>CM022875.1:28084042-28097255 GCA_012654025.1 Pachypsylla venusta
AATACATAATCTTTTCTCGATAGTAGCCGTGTCCAACCTAGAGGTAAGAACCAATAAAAATCCATAATTGAGAAATAGCACACCGGGATTAGCTAGGAAGCTAAAATTGGAAACAAAGATGTTCGGCAATTCAAAAATAACCTCCTTGAATAAATCGAATTTCTAAGTGAATAATAATAATAATACTGCTTATTTTTACTGCTCGAATGAGACTAACGAGTCCCTTTACCCCAGCAGTAAGATTGTACTATTATTGTGGTCAAATTCTCAATTTATTGAGAGGATAAAATCCTACCTTGGCTGGGTTTCGAACCCGCGACCTCCTGATTACCAGGCGAGCGCTTGACCACTGAGCTACCAAGGCAGATGAATAGGGCCGTTTTCAATCTAGGTTAGGTACGAACAAGAGTTAAAAATTGAGAAGTACACTTCGGGATAAGGTAGAAAGATGAAATTTGAAAAAAAGATGTTCCGCAGTACAAAAATATCATCCTTGTCTAAAATATTTATTTTCTAAGTAAATAGAAGCCATTCTCAGTCTAGGGTATGTACGAACAAAAGTCCAAAATAGAAAACTGAAATTTGAACTAAATGTGTTCCGCAGTACAAAAATAATATTCATGAGTAAAATATTCATTTTCTAAATAAATAGGTGCATTTTTCTCAGTAGGATAGGTATCATCAAATATTCAAGCATAATTCAGGAGAAGCATAATTCAGGATTAGCAAGAAAGCTAAAATTTGAAATAAAGATGTTCCGCCAGTACAAAAATAATATCCTTGATTTACATCTCGTTACCTATATCACATAAAACCTAATTTTATAACAATTTGTTTGAAGTTACGACGAACACATAAATTGACCCTATGAAAAAGAATTGAAATCCTCTCAAAAAACCACTTCGCGGTAAAAAGTTCCCGCCAAGTCATTAGTTCAGTGCTTTTTGTGACTAATGACTTGGCGGAAACTTTTTACCGCGAAGTGTTTTTTTGGGAGTAAATATTTGTTAATAATAAAATACTTTTTCGAAATAAAATTCAGAGAAAAAACTGAAATATCGTACCTCCTGAGAAAACAAAATTTTGTTGTCTTGAAAACCAACTCAAACTTTGGCAAAAGACTGCCGGAATATTTCGTGCCAACTTTTCTAAATTCTGTGAGTCAATCAATTTTGAATGTTAATAATCCATCAGAATTAAAAACTGCTATAGAACAATCTATAGATAGTATTTTAATAAATTGAGCACAAACCTAGAAAGATATCTATATACATACAGATACATATAGTCAATTGTTTTATTATGTTTCTCTTTTCACTATTTTTGTAGTAATATAAAATTGTACTTTTTTTTCCCCCAGAAGCTTAAATTTTAAATTTATATTAGCTTAGGGAAAATTTACTTGTTAATTATATTATGATTCAAATAAATAAATATATTACATTATTACATTTAGGGGGATTAATTTTAGACTAAAATTTGTTTGGCCTTGTCCAGCCGTTGAGGCTAGGCACCGGCTGGATTCAAAATCTTAAATGAGAAGGTATATCAAGTGATACCATGTTTTAAAGGTCTCGTTAATAGGAGTTCAGAGTTCATTACAGAAAACCGGAGCTCTCTAGGATCCACCATTCACAAATTATGGGGTGGAACATGTGAAAATAGACCCTTTGCGGCCGCACCTTAATGGTAGGTAAAAATGCATAGAAATAAGTTTTTATGATCCTAAATAAGTAATTTCGTAAAAAATAATGTTGCAATAAGATGGTTGTCCACCCACTTCGACCGCAGAGTTCGAACCTTCTTATATAGAACGAAGTTTTCAAAATAGCTGGATAGGTAGGAGATGTCCTCGGGAATGGTGTCCCCACTCACCGGACTTGGCTTCATGTGACTATTTTTTATGTTGGTATTTATAGTCGGTTGTTTACCGAACCCCACCTGCCTCTCTCGAAGATCTCAAAGACCGTATCAAGGACGCCTGTGAGGACATCACCCCTGATACATTTGAAAAAGTGAGGCGTGAGTTCGAGGCCCGCCTATACCATTGTATGGCGGGCAACGGACAGCACTTTGGGACAGCACATAAAGATTTCACCCTGTGATTCGTGAACGGTAACTTCTAGAGAGATTTCTGCAATGAAAATAGCCCCAAAGGTTGGTTTAATTACCCGGACTTATTAATTAATCAAAATTCAAAATTCTCATGAAAACACACCAGTTGTTTTTTTTACTAAATCGTTCTCTTTATGAGCTGCTCAAAGTGCTGCCCGTAATTAAATCCTACGGACACGAATTCACTTTTTACTGTACACTTTACCTTTCCCCCCCCCCAAAAAAAAAAAAGGTCAATGTATTTCTTATGGGAGAAAATCGTTGGGGAAATAGTCTGTGTAGGAAACAGGATCACATAATCATCCGAATTAATATCATTCGAATAGCCTCTCACATAATCACAGCCTAATTAATAAGCAATGCACTTCAAATTATGAGGAAAAAAACAAGTTCTGGCTCTTTCCGTTCTTGTTTTAGACGGAACCACCAAAAAGCGGCCTGCAACCGCTAATAAGCGGCCAACAATAAATTAGAATTCAATTAAAAGTATCTTTGTGAATTCAATGCATAAAATTAAAATGAATAGGCACCAAATTTCAAGTTCTAGCTCTTTCCATTCTGCTTTTAGGCAGAACCGCAAAAAACTGCCTTCAACCGCTAATTACCGGCCAAAAATATTTTTTTACACTTCAACCTAAGTTGTATTCTTCAATTTCTAGTATGAGATTGATATGAATAGGCACCAAATTTCAAGTTAAAGGTCTTTCCATTTTAGTTTTAGGTGAAACCGCCAACCACCAAAAAGCGGTCTTTAACCACTAATTAGCGGCCAACAATATATTACACTTTAACCTAAGTTGTATTTTTCAATTTCTTGTATGAAATTGATATGAATAGGCACCAAGTTTAAAGTTCTAGCTATTACCGTTCTCATTTTAGGCAGGATATGCGAAAACCGCTAAAAAGCGGTATAAAACCGCCAACGGCATAAAACCGCCAACGGCATATTCGATTTCCACTAAACACTGATTTTATCGTTCATGTCCGTTGGCAGGTTTCCACTAAAATTTTACGAGAAATTTCTCGTATTATCAAGAGACGAGACTCTTATTTTGTTAACTCTTATTTTTAAGTTAACTCTTACTTTTTATAACAAGACATGTTAACTCTTATTTTTTATTTTTTATAACAAACAGTTTAGCCACAAACTCAGTCAATTTAAATAATTCAGTTTCAAACTGTTCCTCGAAGTCTTGGTGGGTGCAAGTATCCTCCACTGAGATCCATTGCATTCCAATATATGATTGTCTTTAATCCATCATTTATTAAAGTTCAATCAAAGTTGCTTACCTTACCATAGCTCAAGCTACCACCATAATACATGTTCAGCAATGAGTTGATACAACATACTCGTATTGTCTGTGACAATATATTGCATTTCAATATTAAAGTTCAATTTCCTGGAACATGTCTTTCTATTCATTTCATTGAGCTGTACCTCCTAATCCTAAGGTTTGGAATCCTTACATCTCAGTCTCATGGGCTTTTTGTGTACTAAGGTGTAAGGTTAAGTCTATTTCTCTAGCTAAGGTTCAACTGCTCAGAGAGTTTGAAAAGTCTACTTACTAGATTGTTTTGGACGAGTTCTTCCTTGGGGTTTAGTGGACCGATGATGCTGACTCTCCAACTGAGTAGAGCACTGCAATCAAAGATTACGCGAGAGGCCGTTTCCTCCTTCTTTCTACATAGTGCACACAATAGATTTTCCCTTAAGTTTCTATATTGCGTAAGTGTTTTCTGAGATAGTTAGATATATTGATGGCTCAACGTGCCCTGAAGTCTGAGTCCAGTGAGACCCATGGCTCTGTTTCATTCATTGTCTCACCCAACCCTGCGCTTCAGGTTTGCTGATACTAATTGTTGCTTCAGGACCAATGAAGAGGTTTTCTGACCCCTTCCCCGCCATCTGGTCAGCCTTTTTCATTTCATTAAAATCTCCTAGATATACTAACGGACGCTTTTGTTTTTGTAACTTTATCATGAGGACACTTTTTTCTGCCAACTTGATCATATTTATGAAGGGAAATGTTTTCAATTTTATTCATGTCTACTATTGAACGATATATTTTTACTTTGATAATAATATATCATAGAGGCTGAATGAATAGAATTTCCTGTAGGTAGGTACTCAATTTTAAAACTTTAGAAATTCCCACAATAATATTCGTATCAGACCTTTTGAGAATTAAAATTTGTGCATATTTGATGTAATGCACCACTGATATCGGATCAGTATTATGCGAATTGAAGCTTTCCAATTATAATGATAGATACCTTTCTAGTTTGCACACGTACAGGGTGTCTCACAAAAGGAATGGAGCTCAATATAGTGAGAACGGTTTCCAATTTTGATAAACTCTGAAACATGACTTTCGTCATGAATGACAAACGGGATTTTTTTATAGTTGTTTTCAAGTTTTGAGTTTTTTCATGGGAGCCCCAGAGCCCAGAAGGGTCAACTTTGAATTATTAAAACTCCCTTTATATTACATTCTTAGAAAGATAATGAAAGTATTTTGTTTTATTTGCGATCTATAATCAAAATAGGGCCGGAGTTATTCAAAGATAAACTTGATTTTTTGAATAACTTTGCTTTGTGTAGCACTTTTCCAAAAATAGAATCAAGAGCAAATAGTGCTTTCTATAATTAAAACTGCAGGTATTTCAATGTTTTTCGAACGTTGAAACCGTACAGATATGTTCCAGTCAGGTTTCAGACTAATGACCTTCTTCTCTTTTGAAATTGAACATCGGTGGAAAGACATTAAAATTGCAATCTTTTTTACCCGAAACTTATAATCTCAAACAGGCGGAGAGGTATGGCTTCAAATGTTTATAAAACGTTAAATTTCAACGTGGAATGAGTCCAGCTCTGATGTTTAAATAAATCTCAAAATAATTTTATTTAAATTTTCAAAAATCACCATAGCTTTAGATATTAGCAACTAATGAAAAAACTATGCCAATGTGACACATGTCAGAAAAAAAATTGAGGGGGGTATTTTTTTTTCTCGTGTCAAATCCAAATCTTAATTTGAAATTAAGATTTGAAATACTTACCGAATTTGAAGTCTCTGTCTCTTACCATTCTCTTTTCAGACAGAATTAATGAAAACCGTTAAAAAGCGGCAAAAACCGCCAAGTGTGTATTCAATTGCACCCAAAAGTTTGGGGAAAAATTAGAGCCCAGATGGGATCGGGACCTATATATCAAATTTTGAGGGGGGTATTTTTTTTCTCTCGTGACGATTGAAAATAATAAACCAAAAAAAACAGAAATCTATATATATAAGAGGGAAATATGTTGTTTGTGTGTATGTGTAATGTTTGTTCGTCCGGCATTGTTTGGCCAGAATGAAAGGAGATATCGAAAAATGGATGGGAATCAACCTTGCGCCCCAAACCGTGGGCTACGACCCCAGAAAAATTATCAGAATTCAATAAAGTCGAGCCGTTTTTGAGTTACGGCCAATTTTCCGATCTTTGAAAAAAAAAAATCAACAAGTCACGGTCCAATATCTCAAATTTTGTCGCGATAACATATAAACATAAAGCGAGAAAGTTTTAGGTGGCCTAATAATCCTTAATTTAAGACATAGTTTGCTAAATTATAAGTTCGAATCCAGGATCGGGCAAAATAAAATTTCGAAAATACTAATTGATTACCCAAAACGATATGAGATATCGGGAAATTGATAGGAGTTGACCCCACCATAAACCATAGGCTGAGACACCAGAAAAATAATCAGAATTCAAACCTGTCCAACCGTGTTCGATTTTCCGATTTTTGTATGAGTAGATATCACTAATTCTTTAGCTGAAAAGGTAAGAGACATTGAAAAATAGGTAAGAACAGAAACCCCCAAAACTGTAGGCTGAGACCCGAGAAATATTATTAAAATTCAAAACTGTCCATCCGTTTTCGAGTTACGGCCGATTTTCCGAGTTTTGGGTATTACTAATTGTTTAGCCAAAGACAGTAAGATACATCAAAAAATAGATGTTAGCCCCCCACCAAAAAAAAAAAAAAAAAAAAAAAAAAAAAAAAAAACTACACTGAATCCCTAGAAATATTATTAGAATGAAAACAATATCGAGCCGTTAACGGCCGATTTGCGATTTTTGTATGGAATTTAGAAAATATTAATTGTCTAGCTAAATCGATAAGAGATAACGAAAAATGTATGGGAATGCCTCGCCCCTCCAAAAAAATAAACTAAGACCCCACCAATATTTTCAGAATTCAAAGTTGAGTCGTTTTTGAGTTACAACCAATTTTCCGATTTTCGTAAGGGTATCAGAGATATCAACAAAATATTGGGCATAGACCCCCTCAAAAAAATAGACTGAGACACCAGAAATTAACAGAGTTAAAAAAAAAAAAAAAATGTGCCGTTTACGGCCGATTCTAGATTCCGATTTTTGCGTGGAACTTAGAAAATTCTAATTACATAAAACGCTGAGGGATATCAAAAAAATGCTGTGAATGACCCCCGATTTCTGTCAAGGTGACGATTTCTGTCAAGGTGACCAATTATTATGTATGTCCACGCCCGCTCCAATAAAAACTATCTAATATTGGTAATCAGAAATGCATTACACATAAATTTTACAAGGCGTACGATTTCTGTCAAGGTGACCAATTATTATGTATGTCCACGCCCGCGCCAATAAAAACTATCCAATATTGGTAATCAGAAATGCATTACACATAAATTTTACAAGCCGTACGATTTCTGTCAAGGTGACCAATTATTATATATGTCCACGCCCGCGCCAATGAAAACTATCTAATATTGGTAATCAGAAATGCATTACACATAAATTTTACAAGCCGTACTATTTCTGGTTGAAATTATAGCCGACATATTTGGTCTGGACAGGAGTCTATTGTAAACACTGACTGGTTTTCATAAATTATTTACAGTCTTCCTCGTCCAATAAAATACGAACATTTTGCTAGATGGCAATATCTAAAAATAGCACACGTTTCAATTGTTTTTTGTGAATGTCTGGGATTTTTTTTTGTCAAAATAAGACTTTGAATCTCTCTGACTATTGGAGATGTGGATTTGAAAGTGAAAATCTAGTACACTGATAGGTATATTTGTAGTATATCAATTAGTTTACTTTTCAGCATAGTCACAGAAGCTCTCATCTTCTTTTTAACATTGAAAAAGTCATTGGTTTTCGGAGAGTTTTTCTACAATTTATATACGAGTACTAGTAGTACCTGTTGAAAAAATCAACGAGAATACATTCTTGCCCCTTAACTCAAAGGATTCGTCATCATTAAGCACTCCTCCATTTCAGGTAGCCTACTGTGCCTGAGAAATGAATTAATGTGTAGGGTTGTTTCTTGTTGTCTTCCCCATTATCTCCGTATAATGGAATCTTCCCGGGTTCAGTTGATCTTGAGAATTTTTAGTTGAAACGGAGGATCTCGATTGCTATCATTATCAAATATATGAAAGTATTGTTCGCCATATTCTGTTCCTATCTTAGTTTGGATATGGTATTTAGGATGTTTGTAGTCATTATGAAATAATTGAAAAAAAAATTTAAAATTAATTTATTCAATTATATCTTAGTTTGGTTAGACCTGTAGTTTTCAACGGATCATATTCGTTATGACAGCCGAAGATAATCTTCCCCTCATGGAGGTTTCAATAGTATTTATCTATTCACTATTGAGGGTTCAATAGTATTCACTATTGAGGGTTCAATAGTATTCACTATTGAGGGTTCAATAGTATTCACTATTGAGGGTTCAATAGTGTTTACTATTGAAGGTTCAATAGTGTTTACTATTGAAGGTTCAGTAGTATTCACTATTGAGGGTTTAATAGTATTCACTATTGGGGGTTCAGTAGTGTATAGTATTGAGGGTTCAATAGTGTTTACTATTGGAGGTTCAGTAGTATTCACTCCAATAGTGAATACTACAATAGTGTTTTACATTAAGGGTTCCACAGTATTCACTATTGATTTTTTAACCCTTTATAAGGCAGAAAAATATCTCTGCCTCAATTAATTTTTGTCACAATATATCAAAAACTTGAATAACAGGAGAAGTGAAAGAAAAAACACATGAGATATTATTATATATATATATTATTAAGATATATTATTTGTTTTGTTCCGCATGACCTTCCGAAGCTACCCGAACATTCAAACGCGCGAGAGAAGGTGGCAAAAAAATCTCACTGCCAAAATAAGTGACACAAGAAAGAGGCAATATACATGCCACCGCCTTATAAAGGGTTTTAAAAAGCACTATTCAGAGATGATACTTGCACCTAATCTTTATGTGCGCCTGTAAATTGTCAATATGCAAAGTTTTCCCTTTTCTCACGCCCGCAACCGCTGTCTCGCATTACTTCAGTTTACAGTTATGTCATTCCGAAAACGAGAATAGTCGATCGGAAAATTTTCGGTCCGGGCAAAAATCAATTACTTGGCCAAGGATAAATATTCTAAGTTTAAGTGATCACATCTGTTATCCCTTGTACGGAATCCACTTTTCTAGAATTCTGTAGAAAAGTCTGTGTGGCAGGCCTTTGGATATTTGTTGTATCTGTGTATGTAGCATATCATAGCATTGGTCCTCGTATTGTTTAAAGGTGGATGGTATTTTCAGTTCATTGTAAAGGTCTATTATATCATTAATACTCTCTTCATCTGCCACGCCGTACGATTTCTGAAAGAAAGAAAAAATAAAAATGCTCGGATTAATTTTGGACTATTTTCACAGAAACAGCATTTTGTCTTTCATCATTAGATGTTAGCCTATGTCTTATTTGCAGACTTTGGCTCCTGGACTACTAAAGATTTCAATAACTGTTATTATAAGTGTGTACCAAGGTTTGACCCCCCTCCCCAAAACAATAAAAATGTAAATGAAAAATTTATTTGTGTAGGCCCAACGGCCTTTTCACAATTTTTGAGGGTATCACACCATTACTTTTCTTCTGGTAATGCCGTCACTAATCGCTACTCACATAAAGTAGGTACTCAATCGTCCTCACGAGGCTGAGTGCATCCCGAAATCACAAGCACAAAGCCCCCGCCGTGGATTGTATCCAGGTTCCCCAAGTGCAAGACCAGTGAGATACCCACTACATCAGGAGAACTGCACTTTTGCCCTTCCTTAAACAACCGATTTTCCTCAAAATTGAACAAGACGTTCGAGAGTATTGAGGGTACGAAACGACCTACTTTCAGTCAAAAATTTGATAAAAATATCAAGCCAGAGGGGTTCAATTTAATATATAAAATTTGAATTTTTACTTTTCTCTTTTGGTTTATTATTTTCATAATGAACTTTTGGAATCGTCACGAAAAAAAAAAAAAAAAAAAAAAACCCTCTCAAAATTTTATATTATACGTTTCAAGGTATGTCGAATCCAAAAATCGAATAAAAAAAAATCCGTTTGTACGCCGTAAGCCGTGATAGGCACTTTTGCCACTTAGCGTTGAACGATTTGGTATATAGGCCCCATCTGGGCTCTAGGGCTACAACTGCCAATCTTGTTATCCTGCCTTTGACAATATGTTCACACGCTCGTTTTGTTTTAATTTAATCATCAGTTACCCCTGGGGGTTTATTATTACATAAGTAACGATTTACTTTATCGACCCCCCTCCCTCCCGACATGAAGATCTCACCTACCTCCCCCCCCCCAGGCCNCTCCCCCCCCCCCCCCCAGGCCGGATGCTGGCTACGCCCTTGATGTTCAGAGTTATGTTCGAAGTGTGACTTACTTGAAATATTTGTCTCTGTGATTCAGTACCTCTCTGTAGAGCTACAACTGCCAATCTTGTCATCCTGCCTTTGACAATATGTTCAGAGTTATGTTAGAAGTGTGACTTACTTGAAATGTTTGTCTCTGAGATTCAGTAGCTCTCTGTAGAGCTACAACTGCCAATCTTGTTATCCTGCCTTTGACAATATGTTCAGAGTTATGTTAGAAGTGTGACTTACTTGAAATGTTTGTCTCTGTGATTCAGTAGCTCTCTGTAGAGCTACAACAGCTAACCATGTTATCCTGCCTTTGACAATATCTTCAGAGCTGTTTTCTCGAAAACACTTAGTGAAGTCAATCTGGAATGAATCGGGTGAAGTGTATGTCGAGACACATTATCGAATAACATCATGCAGAAGCAGACCTTTGGGGATTCCACTTCTGAATCGAGATGTTAGTCCATTAAATATAGAAATGACCAAATGTTTGATCTTTACATATCGGGTTAATCCTAAGAAGAGTAACACATTTTCTATCATATAAAATTACTAGCATCAGGAAATTGAACAACAATTTCGATATTTCTACATTAAAACGTCTCAAATTTGATTTTCGACGATATTTACCACCTGAGGTAGAATCGATGCCCAGAACAACATTGTCTCAAATTTTACATTCTGACTCATTCGGAAGAAGTACTTTTCAATTTCATTTTTTGGGTGGTAATAAATCAGAGAGAAACTGGAAAAAATGAAAATATATATTTTTTGATGGGGTCCCAATATAATGTTTTAGAGACGTCTCCGTGGCAGAGTGCGCATCACACTCGGCTTGCGCCAAGGAGGTTCCGGGTTCGATTCCTGGATGGGTCAAAAATTTGATGAAGGTTTTTTCAAATTTTCTACTTGGTCTGGTTGTGATTGGGGGTAATCCAGCCTCCTGAGGACAATTGAGTAGCTATGGTAATAGCGACAAGTGGTAGTATTTTAAGGAATTT
Source organism: Pachypsylla venusta (assembly GCA_012654025.1). Classification (NCBI taxonomy): domain Eukaryota; kingdom Metazoa; phylum Arthropoda; class Insecta; order Hemiptera; family Aphalaridae; genus Pachypsylla; species Pachypsylla venusta. The sequence continues at coordinate 28,094,900 of CM022875.1, forward strand.
GTAGTGTAGCCTATAGGCTTAGTGATATTGGAGTGATTGTTGAGAATATCTTGTAATGCTATGATGCCCACTAAAATTGTGACATAATAACACAAATAAAATATACATTTACATATAATGTTTTAAAGGTGTCCATTTTTGGTTAGGTATTTTTCTTTAGTTTCCACTGAAAAATATGTACAAAAAGCCACCAAAAATCACTTGCCTAAAGTTTCCCTTTCTTATAGTAAAATGAAACTGTATGCCAAATTTAGCCATAGTGCAGCTATGGCTTTTATAAGTATAGATTGATTAAAAATATTTTTTTGGTTTGTCTTTTCTATTTTCTGAGGAAACTATCATATTTGGAATCTTATAGGCACCCTGTATATGTTTTATATGTCTGCTACGATAATTTTCAGAATCTTATAGGCACCCTGTATATCTTTTATATGTCTGGTACTATTATTTTAGGAATCTTATAGGCACCCTGTATATCTTTTATATGTCTGCTACTATCATTTTCAGAATCTTATAGGCACCCTGTATGTCTTCTATATGTCTGCTACTATCATTTTTGGAATCTTATAGGCACCCTCTATGTCTTCTATATGTCTGCTACTATCATTTTTGGAATCTTATAGGCACCCTGTATATCTTTTATATGTCTGCTACTATCATTTTCGGAATCTTATATTAGGCACCCTGTATATGTTTTATATATCTGCTACTATTATTTTCTGAATCTTATGGGCACCCTGTATATCTTTTATATGCCTGCTACTATCATTTTGGGAATCCTATAGGCACCCTGTATATCTTTTATATATCTGCCACTATCATTTTCGGAATCTTATAGACACCCTGTATATCTTTTATATGTCTGCTAGTATCATTTTTGGAAATTTATATGCAACCTTTATATCTGTTATATGTCTGCTACAACATTTTCAGAATCTTATATGCAACCTTATATCTCTTATATGACTGCTACTAACATTTTCAGAATCGCATAGGCACCCTGTATATCTTTTATATGTCTGCTGCTATCATTTTCGGAATCTTATAGGCACCCTGTATATCTTTTATATATCTGCTACTAACCTTTTCTGAATCTTATATGAACTCTGTATATCTTGTATTTGTCTGCTACTATAATTTTCGGAATCTTATAGGCACCCTGTATATCTTTTATTTTTCTGCTGCTATCATTTTCGCGATCTTAGCTAAAACTCAGATTTGGTCTCTTTTAAAATATCATTTCACTATAATTTTTCTTGTTCGTATATTTTATGTCACATTAGGTATTATTATTTGCTGTATTAAACCCAAAATAAAATAAATTAAACATACATACTTGCATTTGCTGGAACTGGCCCATTTCTAATAATAACGTGCTTGCTTGTCTGTGGAGCTCAGCATTTCTTACGCCCGTCTGTTAACAGAATGTAATGAGTCATTATAATAATTTTGTCCTATGGTGGTCACATGTATGAGACTGTCATCATACTTCTCGGCTTAGAGCCTGATCATTGAAATGGGCCTACAGAACCCTTTTCTTTAAAATGAAAATAATAATTTCCAACAGGTATTCTTGGTATCCTTTCTTAAGATTCTAATAGGTATTCTTTACTTAATATTCTAAGAGGCATTCTTTACTTAATATTCTAATGGGTATTCTTTACTTAATATTCTAAGAGGCATTCTTTACTTAAGATTCTAATAGGTATTCTTTACTTAAGATTCTAATAGGTATTCTTTACTTAATATTCCAAGAGGCATTCTTTACTTAATATTCTAAGAAGCATTTTTTACTTAAGATTTCAAGAGTTATTCTTTACTTAAAATTCTAAGAGGCATTCTTAATATTCTAAGAGATATTCTTTACTTAAGATTCTAATAGGTATTCTTTACTTAATATTCTATGAGGCATTCTTTACTTAAGATTCTAAGAGTTATTCTTTACTTAAAATTCTAAGAGGCATTCTTTACTTAAGATTCCAAGAGTTATTCTTTACTTAAGATTCTAAAAGTTATTCTTTACTTAAATTTCTAAGAAGCATTCTTTACTTAAGATTCTAAGAGTTTTTCTTTACATAAGATTCTAAGAGTTATTCTTTACTTAATATGACAGCCTCATTAGCTCAGTTGGTAAGAATGACGGATTCGTAACCAGGAGGCTGTTGGTTCTAATCCAAGCGAATAATAACATGGGGAAGTGCATTGTGACAAAGCATTAGCTTTAACACAAATAAATTCCTTTAATATTTTAAGAGGCATTCTTTACTTAAAATTCTAAGAGACATTCTTAACTTAAGATTCTAAGAGTTATTCTTTACTTAAGATTCTAAGAGTTATTCTTTACTTAATATTCTAA
>CM022875.1:28101346-28114459 GCA_012654025.1 Pachypsylla venusta
AATTTTGCAAAATATGTCCTAAATGAAGGATAAAGATGTTACCTAAAACTTTCTCGCTTTGAGTTGATATGTTCTCGCGACAAATCTTAAGATATTGGCCAAAATTCGGAAAATTTTGAGCAAGAAATTGGAAAATCGGGCATAAAATCGGCCGTAACGAAAATGGCCAATACCGTGCCTATAACCTTCCCCAGGTAAAAACAAATAAGTGTGCAAAGTTTCGTGCAATTCCGAGTTGTAGTTCGTAAGTTATAAGTGAACAAACAAATAAATAAACAAACAAATAAATAAATAAACAAACAGACATTCACTTTTATATATATAGATTAGTCACAGACTAATATCAATTAAATCGAATTTATTTTTACCCTGAAATGCTCTCTGGATTTGATTTTAGATTTTATTCCAGAATGTTGTATTATATTTATTGCCCGTTGTTGATTTATTATTTTTCAATAATAAAATTTTGGAATCGTCACGGAAAAAAATACCCCCCCCCCCTGAAACTTGGATATTTTACGTTTCAAGGTATGTAGAATCCAAAAATCGAATAAAAAATCCGTTTGTCCTCCGCGCCGTCCGTCGTGGTGATCACTTTTGGCACTTAGCGTTGACCGATTTAGACCCCGAACAAAAGGATTGGAAATGGGCTTTCGGTCAAATTCGTTGAAAGTTGAAAAGTTGCAGATATGTTGCTTTTAGTGTGTATATCAAAAGTCTCAATGGGCCCAAGGCCCAAAAATTTACAGTTTTTGAAAACTGTAAATTGAAACTATAAAAATAGTATTTATCAAATCACTTTATTAATTGAGTTTTACCAGTGAAATCTGCCAAGTTTTAGTAACAAGTTGAAAGTGTCCCAGGTTGATGCGCCATAAATTGTAAAATAAAACGTTTTCGAGGTATACAGGGTATCTAAAAAATCCAAGTTCCTCAATTTTTGACAGATGGCTAATATAAAGTAAACAGTTTTGTTATGATTTGAAAGTGTCGCAGGTTGATGCACCTTAAATCGTAAAATAAAAACGTTTTAAAGGTACACAGGGTGTATAAAAAATCTGTTGTTCAATTTTTGACAGAAGGCTATTGTCAGATGTGGAGTTTTTTTTCAGATTTGTGAGAAGTTGAATCTATATAATAATGGGCAGCATTTTTAGACTAATATTACACTGCTTAATTATTCTATCAATCCTGTTTCATGACAGCTTGGGCGAAGGTGAGTAATATTACAATGTGGTTTTTGAACGCCAAACAGTCATTTGAACGTCTCGTTTGATTATATTTTTCGGAGCTTCTGACATTGCCTCAGACCAGATTACATCATTGTATCTTTTCACAAAGCAATAGTTGTTTTTTTTTTTTTTTTTTTTTAAAAAAAAAAATTAACGTCTCTTTAACATCTATTGATCATTCAAAACTTTTACCCTCCATTCGCTGGAAACTTGCAAACCTGGGTTGGGCTGGAAAAATAGCCAGCATTACGAGGGCGCGAACCCACGTGGACACCCATTTGGTACAACCTCGCTGGACTCTGCTTAACTGCAGTGATCTAACGGGGACGGGGACTGGTGTATTCAACGTGCCATAGACACTGGCTGTGAAAAACACTATATCACTGTTTTAAAATTACCTGCTGGGAGTTTGTACAGGCCCATATATATTCACATGTTTATTCCTATGGGACAGTTTGAAATTAAACACTCTGCTTATTGGGTTTTTCGACCACCAATTGAACATTTAAAATTTCGTCTAGTAGTAGATCGTACTTTAAAAATTTGAAAATGTTTCACTGATATCCATGCTCTCTCGTAGTATTTCTGATCGACCTTTTTATTGCCCAGACAGATATATACAAAGAAACACATATCTCTTAATTGCCTGAAGTAATGCGAAAGCGGTTTCGGCATAACTTTTTTGTAAACTTTTTAAGTTATCCTGAGACCAAACTTTTGTTCAAAATCTCATACAATGCCAACGTATGAATATTATGAAGAAATATTAGAGAATATTTACATTTGCAAAATTCTATTACGCAAAACAGTTATAATACATTTGTAAATAACATTTTTGTTCTTTATTTTTTCCTTAGAAAGAAGTAGAAGAGATAGATTAGGAGAAAAGGTAGAAGAAATACAAGAAAAATTAGATAATATGCCAAATGTACAAACACCCGAAGACGAAGATACGTTAAAACGTGTGACAGATAAATTTGCATTATTATTAGAAGATATGAAAAATGAAGACACATTTAAAGCTACAATTGAAAATCGAGTAGAGGAAAAAATGCAATATTTAATAGGAGATCTTGTAGTATTAAAAAATATAGGGCTTCTAGATGAAATAAATAAGCTCATAACAAAATTAGTAGAATCTCTTTATGATCTGGAGTATGGTGTAAGATCTTTGATAGGATCCATGAGCTATGTGAATTCTCGAAACAAAAAGTTGGAAAATGTGAAAAGAAAAGTGTATGGCAGGATAGAATTATATAAGCGAATGGTGGAAAATGCAGAGCATAATAAATTACACATTAGTGAAGAATGTATAAACCCTTTATTAACCTCCGGGTATCTCCCCACAGAAGTAACAAACGAGATTGTTACATTGAACGAAAGATTAGACAATTTATTTGCGGAAATTGTAAAGAAAGGAGAAGAGTTTGATAACTTAAAGATAAGAATGGATCGTATGGTCGAAAGTATTAATTTAATATCTTCTTCAGGGCCAAAATAAATTAACACTTTATTTTATATCATTTCACTTTGATTTTATATCATTGCACTTTTGATTTTATATTATTGCACTTTTTATTTTATATCATTTCACTTTGGAATTTCCATTACAATATCAGAACAACTGATAATGCAGTGGTCAAGAACGTCGTTTTCTAATCGGAGATCTTTGGTTCAGCGCCATGTGGTTTTGTTGTAATTTATCTACGGCTTGAGTATTTTAAAATGTTTTTGCAATCTGAGCTCATTGGTTGAATTCCTAATGGAGAATCCGAACTTAGGAGAAAATTTCATGTTGACGGTTTTTTTTTTGTATATCAATTGTTTTTTTAATTATGGTGAGACGTTAAATATATTTTGCTACTCTTGACGTCTTTTTAACATAAAGTGTTTTTTAGGGAATCTACTTTACAAACAATTCTGTGAACTGCATACCTGGAACTCACACACATAAAAGGTCCATTTTGACTTTGAGGAGGACCTTTTTGGTAAAAAAAAAAAAAAAATCTAGTGTGAACATCACACGACTTTCAAGAAATTTTCAATGTAGAATTTTCAATGCCAAAACACGTTTTGAGGTCCCCAGAGCCCAAATCTCGAGTCTCAGCCATTGGTCCGTGTTTTGTAAACGAAATATCTTGGTAGGATTTGTCAAGTTCTATGTACGAGTATATAATTATGTATCATACATACCAAATTTTAAAGTCTCTGAAACATGCCATTCTCTTTCCAGACAGGATTCGTGAAAACCGGCCAAAATCGATGAAAACCGCAAACGGTAGATTGGAATTCAATCAAAAATGACGCTACGCAGTCCATGCATAAATTTGATATAAATAGATACTCAATTTTAAGCTCTAAGCTCAATGGTCCGTGTGTGTGTCTGTCAGTGGACAAGATTTCTCAAGAATGGCAAGTATAACGGCAAGTACATTACCTAATAGGCAGAGGCGTAGGAACTGTGGGGCGGACCGCCCTAGATGCCGGTCTTATAGGGCTTTGCTACGCCTTTTATATCTAGAAACACTTGATTATCGTTGGGGGGCGCATTTCGAAATTTCGCTCCTGGCGCCTAACAACCAACAGGCGGTATTGCTTTGAAAACTGTCTTTGTAAAGCCCTATATTTATAGCTCTATATTTACACATTGTTTACATTATCTCTGTGAAACTAGATGGGTTCAACGCTACCATGCTATTGTGGTATACATTTTGCTCAGCCAGCCCCCCCCNCCCACCCCCCCCCCCCGAAAAAAAATCCTGTGTACGCCCCTGGTTCCAGCTCTTCCTTTTAGGCGGGATTGACTAAAAACGCTATGACTTCGATCTCAAGCTAAAGATTCGTGCTTTGTTCCAGGCATAAAATTGACATACATATAAAAGTTAAGTCTCTAGCACTTACCCTTCTTGAGATATCTTGTTTACAGACTTACACATACCCGAAATAATGGCTAAAACTCGAGATTTTAGCTCTGGGAACCCCAAATTTGGTATTTAATATTCGACAACGAAAATTTCCACCCATTACAATACTTTCCTTTTTATAGGATGAGGAAAATGCAAAACAACAAATCACTCCTTTCTATGAATCTAATAAATGTTGATTATTTAGATTTTGCCAGGGAATAGGTATGTATCTGCTACAAACGACTATCGTTCAATAGTAATAATCGAATATCAAAATATTAGCTCATTAACGCTTTACAACTAAAACTCATGTTTATAAACAAAATCAGTTTTTTTGCTCTACTTGAAGGTTGTGTGTGTGAGGGGGGGGTCAATCCTATCGCCCCCCTCGCCGTACCCACTACTGGTTAGTTGTTACTTTATAATTTATAAAATGAGCAAATGAGTACATAAGTATCGATATCGTAGTATAGATACTTTTTGACTGATACCGATACCAAAAAGTATAGATACTTTTTGACTGATACCGATATTGCTGGCCTGGCCGCCGCGTGCCGGCCAGGCCAGCACGTCTCTTTTATTTCCCTTAAAATGAATTATCGCTTGGTAGGTCATCCCATTTAAGATTTTTGAGCTGTCCGCGGTCCCGCCTGCGACCAAAACATTTTGAGCCCAAAATTAATATATCCAAATTGAGGCAACCCGACACGTGTATTACCGTGTCTCGATATCTTGAGTGGTTCTCGAGATACAGTGTGTAAGGTGAGACTTTAGGATCACCCTGTATATGTACTTACGTCATGGAATAGTTGGACAACATCAATGTAGTAGAACTCATCACGGAACGAATGTTTGAGCAAATTATAGACAGCGGCCTCGAGCAATCTGCCTGTATCGTAGTAAGGATCTGAATCTTTCATCATTTCCGGATTGATGTTTGTTTTATTCTTTGAGGCCTTTGAAATAACGTCCCATTTTCTAGAAGTTAAGTCTAGAGAAGTTTTCAACTGAAAGAAGAGGAAGTATTTCTATTTTTAAGAACAAATATTGAGACGTTTTCTGGCCCGTAATACAATTTCTCCAAATTTTCATCTTGCAAAGATATTTTTGAAATTTATATTCTCTCTCGTGACAGGTGATATCACTAGTGTGTTCTCAGAAAAATCCCGCACCCTTTGAATATATATTAACAGAAGGAATGTAAGGTCTCAGCTCCATACAAAAATCGTTAGACACTTTTTGTAAAATTAGGGTCTTAACAGCTTAACACCTCTTTGGAATGGCGGACATTATTTTTTTTCCTCCACTGACCCATTTTTTTATTTATTTTTATTTTATTAACTTACTTAAATTATTATTTCGTATGTAATTGATGGTTTACATCAAATTATGGCGTTTTATAGCGTTTTAATTTTTTTTAAATATTTTTATCGCCACTTAAAAATCCATTTATATTTTCAAAAAAATTGTCATTTACCCCCACCAGGCTCCCATCTTTGTTTACATATTTAATTAAAAATTTCAGTGCTGGGTTCGTGAAGAGATCTTTGGACTCATCTCCGTGCGTCGCTCATTTATTTTGACCTTATTTTGAGTTAAAATATTTTTATTGTTTAATTTCGGCGCTTGCTAATTATTATTAACGCTAGGTTGATGTTTTCCTTTAAAAGTCTGTAGGATCCAGCATTGTACATTCAAATTCTCTGCGCGAAAGCTAGCGATTTCAACTCATACATTCTTTCCTCGCCGTAATATTTGATTGCAACACTCTTCTCAATTGGGGAGTGAGTATCATCGGAATTCCCGAGAAGAACTCGTCCAAAACAATCTGATAAGAAGAATGCTGAATCTCTCTGAGCAGTTGAATATTCTCTTAAGAAATAAGCCCAACCTTAATTAGGTGGCCACAAAAAGCGAGTGTGTCCAGAAGCTATAAAACCTCAGAATAGTGTTCAATACGGTTAATCTAAATGGATTTTATATAAATGAACCTCTGTGGCATTGCTTTTTTTTTTTTTTTTTTTTTTTTTTTNCAAAGAGTCGACTTACGAGTAGTTTTTTTTTTTTTTTTTTTTGACTGAACGAAGTAAAATTTAACTCTGTAAACATAAAAATAGAGCTGTAAGGGGTAGGTGGTAGAAAATGACCCATCAGACATTACCTCGCCTCGTGGTTACCTTCCACTCAAGAGTCTATTTTTTTTTTTTATTATTTATATATATATTTTTTTTTTCAATTTTACTTTCATAAATAGAATAGTTGCAATCTGGGCCAATTTGAAATTCTTCCAAAACTTGGAGGTATAACAGTATTAATTTTACACTTACCATTTCTACGCACCATCCCATAATATAAGCTTTTTTAATATGGTTTTCATCAAGACTTGTATTTGAGTCCGCCAGTAACCTATAAGAGCCTGATACTCTCAATCCAACTTCTTTGTCTCCGGCTGTGAGGAAGTTTTGTAGTACCTGCGGAACAAAATAACAAAGGAGTTTGATATGGATACTAAGAATTTGGAAGACAGAAAATATATGTAGATACAAAAAAAAATTGCCACTATACAGAAGGGAAAATTCAAATTATTTTTTCTAAGGTATGAAAATGAAAAAGAAAATGTTAATATTATATTCCAAATATCAAATTATTATCAGAACCAAAGTTAGGAGGGTAGGGAAAACAGTACGAAGCCCTTCGTGTAAATATACACGCTGCGTGCGTCAAGCCGGAACTTGGCCTGGCGCACTGCCGTGCGCCTGGACCATGCAGAATGACAAACACGTCTCGCCTCTATGGCGAAACCGTGCGGTTGTAAATCTAAATATAATAACAATAATAATAAGCCCCAATTTCACCCGTCAGGGAAAGGGCCTCTTCCCGCATCAGTTATGCGGAAAGGTAAAGAAATATATTGATAATTGATCAGCTGATCAATTGAATTTTACGAACCCTATTACCTGCTATAGTCTATCTCACAAAAAAACAAAAATGTAAAGGAGGCCAAGTTCCAATGCCCAAGAAGTTCTTCCTTCAAAAGTACTGAGATCTAAAATGAGGCCAAGCTTTTCCATTAATGGCCAGAAATAAATGTATCTGAAATTATATGCCCAGCTTGTGTATTTAATGATCTAAAATATCGGATGTCAAACAATCATTTAATTCAAAATTTTACGACGGAAATATTTATGTTCTTTGCAAAAAATTAGTTAAAATTTTCGCATTTACTTGGCAAATTGTTATGTGCGTTTGCATAATACTCAAGCCACAAAACTTGCCAAGTAAATGCGAAAATTTTAACTAATTTTTTGCAAAGAACATGAATTAAATGATAGTTGGACATCCGATATTTTAGATCATTAAATACACTTATTTGCGGTTATTTGGAAACAAGCTGGGCATATAATTTCAGATACATTTATTTCTGGCCATTAATGGAAAAGCTTGGCCTCATTTTAGATCTCAGTACTTTTAAAGGAAGAACTTTTTGGGCATTGGAACTTGGCCTCCTTTACATTTTTGTTTTTTTGTGAGATCTCAATACTTTTTGGAAGGATCTACTATTTGAGATTGATTGTTCCAGCTTTTAGTAGGTTTCTGTGGGTAATGATTCCGTTTTCTCACTCACTACAAGTTATTTTATTGTTCCATGTTTACCCATCTCAGCAAAATTTTTAGCCTCCCCCCCATCTCCCAACCAGGTTGTATTCTGACCTTTTAAAATGAACTTTTTTACACCCGGGCTCATCAAATTCAATACCTACCGGCTTTATTAACTTGTTTCCTTTTTTATTTGAGTCACTAGAGTTTAGGTGGTTTTTTGAGTCACTTAGGGTTTAGATGGTGACTTCTGCTGGGGGACGACTTATGCAGTGGCACCATCCTGGACATCTGCATTATTGTTTCCCATAACTGTTTCCAGTTTCGGTTTTTAATTTGTGTATCCAACATCTTTTTTGTTTGATAATTCTTTCCTAATGAGTTTTGTTGACCCTGTGGCCTCCATTATAATGTTGATTGTTTCTTCTTCGTGTCTATTTACATCTTTAATTTTCTTTTTTGCTAGTTTTCTCAGTTCACAGAATTCCATTTTTTGTGTCGCAGTCTTATTTTTTATTTTGAATAATTCTTCCCTTTTAGTAATGATCATTTTTGTCTCCTCGGAGAGTTTTAAGCTAAATTGTCTTTTCTTCTTTGTACTACATTCTTCAATTTCTTTTTTTACAGCCAATTTAACAATTTCCTCTAATTCATCATATACTTCTTGTATTGATTTTTGTTTTCTATTTGTATTTTTTGTTTCTTCTATTAATCTGTCAAGATTGTTAGGGTATATTTCGATCGAATTTTTAATTTTTAGTATTTGCTTTCTTTGTTTCTTCATGAAAAAATTTCTTTTTTTGTTTAAGAGCAGGTTAGCCATTGCAAGTTTGTGATCAGAATCAAATTTAATGTTCTTTATTTCCAAATTTTTCACTATTTTCATGTCATTAATAAGTACGTAGTCAAGTTCAAATTTTACTTTTTTCGGAGAAAGCCATGTCCATCTGTTCTCGAAGTTCTTGTTATAGAACGTGTTCGTAATCTTTAAGTTTACTGCTGCCGCAAAGCTGACCAAAGACTCTCTTGAGTCGTTCCTCTTGTTGTTGCCATGGAACGTTCCCATAATACTTTCTTCACCTTTTAATCTTTTTCCTATACTGGCGTTGAAATCGCCCAATACTATAATGTATTCTGCGGCAGTTCTTTCTTTTCTAATTAGTTCCTCTATTGATTCATAAAAATTTTCTATTACTTCTTTCTCGTGACTGGTCGTTGTCACATGACACTGAATAAGAGTTATTTTCTTATTTCTGAATAGAATTTTCAGTGGTGCTACTCTCTTCGAAACTGCTACAAATTCAATTATACAATCTTTCAATTTATTTTTAATGATAAATCTTGTGCCAAATTGACTTTTCTCGGCAGCGGAGTGTAGTAGGATGTATCCTCCCTTTTGCTCTTCTTGCGCTTTGTAATTTCGTCTAATCTCTGAGAGTGCAATAATGTCCCATTGGATATCCTGTAGAGCATTTTCGAGTTCAAACTGTCTTTCTAAAGTTCTAAGTGTTTAGATATTTAGACATCCTATATTTAGATAGTTTTCTTTCTTTAAGTCTTTTATCTCAGCATTTATTTGTGTCTTTTTTCTATGTTTTGTTTGTTCAGTCTGTATGTTAATTTCAGATTTGGTTGCTATTTGATTTGATCCTCTCTGCTACTGATGGCTTCATAGAGAACATTATTTTTGGTATTTCTTTTCTCTTCTATAAATTGTATCTCTCCCCTTGTAATAAAATTCTCTAATGTAGGCTGACTTGCGTCAGAGGTACTAGTTTGAGACGTATTTCCTTTCTTTTTCTTTGATATATAAATCAGCAATTTATGTTTACCTATGTAATGAGGGATGTCTGTTCCAATACCACAGCCCAAACGGTAGCAGATAGAAAAAAATTGATGGGAATGGACCCCCCCAAAATCATGGTCTATTCAAGTTACTGCCAAATTTCTAATTTATTCACTAATATCAGACAGTCACGGTCGGATATCGTAAATTTTGTCGCGACAATATATCAACTCAAAGCGAGAAACTTTTAGGGGGCCGTTTAGTCCCCATTTTAGGGCATTTTCTGCAAAGGTATGACTAGCCATTCCAGAGACGAGTTCGAAATTGGGAACGGGCAAAATAAATTTTAGAAAATACTTAAAAGTCAGTATCGCCGTGTCTCTCGGTCCCCTTGCGAAAAGTTTAAATCTTGGTTTTTTAAAAGTTGTACTATACAGGGTGGACACAAACCCATACTCCACCTCAAATTCAATTATCATTGAAAAACAAAAATACCAATATAAGAATCGTAGCGAAGCATATGCGAAACAGTTAGTTAATAATAACAATGGTAAAAAATTGTAACAGAACAATCGTAAATAGGGATGTTCTGATATTATCTATGTCGATAAATATCGATATTTTCTTTCGATATTTCCGATATTTATATCGATATCAGTGATTCGATAATATCGGAAGAAAAATGTCAATAGCTATATCGAATCGGAATGTCATGAATGGAAGGGTCCTTTGTGTTGTATAAATTGTATTGCCACTTCCTCCTCTATTTTGTTCTTTTCTTTTCCTCTTCTTTTTATTGGAGTTCTTCTTACAGAGGATTGTGGAAATTATTCTATTAGCTTCTCTTTTAGCTGCAGAGATTATATTCATATTGAGAACTGTTTTTATTTTATTATTATTATTTTGCATTCCATTAGCTGGTTTTCAAGTTTAAATTAAGCTTCAATTCTCACATCATAACTTTTTAATCTGGAATCCGAATCGATATCTTTCGCTATTGCCGAAATCGATTTTTCCTTTGCTATAATATTGCGATATCGATACCGGAAAAAATATCGATATCGGATATCGCATAAAGACAAATATCACAACAACCCTAGCCGTAAACTCTTTTCTATGTACACTTAATGTTATTGCAACACATATAAATTCATTTCTAAGAAAATTTTGTCAAAACAGTTGACAATTTCATATTCCGGAGGTGGCATTTACATATATCCGTAATAGAAGAGGAACCGAGCATTTCATCTCGCCTATAATCTAAATTGAGAAGTTTTCTGGTTACTGGGACTTAAAAAGAATAATTCCAAGGTACCCAAATCTATGGCGGTCGTAAAAGGCGACTAAAGACAGGGTCGGAAACAATATCTTTTCCATTACCCATGCAGAAAGCAAGGAAAACTAGAGCTTTATCCGTAAGGATTCTTTAGTCTCAACAATTCATGGCGAGTTGTTGCAAACCAGACCCATGGCTGTTATGATGATGATGATAAATCACTTATAATCATGTCACTCCAATTCCCGCATTTAGTTATAGAACAGTTGTTAAAAGGGTTAGCCGCAATCTTACCTTTCCAAACCATTTGTTTGCGGATTCAAAACCGAAATGTTTTCTATTAGTTAGTGTAAGTATATGAACTATATCTGGGATGAGCTGATTGAATGACGCGAGTTCTTTCTTACGGTTTGATTCTCTGATATTGGTTTGAGATATTTCTGATAGGATGAGAGATCGGGCAAAGTCACTGAAAAATCTGAAAATATTTCAAAAATTTTGGCTATGAAAAAAATACCACCTCCCATTTTTTTTCTTTTTTTTTGGCGGGTTAGTGATGGGATAGTGGTAAGAAGACATTCAGTAGGGCGTGGGTTCCAATCCCAGCTTTGAAACATTCATCACATAACTGTCAGTTTAAAAATCTGAGATTAAAAGTTAGATAAAAAGGAACTTTATAAATCTGTAAATTTAAAAATCAGGCAGTAAACATCTCATGTGGCAATTTCCTTGCTCATGAGATCATTTCCTCGCTCATAAGACCATTTCCTTGCTAATGAGATCATTTCCTCGCTCATGAGACAATTTACATGTGATTTATAAGTTTAGATAATTATTTAACATATCTCGGAATGTACTGAACTTTAGAAAGATATTGTGTGGAGTAATATAGTGTGCTTCAAAAGTTTGATAAGGCTGATATTTTGACTGATATTGTGTGGAGTAATATAGTGTGTTTCAAAAGTTTGATAAGGCTATTATTTCGACTGATATTGTGTGGAGTAATATAGTGTGCTTCAAAAGTTTGATAAGGCTATTATTTTGACTGATATTGTGTGGAGTAATATAGTGTGCTTCAAAAGTTTGATAAGGCTATTATTTTGACTGATATTGTGTGGAGTAATATAGTGGGCTTCAAAAGTTTGATAAGGCTATTATTTTGAATGATTATTGTGTGGAGTAATATAGTGTGCTTCAAAAGTTTGATATTAAGACTTATTTTGACTGATATTGTGTGCAGAGAGAAACAATTTATTTTTAAAAGCAAAACAAAATGAAGCTGCTGCCTACTTCTTGTAGGTTGCTAGAAACACAGCATACCGATCTATACCTAGGTACAATTTTTGGATCCATTTTTTTTTTTTTTTTTGGTATGCACAGTCACCAAAGTATTATATTTGACAATTTTTGGTATTTTTTATATTTTTTGCATTTAGGTGCGTTTTTCTCAGGGGTCCCGTCAGTGGGGTCCAATAAGATCCTTCAATTGACTATCGATTTAAAAAAAACGGTCCATTTTATTCACTTAAAATTCAAAACAATTGATGTTTGGAGCCTAAAGAGAATATTCGACTCATTAAAGTCACTGTTTTGTAGCATTTAGTCAGAGTCCCCCCCTCCACGATTTAGGACCAAGAACGTCACAATTGGACCAAATCTCTAAAATCCAAACCACACAACCAATTTTGATGAAATTTAAAATGGGTAACTAAATAGGGTATTGGTTTATTTATATTAAAAAAAAATGGTCCCATGTGGGTGCGTTTTTTGACAGNAATTTGGTATGCACAGTCACCAAAGTATTATATTTGACAATTTTTGGTGTTTTTTAGATTTTTTGCATTTGGCGGCCCGGTTGGGCCCCAAATATGAGAAAAACATAAATTTTGTCTGATTTTGATAAAATTTGGTATGCACAGTCACCAAAGTATTTATTATATTTGACAATTTTTGGTATTTACTAGATTTTTTGCATTTGGGGCCCCAGCCGGGCCCCAAATATGAGAAAAACATAAATTTTGAGTGATTTTGATAAAATTTGGTATGCACAGTCACCAAAGTATTATATTTGACAATTTTTGGTATTTTTTAGATTTTTTGCATTTGTGGCCCCAGCCGGGCCCCAAATATGAGAAAAACATAAAAATTCCTCCGATTTTGATAAAATTTGGTATGCATAGCCACCAAAGTATTATATTTGATAATTTTTGGTGTTTTGCAAATTTTTTGCATTCGGGGCCGCGGATGGGCCCCAAATATGAAAAAAACAAAAATTTTGTTTGATCTTGATAAAATTTGGTATGCACCGTTGCCCAA
>CM022875.1:28132044-28145646 GCA_012654025.1 Pachypsylla venusta
CCTGTATATTCCAAACCATGTGCAAATTACTGTTCTTTTTTATTTTAAAAGGAATTTCCATTGTTTGGCTCCTGGCGGACCTTTTTTGGCCCCTGGCGGCACCCCTGAAATTCAGACAAAATACATGTTTTATCATATTTGGGGCCCTACGGGGGCGCCAAAAAAGCAAAGAATCTACAAAACACCAAAAATTGTCAAATATAATGGCTTCCAGAGCTCTGCACACGATTCCGTACGTACGTCGCACGTCGGAAATATCGGTTTTATTGACCCATGGCTCCAAATATTTGCAAACTTCAAAAATAACCCGAAATAGTGAAAATATGGCTCAAAAGCAATAGGAAATAATATATTTGATCCTTATTTTGGGTTCCCGTCGAACGATTTTTTAGGCCAAAAAAAGTCAAAATTTTCTGCACGAATATACAAAACTTTCTCTTCCTATAGAAAATTATCTTCTATAGGAAGAGAAAGTAAAAATCAGTAATTAATTATACTATTGTCGTAGGACTTTGTTGTCCTTTGGGTCAAATCTAGCCAATACAGAAGTTGATGGAATGGGGAACTCTCCAGTGGGATTGCAGAATAACTTATAACCAGTTTGTGATCTCGTGACACCTCTCTCTGACTTGACTGACTGTTGGGATGGTAAGCAGTCCCTTATATTTGTCGTTGTTTGTGTTGTGTTAACTCATAACTTGTAAACATTAATTTTAATCATTCACCACTCACACGAAAGGTCTTTGATCTTTTTTGTTGGTTGTGATGAGTGTTGAAAAATGTCGAGATCTTTATTCATTATCTCTCCTATAGTATTGATGTAAATTCTTTGGCTATAAAGTTTAGCTGTCTTTCCTGGTGAGGTTTCGATGTGAAAGATACCTTAAGCCAGAAAAGAAAAACGAATGTTATTTACTGTCAAATATTTGACCACAAGCAGGACACTATCTAATTCTGCCATTATCACAACTTTCAGCCAATTCAATAACTTTTGTCCTATGCTAAACTGTTTAACTGCCCCCCCCCCCCCGAAAACCGATACCAAAATTTTGATTATTATACATTCATCGATTTTGTGTTTGGATGTCGTGTTGAATGCTACATCCATATGACATACAGGGTTACTCAAAATTTATGAATACCCCCTTAAGTTTATTATAAAAAAATATCAAATTTTGAGGGGGGTATTTTATTTTTTTCGCGTGACAATTCCAAAGGTTTATTATTTAAAATAATAAAACAATAGGGGGTCTCATTTGAAAATCCAAAGTTACACCCTATATAACCAACATATTGACCACCCGGTTGTTGCGAATAGCACCGCGTCTCAAATCCACGAAACAGGTTTTTCTTCTTCTTTCTCCAACTCAAACAGGGAAAAAATAAGGGGGGTGTTCATAAATTTTGGGCCACCCTGTATATTGACAGAACTTGGATAGTTATTTTATCAAACTGAGGGCTCCTGATGATCCGAAATCCTCAAATTTCATGGACAAAAACTAGACCAAGCATGTATTTATTTTGTATTTTTTTTTTTTTTAATTGTTTTCAAGTTGTAAAATAATGAAATGAACACGCCTTTAGTTGTTATTTTGATTGTACTATTTCTATAAATACTGAGGGTACAACAAAAACTAAATGGACTTCCTATAATCTGTTCTGTAATGATGGGTACAAACGTATCTCAACGGAAAATTTCCTAAAAGTTACTATTTTTTTTTTAAAAAAAAAAAATTGATTTATTTCTTTGTTTTTAAAGATAACATCAGCGACATTTTAACCGAGTATTTTTCTTCACTTTCTTCTTCCCCCACATACTTGTTCGATGTTATCAAAGATACTTTTTCAATGTTACTTTTTCAACGGATACTTTTTCAATGTTATCAAGGATACTTTTTCAATGTTATCAAAGATACTTTTTCAATGTTACTTTTTCAACGGATACTTTTTCAATGTTATCAAAGATAACTTCAGAAAAGTAAAATCCTCCCTAAATCATCGTATCGTGTCCCATATTGGGTGGTACCAATTTTATTTCAATGTAAATTTCCATACAATTCTTTTGATAATTTTCTGCAGAAAGTAAAATCATCAATTATTTTTCTAGCAAAAAAATATCCAGTGAGGTCTATAGACAAGAATATTTTTGTTACATTAAAAATTGGACTGATTCAGCTATAATGGCTGTTCTTTGGGTGTTTTAATGCGTCACTGTCGCTCGGATGTTTCCGCCCAACCACGTGGGGACAATAAGTAGCTTTGAACTTAAAGAGAACCGGTGCTAGCATTGAAGTAAATCTCACAAAAAATTATCATTGAAAAAAGGCCAAGTTCCACTTATTTAACCAAAAAATTCCGCCTATGAAAGTAGTGATATCTATTATTGGGGCCAAGTTTATTGTTGTCGCCGTATATCCTGCACTTAAATTTTCTGTCTCAATTCTCTTAAAGTAATACCGACTTTACACTTGGTCAGTTTTTTCTAAGGGGATTCGTAAAGCACTACCTTTTTACAAACTTTTTTTTTTGATTTAGGATCAAGAACGTCGCAATTGGACCAAATCTCTAAAATGAAAACTACATAACCAATTTTGATGAAATTTAAAATGGGTAACTATGGAATTATTTTATCTAAAATAAATGGTCTCACGTGGGTGTATTCCTGTCAGGGGCGCCGCCAGGGGCCAAACAAGGTCCGCCAGGAGCCAAACAATGGAAATTCCTTTTAAAATATAAAATTTCAGTATTTTCACAAGATTTTTTTTTTTAAAATAATGTCTAGAGACGCCAGGGATCATTCAAAGTATTGGAAATTTTATTTAACCACTACCTATTTTTATTTTTAAACTTTTATTCAGAGTTCACCCCATCGGTTTAGGACCAAGGACGTCGCAATTGGACCAAATCTCTAAAATGAAAACTACATAACCAATTTTGATGAAATTTAAAATGGGTAGCTAAATAGGGTATTGGTTTATTTATATATATAAAAAAAAAAAAGGGTCCCATGTGGGTGCGCTTTTTGACAGGGTCATCGCCAGTGCGCCCCGGCAGGGGCCCGCAAATGAAAAAAACATAAAATTCGTCCAATTTTGATAAAATTTGGTATGCACATGCATCCAAGTATTATATTTGACAATTTTTGGTGTTTTTTAGATTTTTTGCATTTGGGGCCTCGGCCGGGCCCCAAATATGAGAAAAACATAAATTTTGTCTGATTTTGATAAAATTTGGTATGCACTGTTGCCAAGTACTATAATTGACATCTTTTGGTATTTTGTAGTAATTTTAGTTTTGGGGCCCCGGTAGAGGCCCACCAATGAAAAAAACATAAAATTCGTCCGATTTTGATTAAATTTGATATGCACAGCCACCAAAGTATTATATTTGACAATTTTTGGTGTTTTTTAGATTTTTTGCATCAACAGATAATAGAAATATAACAATAATATCACTAAAAGACTTAAAACTTTAGAAGAACAACATATGTATTCGGTGGTAGTCTGATGGAATGATTAAGGAAGGGAAAGTCTAGCAAGGTTTTCTTTTTATTTCATATTTTACCATTTATTTCATTGTCTTTAGGTTCCATATGTACACCGAATGAAATGAGGTAGTTTTAACTTCCCGATTTTTCTTTAAACGAGTCTTTGTCTATCTGTTCCTTACTAGACAAATCTGTATGAAATTTGGTATTCGCATTCATTATGTTTATGGAATTATCCGGTTAGTTTTCGAACCTAATCGGGGCCTATTTATTGAGTGAAGTTTACATTTCTCAGTTCTACTAGTATAGCACACATTCCTTGGTAAAATTTATCTTGGTAAAAAAAAATAATAATAATAAGCAAGCAGACAAGAGATCGGTAATTTTAAATCATAAATCTAACCTTGTTTTTCGTTCGTGCAACACTAAAAATAATATCTCATTCTATTTTTGGGCCGTCAGGTATGTTTTCGATGGGGGATGGGGTATTGTTTGTAAAGAGAATATTTCTTTATTTCAAGATGACGCCATACGACAGACAAGAATAATCTATTTCTCGAAAGTTATTTATTTGTCTTCCACAGTTTCTCCAGCCTTATTGAATTGTACGAAAAGTTATTTTGAACTTTTCTAAGAAACATTGGCAATCAATTTCGAGAGCTCTTTTTGCTTTCTTTTTGTATTCATACCCATCCACATTCTTCTGTCTAACCTCAGAAAAATATCAGGTTTCTAAACTACCTGTAGATATAGAAAAGTAATTTTAACCCTTGGTGTTCAAAATAGTTTCGAAAAGAATACAAAAGTATTCGTGCTTTGAGATATATTTGAGGTCTCTACTCAAAATGGGACCGAAGTTATACCAAGTTGAAGTTGAGCTTTTTTAACACCCTTGCACCTTAATATGGCAGATAAAATACTATATTTTCACTTGACTATAATCCTTTGCACCTGTGTTGAGGTTATCAAATTTGAGTAAAATAAAAAAGACTTCCATTTCAATGGAATTTAAAAGATTTTTTTATTTAACATGAACACACGTATTAATTTCATTTTGAACACAAAAAAATTAGGGCTTAAATCCGGACAAAATACAAGGATCACCAAAAAATGAAATCGCTTGAAATATTCGATCAAACATGCTCGTATATAAATACGGAACCCCTCAGATTTGATTTAGACAAAAATTGTGAGGAATGGGATTTTTTTTTTTTTTTTTTTTTTTTTTTTTTTTTTTTTTTTTTTTTTTTTTTTTTTTAAGCAGTCTTCTTGGTCTAGTGGGTATCACACTGACATTGTGCTTAGAGGACACGGGTTTATTTCGCAGTGGGGTCGATATTTTCTTGTGAGGGTTATTCAGTAGCTATTTTAATGTAGTTAGCCACCAGTGGCGGTATTGCTAGAGTAAAAAGATTTGGTGATGAAGATGCCGTTGGGCCTTACCACAAGGAAACTCTTAATTTATGTGTCATTTTTTTAATGGGATATTTAATTTTTTGACTTTACCCTTATTTTCTATCCGGATTAAAAACCATAAATTTACACTAGGTTCTAATCTACTGATATTCTAATGACATATGGTACTTTCCATAACATAGATATTGCTTGTCTCAGAGTCATATAATGGAACATGTTGATATGATACAATGGCTTCTTGTTTTTGGATCATATGGTACTTTCCATAAGATAGATATTGCCCGTCTCAGAGTCACATAATGGAACATGTTGATATGATACAATGGCTTTGTTTTTGGATCATATGGTACTTTCCATAAGATAGATATTGCCCGTCTCAGAGTCACATAATGAACCATGTTGATATGATACAATGGCTTCCTTGTTTTTGGATCATGTGGTACTTTCCATAAGATAGATATTGCCCGTCTCAGAGTCATATAATGGAACATGTTGATATGATAAAATGGCTTTCTTGTTTTTGAATCATATGGTACTTTCCATAAGATATAGATATTGTCCGTCTCAGAGTCACATAATGGACCATGTTGATATGATACAATGGCTTCCTTGTTTTTAGATCATATGGTACTTTCCATAAGATTGATATTGCCTTTTCAGAGTCATATAATGGAACATGTTGATATGATACAATGGCTTCCTTGATTTTGGATCATATGGTACTTTCCATAAGATAGATACTGCCCGTCTCAGAGTCATATAATGGACCATGTTGATATGATACAATGGTTTCCTTGTTTTTGATCATATGGTACTTTTCATAAGATAAATATTGCCAGTCTTAAAGTCACATAATGGACCATGTTGATATGATATAATGGCTTCCTTGTTTTTGATCATATGGTACTTTCCATAAGATAGATATTGCCCGTCTCAGAGTCACATGATGGACCATGTTAATATGATATAATGGCTTCCTTGTTTTTGGATCTCGAATCAAGTGAAAACTAATTTAAAAGCCTTAGGTTTCATAATAAACATTCCTTGGATATAAACATCTACAAGTGTGCTTTGAACCCTTAAAGTGTTAAAGTTGAATAAAATGCATTATCCTAGACTGTGTTCAAAGGCTAGAGGTTAGAGTATCCTTTGTGTTGTCTCAAATTTCACTTTCTAGAAATATCTTCTAATTGGGACATTAATTGAAACGGGAAGCTTTTCAATTTTTCTTTTTGATTGAGGTAACGTCAGTGTGCATTATTTTATTAAATGCATCATTTATTCAATGACGTTGTGACTCTGTGACAAACAGTACATCATATTTGGCTTGCACTTTAGTTGCTATATTGGATTTCTTAAGAACAATGATGTAGCTTTTTTTTTTTAAAAAAAAAAAAAAAAAAAAAATTGCTAAACGTCTCTTTAACATTTATTGCTCATTCAAGGCGGGTGTTTTACCCTCCATTCGCTTGAAACTTGCAAACCAGCTACCACCATTGACCTCACCCAGCCTGGGTTGGGCCGAAAAAATAGCCAGCATCACGAGGGTGCGAACCCACGTGAACACCCACATGATACAACCTCGCTGGATGTTGCTTAATTNTCTTTTTTTTTTTTTTTAATTTGGCTTAACGTCTCTTTAACATCTATTGGTCATTCAAGACGGGGGTTTTACCCCCCATTCGCTGGAAACTTGCAAACCAGCTACCACATTGACCTCACCCAGCCTGGGTTTGGTCGAAAAAAGAGCCAACGATACGTGGTGTTCCCAAGCGGTCATCCACCAAGTACTGACCACGCCCGAAGTTGCTTATCTTCAGTGATCTGACGGGAACTGGTGTATTCAACGTGGTATGATCGTTGGCTATAATGTACCTTAATCATCGACCAAATAAAATGCATTGCAAAAATGGCTTATTTGGTAGTTTGCTTAACGTCTCTTTAACATCTATTGGCCATTTATTTAATACGGCAGATTTACCCCCCATTTAGTGGAAACTTACCCACAGCTGACCAGAGTCTCTGTGGTCACAACGTAAAACCTTGCTGTAAGTTCAGTCATCTTATGGGAGCGAAGCCATCCCACACAACCACTCTAATAATTATTAATTAGAGTCATACTTTATTAGACATGAGACTCCACGAAAGCGAGCGTCTATGGCACGTTCAATACACCAGTTCCAGTTAGATCACTAAAGTTAACCAACGTCCAGCGATTTTTTACTAAGTGGGTGACTATGAACACAAAGTTTTTGCTCCCTCGTGATGTTAGTTTTTTTCCGGCCCAACTCAAGCTGGGTGAGGTCAAAGTAGGGTTTGTAAGTTTCCCGCTGGTAAAAATCCCGTCTCCAATGACCAATAACTTCACGAAGTTCTTTTATAAACCCAAAGTTTATTGACCTGAATGAAACTGGAGGCGAATACCATCGTTTGGTTCTTTCATGTGAGATGGCCCTGGAGTCGATTATTATATTTCTACCTCCAAAGGTGGAGCTATCTTACAACGTCAGCTACTTGACTAACTTCTATGATGTGGTCTTTTGTTGTAGATATTGTTCAGATCCGAATCTAAATCATCCAGTGGATCCATAAATCCCGAATCATCAGTTGTGTATCTTGGGGTTGGCGTTCTATGATGAATGTGATGACAAGGACTTTTCAAAGGCTCATCATATCGTTTGGATACCAATGTAAAATCATGATGGGCATTGACTAGAGTTGAAAGTTTGGAGATGATTTCATAATCAGGACAAGACATGTCTAATCCTAATATGTTTACGATTGATCGTCGGAAGTCCAACAACTGAAACAGATGACAGAGTAATTGAATGACGAACGGAATGGAAAATGCCAGGTGAGTACCTACTTCTGAATGAAACAGATGACAGAGTAATTGAATGACGAACGGAATGGAAAATGCCAGGTGAGTACCTACTTCTGAATGAAACAGATGACAGAGTAATTGAATGANTGATGATGTGGCAAGTGAGATGCGAACTGTTGGTAAAATAATAGAAAATGGTGTAGCAAGTGATGGGAAAACATAGTAAAGGAGATAGTGAACACAAATGATGATGTGGCAAGTGAGATGCGAACTGTTGGTAAAATAATAGAAAATGGTGTAGCAAGTGATGGGAAAACATAGTAAAGGAGATAGTGAACACAAATGATGATGTGGCAAGTGAGATGCGAACTGTTGGTAAAATAATAGAAAATGGTGTAGCAAGTGATGGGAAAACATAGTAAAGGAGATAGTGAACACAAATGATGATGTGGCAAGTGAGATGCGAACTGTTGGTAAAATAATAGAAAATGGTGTAGCAAGTGATGGGAAAACATAGTAAAGGAGATAGTGAACACAAATGATGATGTGGCAAGTGAGATGCGAACTGTTGGTAAAATAATAGAAAATGGTGTAGCAAGTGATGGGAAAACATAGTAAAGGAGATAGTGAACACAAATGATGATGTGGCAAGTGAGATGCGAACTGTTGGTAAAATAATAGAAAATGGTGTAGCAAGTGATGGGAAAACATAGTAAAGGAGATAGTGAACACAAATGATGATGTGGCAAGTGAGATGCGAACTGTTGGTAAAATAATAGAAAATGGTGTAGCAAGTGATGGGAAAACATAGTAAAGGAGATAGTGAACACAAATGATGATGTGGCAAGTGAGATGCGAACTGTTGGTAAAATAATAGAAAATGGTGTAGCAAGTGATGGGAAAACATAGTAAAGGAGATAGTGAACACAAATGATGATGTGGCAAGTGAGATGCGAACTGTTGGTAAAATAATAGAAAATGGTGTAGCAAGTGATGGGAAAACATAGTAAAGGAGATAGTGAACACAAATGATGATGTGGCAAGTGAGATGCGAACTGTTGGTAAAATAATAGAAAATGGTGTAGCAAGTGATGGGAAAACATAGTAAAGGAGATAGTGAACACAAATGATGATGTGGCAAGTGAGATGCGAACTGTTGGTAAAATAATAGAAAATGGTGTAGCAAGTGATGGGAAAACATAGTAAAGGAGATAGTGAACACAAATGATGATGTGGCAAGTGAGATGCGAACTGTTGGTAAAATAATAGAAAATGGTGTAGCAAGTGATGGGAAAACATAGTAAAGGAGATAGTGAACACAAATGATGATGTGGCAAGTGAGATGCGAACTGTTGGTAAAATAATAGAAAATGGTGTAGCAAGTGATGGGAAAACATAGTAAAGGAGATAGTGAACACAAATGATGATGTGGCAAGTGAGATGCGAACTGTTGGTAAAATAATAGAAAATGGTGTAGCAAGTGATGGGAAAACATAGTAAAGGAGATAGTGAACACAAATGATGATGTGGCAAGTGAGATGCGAACTGTTGGTAAAATAATAGAAAATGGTGTAGCAAGTGATGGGAAAACATAGTAAAGGAGATAGTGAACACAAATGATGATGTGGCAAGTGAGATGCGAACTGTTGGTAAAATAATAGAAAATGGTGTAGCAAGTGATGGGAAAACATAGTAAAGGAGATAGTGAACACAAATGATGATGTGGCAAGTGAGATGCGAACTGTTGGTAAAATAATAGAAAATGGTGTAGCAAGTGATGGGAAAACATAGTAAAGGAGATAGTGAACACAAATGATGATGTGGCAAGTGAGATGCGAACTGTTGGTAAAATAATAGAAAATGGTGTAGCAAGTGATGGGAAAACATAGTAAAGGAGATAGTGAACACAAATGATGATGTGGCAAGTGAGATGCGAACTGTTGGTAAAATAATAGAAAATGGTGTAGCAAGTGATGGGAAAACATAGTAAAGGAGATAGTGAACACAAATGATGATGTGGCAAGTGAGATGCGAACTGTTGGTAAAATAATAGAAAATGGTGTAGCAAGTGATGGGAAAACATAGTAAAGGAGATAGTGAACACAAATGATGATGTGGCAAGTGAGATGCGAACTGTTGGTAAAATAATAGAAAATGGTGTAGCAAGTGATGGGAAAACATAGTAAAGGAGATAGTGAACACAAATGATGATGTGGCAAGTGAGATGCGAACTGTTGGTAAAATAATAGAAAATGGTGTAGCAAGTGATGGGAAAACATAGTAAAGGAGATAGTGAACACAAATGATGATGTGGCAAGTGAGATGCGAACTGTTGGTAAAATAATAGAAAATGGTGTAGCAAGTGATGGGAAAACATAGTAAAGGAGATAGTGAACACAAATGATGATGTGGCAAGTGAGATGCGAACTGTTGGTAAAATAATAGAAAATGGTGTAGCAAATGATGGGAAAACATAGTAAAGGAGATAGTGAACACAAATGATGATGTGGCAAGTGAGATGCGAACTGTTGGTAAAATAATAGAAAATGGTGTAGCAAGTGATGGGAAAACAATGAAAAATTTGACGTGGCAAATAGATATAGTAAAATGAGTGAACAATGAAGCAATGTATGAAGTAATGTGAGTTGGACACTGTGATTGCAATGGGCAATACCAGTGGCAAAAAATATAAAATGAAAAATTTAGGCGGTTTAGTGTATGTAATGAGTGCAGCTTTTATACATCACTTATAGACAATATGGAATGTTATGTAATTTGAAAATGAAAAGCTCTGCCAAATGTGCCACTTGGGTTTAAAATTTTACTAGCTAAAAGAATACGCCCTCCCCCCCCAAAACACCCCCCAAAAGTCCTGGGGCATAATTAGACCCTAAATTTGATATATGTACATACCAATTTTCAAGTTTCTGGCTCTTACCATTCTCTTTTTGGATAGGATTAAAAAAACGCTAAAAACGGTCAGCGGTAAATTTGATTGCACCTAAAAGTTTCGAAGCTTACTGAGACCCCAAATATGACATACATACCAAATTTCCAGTCTCCATTTTTTTAAAAGGAATACTGAAAAACCGATAAAAATTGCTAACAGTATGTTCGAATGCGTTTCGGGACACAATTAGACCCCAAACGAAACCCACATAACAAAATAATAGTAGACATATGTACAGTTTTGTACGCCGAGTGATATTACCATTCAAAGTGGTCCATAGAAACGAACATAGAAATTTTGGTTTATTATTTTCAATAATGAACTTTTGGAATCGTCACGAAAGAAAAAAAATACCCCCCCTCAAAATTTGATATTATACGTTTCAAGGAATAAAAAAAAATCCGTTTGTTCGCCGTCCGCCGGCGCCGTGATGGTCACTTTTGCAACTTAGCATTGACCGATTGGGATGAAATTTGGTATATAGGTCTAATTGTGCCCCGAAACTTTTGGGTGCAATCGAATACACACACCCTTGGCGATTGCCGTTTTTTAACGGTTTTCAGTATTGCTGTCTAAAAGGAGAATGGTAAGAGCTAGAGATTTTGTATGTATGTCATATTTGGGGTTTCAGTTAGCTCCGAAACTTTTGGGTTCAATCAAATATACCGCTGGCGGTTTTTACCGCTGTAAAGCGGTTTTCATTAATCTTGTCTAAAAAGAGAATGGTAAGAGCCAGAGACTTCAAATTTTGTAGGTATGTCAAATTTAGGGTCTAATTACGCCCCAGATTTGGAATCGTCACGAGACCCCACCTCAATTTTTTTGACCCTCCCCCCAATTTTGTCACATTTGGCAGAGTTTTTTCAGTGTAGGAACTGATGCATATTTACTAATTGTTTCTATGTAAATGATCCCAGCATAGATGTTCGTTCCTTAAAAAACGTAGTTAAAACCCTCTACAGCCCAGAATGACCGGTCACCCCCCTTAACTTTTGAACGGCTTGGAATTTTTCAAATTTGAAAAGTTCTAGAGATAGAAAAAGGGCCAGGGCCAATCGAATGGTTACAGTGAGATCCAGGTCCGACCCCCCGGAAGTGAGTTTCATTGACAAAAAGTGTCTATTTCTCCCAAAATTTAAATAGAATGGCACAAATATTTTTTATTCAAATAAATATAGTCAAATAAAGTAACGAAAAACTTCCTCTTCATTTTTTCAAAAAAATTCATTGAGCCAGGCGGGTCTAATTTCAAGCCGTTCAAAAGTTAAGGAGGGTGACCGGTCATTGTGGTACGCGCAGTAGAGAAGATATCACCCACAACGAAAGGAACTGGATTTCATTATGACTTGTTTTATCAAAACTTGAACTAAACCATTTTTTTAGATGGAAATCATCCATCAGAAAATGAAATAACTGGAAAATTACACCGACAACTCGAGGTAGCTATCAAATGCCACAACAAAGACATCTGATGACTATACGGAGACTACATAGGAACGAACGCCACAACAATTCCATAAAGATATCCAATACTCTATAATTATACCTACACAACTTCTATTAGAAAAGGAATCTTGTCAACTCTTGACTTGCTTACAGCCAGGTTTCATGACCAATGAAACCTGGCTCTAAGACATCTGTAATGCAGCCGCCCCGAGCTGTCACCAGATTCTTCTTAATTCCTCATTAAAATAAATGACAAAGACATTATCAGTACAAGCGCCACCAAGTTCAAACCTCTTTGTTTCTTAATAAAATTTCAAGTCTTTGTTTAGCAAGTTCATATTGAGTATTTGACGACTGTTTATGTAGCTGACAAACAAACCGTTTGAAATTATCTTTTTTTTTTCAAGCACGTAGCTCTTCTATCCTTTTCCTCTCATTTGAAATGAACGTCAAATTGAAATCCTAAAATTTATTTATTTATTCTCATTTTTACAAATCTATTCATGAATATAAATACACTACTTACAATATTTTCTCTTCGTAGTGCATCGGAGTAATCAACTTTGGCTTTGTTAAGATCTTCTCGAAGTACTTGCATACCACGTTCATGCATTGTTCTTTCTTGATCTCCTGCATCTGATAAAGATCTTAGCTGGAATGAAAAGTAAACTTAGTGTTCACATCTAATCTTTTTTTTTTTTTGCTTAACGTCTCTTTAACATTTATTGGTCATTCGAGACGGGGGTTTTACTGGAAATTTGCAAACCAGCTACCCACATTGCACATTGACCCCACCCAGCCTGGTTTGGACCGGAAAAATAGCCAGCACCGCGAGGGCGCGAATCACGTGGACACCCACATTGAAGATGTTGCTTAACTTTAGTGATCGAACAGGAACTGGTGTATTCTACTACATCTGTAGTCTAGTTACTTGCCTCATATTATGTCTCATTTCTGTGTTCGTTCTACGCGACGTCTGAGTTCGGTGAAACTTTGCATTAGGAATATCTATTATGTTCAATAGCATTGGCTGTTGAGCTATTAATTCACCTGGTGTCTATTGGTGCCCGTTATTAGTCTGTTAGAGTACTCTCAGACAGCCGTATACTCGCATACTTATCTGATTACTATCTGTTTTTTGAAGCACGGTATCTTAATTGAAGCTCCGATTATATTCTAGGATGATCAACCTCTGAGAACGAGGCATATTATAAATAATCAGACCCTCATGTTGTTTCCAAAGCTTCTCTGTAGGAAATATCCGTTAACATTTATTGTATTTTTTTTTTTTCGAAAAAATATAATATTTGTTTCACTGATAACCATTCCCAATAATAAATATTAGTTTATTTAAAAAATCAATTAACTGACCTGCTTACATGACATTTGAATTGTGCAAGTAAGTGCGTGCTCCAAAAAACAAAATGATATTTTTTTACTTTCCTTATCCTATAAAAATCACAAAAAAAAAAAAAAAAA
>CM022875.1:28154371-28174032 GCA_012654025.1 Pachypsylla venusta
AGTCACCTAATCTGTCTCGAACTCAGTGGATCAGGATGATAAGGACCAAGATGGAAATTATTCCATTCTGATCAAGAAATTATTAATGAACCTATGGATATTTTGGTTTATTATTTTCAATAATGAACCTTTGGAATCGTCACAAAAAAAAAAAAAAAAAANAAATAGAAATATAACAATAACTAAAATATATAACTAAAAGACTTAAAACTTTAGAAGAACAACATCTGCATTCGGTGGTAGTCTGATGGAATGATTAAGGAAGAGAAAGTCTAGTACGGTTTTCCGTACCATTTATTTTTTAGTTATTTCAGAAAACACATGGTTGAACATTGGCTTACTGTGTTTCATTTTCAACAGCTGGTTCTAGTTTAAAGAAATTTATTTATTCTACCCCCATCCTTCAGATGGGGGTAGAAATCTGACGACATTCCCTTGGTTGCACCTCTGTTCTTTTGATTAATTAGGTCGGTTCACAATAATCTAACCTTTGTTGCGTAACACATAGGTAGCATTGTAAGTTATCAGTAAAAGACGCGTGGCATTTTTTATCTTCAACGTCACCGACACGAATTGACTCGATGTTTTCTAGTATATAGTTCAAATCCATTTGTTTTCACAACCACTGCCAATGCATTCAACATTACCTGATCTTTCAAAAGAGAAACTTTATTGCAATATCGTGTTCTCAGCATTTCGGAATCCATCAATCTCTTTTGCAACTCATCCACTTTGAGGCCCCTATCAATGGCAGTGTTCTGAAAGAGTATAAACAATTCATTTTACAAAATTTTCTTTTAAATCTTTTCTTTCTAGAAATTCTTAAGGAGAATACAAACAGCACAGTGAAAGTGTAAGTGACCGTGATCTCACAGTGATTTTAATAACACCCGTCAGTATTTCTCCGTGGATATATTTTTACTGTGGAGATCACGGCACGGCGTCGGAGAGCACTGTCACTGACACTTTCACTGTGTAGTGTATCTTATACCATCAACCACTCTCATCTAGCCTCGGGAACATGCCCTTTCAATATCATGCAAACATATTTCTAAATTCTGATGAACCCGTATCCAGGACAGGGTTTTAAGGGGTCAACCTCCCCCCCCCCCGAAATTTTTGAAAAGGTTTGATTTTTCCTATAATACATATATGGTAAAACTAACTCCCTTTACATGAACCCCCCTCCCCCGATTTAAAATCCTGGATACGGGCCTGCCTTCATCATATCTTCAGAACGCTTTTTAAGTTTTATTTTATTGCTAGGCCTATTGGAGAGTATTAACTTTTAAAATAAATTAAAACAAAAATACTATTTATAATTATTTATGAAGATTCTAGTTTTCGAAGCATTCGACCCGACTAGACTGATGATGAATCGAATAATTCGAAACTACGAGTTTCTTCACAAATAATTATAATTAGTGTTTTTGGTAAGTGTTTTGTTTCAATTTTTTTTAAAAGTTAATATTTTTTAACACTTATAATTAATATGTTATTCAAAGATTTAAATATTCTGGTTGTGTTTGGGGATGCTATGATTTACACAAAATTGTGCTATAACAACTCAAAAAATATTATAATAGAGAATCCAAGTACGAAATACTATGTAACATGAGAGTACGATATAGCTGAAAACACGCTCCAACACTGTATTCCGTACTTTCTTGTATCAATTTCTATTATATATGATTTTCGAAATGAAGTCCACACATGGCCAGGACAGGGTTTATGTCAGTACAAAATTGATAATTTGTTATTTGAACTTTATATAGGTAATCCCTATATAGTAAAACTCCCATCACATGACCCCCCCTCCCGAAATAAAATCCTGGATATGGGCCTGAGTCCACCCATAACATGATTTCTACTTTCACTTCTTCCTTTTCAAGAAATGTAACCATCTCTGCACGAACATTGCGTAAAAAGAGCACTACTTAAAAATGGAAATTTATGAATTGAATGCATATTGTATAATAATAATAATATTCAAGGAAATCGTACAAAGCAGGTATTACATCACATAAAGAGTAAAAAAACACTAATAAAGAAAATGAAGACACGGCAAGAAAAGGACTTAAAAGAAGAATGAAAGACGTTAGAAGAGTCCACATTGTCAAGAGTCTTAACCTAGTAAATGAGCTGTTGAAAACATCATACAACATGGAGTGACCCAACATAGAAATGAACATTGTACAACATGGAGCGACTCAACATAGAAGTGAACATCATACAACATGGAGCAACCCAACATAGAAGTGATCATTGTACAACATGGAGCGACCCAAAATAGAAGTGAACATCATACAACATGGAGCAACCCAACATAGAAGTGAACATCATACAACATGGAGCGACCCAACATAGAAGTGAACATCATACAACATGGAGCAACCCAACATAGAAGTGAACATCATACAACATGGAGCGACCCAACATAAAAATGAACATTGTACAACATGGAGCGACCCAACATAGAAATGAACATTGTACAACATGGAGCGACCCAACATAGAAGTGGACATCATACAACATGGAGCGACCCAACATAGAAGTGAACATCATACAACATGGAGCGACCCAACATAGAAGTGAACATCATACAACATGGAGCAACCCAACATAGAAGAGAACATCATACAACATGGAGCGACACAACATAGAAGTGAACATCATACAACATGGACCGGTCCAACATAGAAGTGTGGGCATCATACAACATGGAGCGACCCAACATAGAAATGAACATTGTACAACATTCGGTCCTTAAATGTAATTGAACCATTTCTTATTGTTGTTGTTGTTTTTTTTTGGGGGGGGGGGCGTGAGCCCTTTCCATTGATATTTCAAGGTGTGCTTGATTTGTTCAGCTTGAAAATCAAGGGGTTTGAAGGTGACATCTCGGTTCATTTTTATCATGTTAATTAACCGACCGAAGTGGAGGCCAGTTTCAACTCTACGACTTTCCCTTGTCCTTTGTCTGTTTGTTCTATGATAGCATTTCTTTCATAGAATGTGTTTAACCCATCGCCAAAGAGGTATTTCCAACTTGTCTTACCTTATAATCCTCAGCTTCAGTTAATTGACATTTTAAATCTCTGGACAATGAGCGAGCTTCTGAAAGTTGTAAGTTTAATCGATCCACTTGTTTCAGAACTTTTTTGAGTCTGAAAATATCATCATTCACGTCATAAGTTTGCCGAGCAATAATGATTTTTTCTTTTAAATTTTACCATTATATAACGTCAAAGCGTGTTTTTCTTGTCCGCGCTAACTGAAAAAAACTAACTTATCAATCGTATAAAACCGTTTTTACATGATTGGCAGTATATTGGATAACGACACAGGATAGTTACGTCCATTAATTTTTTTTTATTGGCATACCAAACTATTTCAAATGATTGGGGGCATGACAGCATCAAGAGAATGGCCATGCCTCTAAGGCGCCAAGAACTAGGTGTAGCCTGCTAGTATGGTATATTGGTATACAATTCCTACCCAATGTTTAATGGTTCCGTATCTCCTTATGTGAAAGGTAACCTTCCTTATATTGAACACAAAATAATTACTGATGGACTTTTTACTTTCCTTAGCCTATAAGAAGGAAAGTATTGTAATGGGCTGAAATTTTCGATGTGAAGTTTTCAATGCCAAAACACGTTTTGGGCTCCCCAGAGCTCAAATCTCGAGTTTCAGCCATTGGTGCGTACTGTCTGTCTGTCTGTGAACAGGATATCTCAGGAACGGCATGTACCAGAGACTTGAAATTTGGTATATGTATGTCATTTTTATGCCATGAACCTCAAAATAAGCTTTTGGTGATGATGCATAATTATGCATAGTCCTATGCTCAGTCATGCATTTTTTATGCCAAAACATTGATATTAAAATCTCTGCACACGCGTCAACCCCTCTCTTTCTCTCCTTATACCTACTTCTCTTAAGAAAATATCTCTCCGACCCTTTCCCCCTCATCAGTGAGGTACTATATAAACCCATGCAGACTGTTCACATGCTCTCAGACAAATTAAAATCTTCAACTAGTCATTATCTTCTTAGTTCCCATCTCCATGGAACTCTAAATTCAGTTTTTCTAAGTGTGAATTGTGTGACAGTCAAAGTCAAATCTACGCCTATACCTTATCATCAGCTGCCTCTACTTCATAGAAGCCGCCTACACTTTATACAAGCTGCCTCTACTTCATAGAAGCCGCCTACATTTTATACAAGCTGCCTCTACTTCATAGAAGCCGCCTACACTTTATACAAGCTGCCTCTACTTCATAGAAGCTGCCTATACTTCGTACAGCTGCTTCTACTTCATACAAGCGGCCTATACAAGCTGCTTATACTTCATACAAGCCGCCTATACATCATATAAGCTGCCCGTACTTCATACAGCCGCCTATACTCTTCAAGTGACTGCCTTGTCTACCCACTCAAGCTGCCTATTCTTCGCCCACAAGATAACTCGACTACCAGAACATCTAGCTACCAGAACGCCTACAAGCTACGAACATTATTCATTCCTGCCGTAAGATATTTTCTGTATTAAATTATTTGACACCCCAGGCTTTCAGCCTGCTAGACTTTTAACCCCTTTTTCGCATAATATATATTTACGTGGCTTGTAGCCTCGAGTTCTGATTTATCTAGGCATCACTCATTTTTATCACACACTTTAATTAACAAGGAAATTGTATATATTATTTACCCCTAATTTGTCTGACGCACCCTGACTTCCGACACCTCCTCAGCAACGCCTGAGACTTTAGGTAAAATCCCCGGAGTCTATATTTTATTTTAATGTATACCACGTTTTTCAATTATGTATCAATAAATAATTAACGCAATAGCCGTATTGTTCTTTTGTTGTAACGTTTCATTTCCTAGATAGAACTCTTTTCTACTTTATTTATCTTTTCTTGTTATAAGAAGATAGGATCTTTTCGACCTCTGCCGTAGGCGAAAAACCTATCCTATCTTCTTATATCAAACGGGGCCCAACGCGGGACCCTCTATCTCCTTTTTGGTTATAAGAAGATAAGATTACTTCGACCTCTGCCGTAGGCGAAACTCTTATCTTCTTATACCAAACGGCTTCCAACGCGGGGCCTTCATCTCTCTCTTTTTTTGATTATAAGAAGGTAAGATCTTTTCGACCTCTGCCGTAGGCGAAACCTTTTTTCTTATCTTCTTATATCAAATGGCGCCCAATGTGGGGCTCGATCAGATCTTGCTCTAACATTTCTTTTATTTGTTTTCTAATAAAATCTCTTTTAGATTGGGATAGCTTATAAGGGGTGGAGTACACGGGTATGTTAGAGGTCAATGGGATATCGTGTTGTGTTGCGTTAGTTTCTTGTAATACTTTGGAGTTGAAAATGTCCTCGAATTCTGACAGTAATTCTTGGAATTGGGATACGTATTTCGATGGAAATTCATGATGGACTATATCGAAGTTTACCTCAGGGATGTTACAAAGCTGACTAATTGTTTTGTGTTGGAGAGGGATATTCTCACTTTCTGTGTTTCCTATTGTGAGTATGTGATGTTTGAAATTAATACACGCGTGGTGTTCATACATCCAATTTCTTCCTAAAATAATAGGGACAGAAAGTTCTTGTAGAACGCAGAAGCGTTCAGTGAATGTTTGTTTTCCGAGCGAGAAGGAAGTTGTTATAAATCCTAGTACTTTACCTAGTTTGCCTGGTGCGGCCAAAGTCACGTAGGAGGGTTCGTTTGATATATGTGCGTCCTTAGGTAATAGGGCGCTGTCTAAAAAGCAGAAATCCGCGCCTGAATCTAGCAAAGAGGGGGTTGTTTTACCAAAAATATTTATTGCAACGGCCGGAAATGTTGACTCCTTGAGGTCTGTGTTACTCATAAATGAGCGTGGGACGAGTTTAGGGTTAGAGCTTTTTGATGCAATTGGATCAACTGATTTCTTTTCAATGGGCGGTTGTAGCGATTTATGGGGGACGTTGTGTTCACGATTTTGCCTGTTGGGGCAGTCTTTGTGATAATGTTTTCCGGGGCAATAACGGCACTGTGGTATGTATGAGTAGTCCTTAGGACTAGAGGTGTCGAATACACGCCTGGGAAAGGGATCGTCAAAAGGTCGATTTGTCCCTTGTTTGTGCGGTTTTTCTTTAGAAGTGTTAGGGACAGCTTTATCTATGATTTCTAATTTTTGAAGAAGTTCTTCAACTGTGTTGGGAGTGTTCAATGGATGTACTCTGATAGCGGGATGGAGTAAAAGTAGAATTTGTTCGATTTTAGTTGTCTCAAAACTTTCTGGAGCAATTCTGTCTAATAATTTGAGCTTTTGATTTACGAAAGCTTCAGAGTTGCTGGGAGTACTCTGAAGCGTTCCGTAAATGGAAGCTTTTAGTTTAGTTTGAACATACGGGCTATTATATTGCGTAATGAAAATTTCTGAAAAGGTGTAAGTCGGTAAACCTGGTCGAATTTCTATCGAACCAGATCAAGGCTGAGCCTTTAAATTGGTTACGTATGGTTGCTTTCCACGCAGAAATAGGTATGTTATATGTGTCTATAGAGTGTTGGAATTTACGGATAAATTCGATCGGGTCGTCCTCATCTCGACCTGAAAAGTGTGGTAGCAAATTTTCCAAGGAGGGCAAGGCAAAAGTGGGGGTAATAGTAGAATTAGTAGCCTTTGAAGACTCTATCAAAAGTTTTATTTGGTTCTGTTGTTGGAATATTAATTCCAACAAAGAATCTGTAGTGGGTGGGGTGACGCTTGTGCCTGGAGATCGATCTACCGTTATGAAGCTATCGGACATTGCGGTAGATGCAATGGGTAGATGCGGAAGGCGTAAATTGGGCTTGCCTCTTGGTCTTTGCTTTTTTATTTTTTCCCATAGTAGAGGAAGGAAATTAATATAAATAATATAAATAAATATTAAAACAAGAAACAGTAAACAATACAAATGAATAAAAGAGAAAAGGTAAAATAAAATAAGATACTTGAAAAAAACTATACGAAATTATGATGAGATTTGAACAAAGAGTAAATAAATTACGATGCGTAATAGTTAATATGAGGAGAATAATAAAATTTGTAACTAACTGTGGTAGATACCTAAGTGTGAGTGTATGTGTGACGAGTCAAAGTGTGTGTGTCTAGCCTAATGTAAAAAGGGGTCAAGGAAATCGTATTAAAAATTGGTCTAGTCTCAGTTTGAGAGAAGATAGTAGGATAAGCCAGCCACGTGTCATTGTTCAACGACGTGCAAGATGACTTTACGAGTCACGAAGTTGGGCTGACTTTACGAGTCACTAAGTTGGGCGCCATTTGATATAAGAAGATAAGAAAAAAGGTTTAGCCTACGGCAGAGGTCGAAAAGATCTTACCTTCTTATAATCAAATAAGAGAGAGATGAAGGCCCCGCGTTGGAAGCCGTTTGGTATAAGAAGATAAGAGTTTCGCCTACGGCAGAGGTCGAAGTAATCTTATCTTCTTATAACCAAAAAGGAGATAGAGGGTCCCGCGTTGGGCCCCGTTTGATATAAGAAGATAGGATAGGTTTTTCGCCTACGGCAGAGGTCGAAAAGATCCTATCTTCTTATAACAAGAAAAGATAAATAAAGTAGAAAAGAGTTCTATCTAGGAAATGAAACGTTACAACAAAAGAACAATACGGCTATTGCGTTAATTATTTATTGATACATAATTGAAAAACGTGCTATACATTAAAATAAAATATAGACTCCGGGGATTTTACCTAAAGTCTCAGGGGTTGCTGAGGAGGTGTCGGAAGTCAGGGTGCGTCAGACAAATTAGGGGTAAATAATATATACGATTTCCTTGTTAATTAAAGTGTGTGATAAAAATGAGTGATGCCAAGATAAATCAGTACTCGAGGCTACAAGCCACGTAAATATATATTATGCGAAAAAGGGGTTAAAAGTCTAGCAGGCTGAAAGCCTGGG
This sequence comes from Pachypsylla venusta, assembly GCA_012654025.1. NCBI lineage: Eukaryota > Metazoa > Arthropoda > Insecta > Hemiptera > Aphalaridae > Pachypsylla > Pachypsylla venusta. The sequence goes on from CM022875.1 coordinate 28,162,331, forward strand.
GTGTCAAATAATTTAATACAAAAAATATCTTACGGCAGGAATGAATAATGTTCGTAGCTTGTAGGCGTTCTGGTAGCTGGATGTTCTGGTAGTCGAGATATCTTGTGGGCGAAGAATAGGCAGCTTGAGTGGATGGACTAGGCAGTCACTTGAAGAGTATAGGCGGCTGTATGAAGTACGGGCAGCTTGTATGAAGTATAAGCAGCTTGCATGAAGTAGAAGCAGCTGTACGAAGTATAGGCAGCTTCTATGAAGTAGGGGCAGCTTGTATAAAGTGTAGGCGGCTTCTATGAAGTAGAGGCAGCTTGTATAAAGTGTAGGCGGCTTGCATGAAGTATAGGCCGCTTGTATGAAGTAGAAGCAGCTGTACGAAGTATAGGCAGCTTCTATGAAGTAGAGGCAGCTTCTATGAAGTAGGTATAGGCGTAGATTTGACTTTGACTGTCACGCAATTCACACTTAGAAAAACTGAATTTAGAGTTCCATGGAGATGGGAACTAAGAAGATAATGACTAGTTGAAGATTTTAATTTGTCTGCATGGGTTTATATAGTACCTCACTGTTGAGGGGGAAAGGGTCGGAGAGATATTTTCTTAAGAGAAGTAGGTATAAGGAGAGAAAGAGAGGGGAAGTTGACGCGTGTGCAGAGATTTTAATATCAATTTTTTGGCATAAAAAATGCATGATTGAGCATAGGACTATGCATAATTATGCATCAGTGGAAATTGAATATATTGCTGGCGTTTTATGCCTCTTTTTAGCGGTTTTCGCATATCCTGCTTAAAATTAGAATGGTAATAGCTAGATCTTTAAACTTGGTCCCTATTCATATCAATTCCATACAAGAAATTGAAGGATACAACTTAGGTTGAAGTGGAATAAATTGTTGACCGCTAATTAGCGGTTGAAGGCCGCTTTTTATAGAAAAGAAAAGTCGTGTGATGGTCACACCAGATTTTTACTGATGAATTGAACAATACGTAAAAATCCTCCAAATTTTATTATGAACAAATGATGATTGAAAACGAATACATTCATTCATTAGTGGTATCATCATGCCCGATGGTAGGCAGCAGCCCTAGATAGATTGTAGTCTACTGCTAAAGTAGCCAACGTGCATACCACGTTGAATACACCAGTTCCCGTCAGATCACTGAAGTTAAGCAACGTCGGGCGTTGTCAGTACTTGGATGGGTGACCGCTTGGGAACACCACGTATCGTTAGGTCATTTTTCCGGCCAACCGAGGCTGGGTGAGGTCAATGTGGGTAGCTAGTTTGCAAGTTTCCAGCGAATGGAGGGTAAAAACCCTGTCTTGAATAGATGTTAAAGTGACGTTAAGCCAAATTAAAAAAAAAAAAAAAAAAAAANAAAAAAAAAAAAAAAAAAAAAAAAAAAAAAAAAAAAAAAACTGCTAATTTTTTTAATTGTCATCATCCATCTGCTCTTGGAGCTGATAATTGACATGGGACCCCGGAAGCATGACAATCACTGTAATATATAATTACGTCAGTAACACAGTAGGTAGTTACAAACACAATGATATTACAGAGTTGCTTTCTGTGTTATTTTACACCATCAGTTCAGGTGGACTTGTCTCGTGAGGATGTCACCCTCAAGTAACTTCTTACAATCTCAATTATGATTTACTTCTCCTCATGGAAAGGTAGAACGTCACAAATGGATTGGAAGAAATTACGAAAAATCAAAAGTGAAGTAGTATTCGTTTTCATTCATCATTGGCTGTAATGAACCTTCACAAAGTTAACGAGTCTTCAATCATGTATCTTTGATGAAGTAATTAATCGAGAACAAACATTTGTCTATGTTATTGACTCAATATCTTATCAACTTCATCATGCAACAACAGGAGATTCTTTATGATATGTGACTCAACCAAGATAAGAAGCTCAATTCTCAGTCTCATTGAATATGTCATGCAGTTTGTTTGCAGGCACATAGCTTGGAATTTACCCCTCTTTAATTTTACATGTAAAGTTGTGCTACTGAAATGGAAACGACTTTTTGTTTACATGTAATTTTATTTATTTTGATGTGATTTTACAAGATCTATGAAGTTGAGCGACATAACCTCCTTTCGGAGCTGTCACTTGTTTAACTGCCATGCCAAGAATTATGATTTGTCAAACTTATAACTAAGAAGAATGGAAAGGGCCCGTAGAAATTTGGTGCCTTGTTTAACCGCCATGCCAAGAATTATGATTTGTCAAACTTATAACTAAGAAGAATGGAAAGGGCTCGTAGAAATTTGGTGCCTATTCATATCAATTTCATACAAGAAATTGAAGAATACAACTTAGGTTGAAGTGTAATATATTATTGGTCTCTAATTAGCGGTTGAAGTGTAATATATTGTTGGTCGCTAATTAGCGGTTGAAGGCCGCTTTTTGGCGGTTCCGCCTAAAACCAGAATGGAAAGAGCTAGAACTTGAAATTGATTGCCTACTCATATCAATTTCATACAAGAAATTGAAAAATACAACTTGGGATGAAGTGTAATACATAATTGTATTTCCGCTCTGGGGACTTCAAAATGTGTTTTGGTATTGAAAACTCGACATCGAAAATTTCAGCCCAAAACAATACTTTCTTCTTTTTTTATAGGTAAGAAAAGTCGTGTGATGTTCACACTAGATTTTTTTATGTTTAAATTGAAATTAACCTATTCTTTTTTTTAGATATTTTTTTTATTTTGGGAAGGGCTCCCCGAAATAAAATTCCTGACTACGAGCCTGTCTTCTGGTCAAGTTTGATTCATTAATGTTGTTCATATAAATATTTTAGTTTTATCATTTTATTCATGAAAATTTGTGTTTAATAGTCCGATGTATATTTTTAATCTCTTTGTGCTTTCGTTTCTATTATCTTTGCGTCTGTTTATTAATTTTGTCAAAATTGTTGTGAAACAAATATGCTAGATTTTGGCTTAGCAACTGTAATTAATAACTTCATTATTTTTTACGCGCTTTGCTTATTAAGTTGTGCGTTTATAATCGTTGTTGGATATTCATTGAAAGTAAATCGTTGTAATTATTTTGAAATCCTTGGAATTCCTTATGAGACGCCTAAATTTTTAATTGGAAATTTGAGAAATTATCCTTTCATTTGTGAAAATCAACATCAGTTTTATTTCGTTGAACAAATCTACAAGAAACATGTCAACCAAATATATGTGGGTATGTATAAATATAGGAAGCCTATGATCATGGTCAGGGATCCAGATATTTGTCGTGAGATACTGATCAAACATTTCCACCATTTTCAAAATAGACCCGGACCTCCTGTTGATCCCAAGATAGATCCATTGTCAAATCATTTAATCAATCTTCATGGACAGAAATGGAAAAGTGTTCGTTCCAAATTGGCACCAGCGTTTACTCTTTTAAAATTGAAAAATATGTTTCAAGATATGAATCACTGTGTCATAGAATTCAGAAAATATTTGGACAAACAAATCAGTGACCATCATGATGAATTTGAAATGATCGATCTGTTTTCCAAATTTGATTTGAACATAGCTCGGAAATGTATCCTTGGATTGGACGACGATTCCTTTAGAAATCCTCATTCCAAGATTTGTAAACATTTGTTCAAATCTACAATCAACTCAAAATATAAACAAATATTCCAATTTATATTTCCAAACTACTCCAGATATGTTGAAACCAAGAATCTCAATAAAAAAGACACTGTGCAATTTCTTCAGGATGCTTTTGAGAAAGCTTCAGCTTTCAGAGAAACCAAACACAATAAAAGAAATGATTTCATGAAGCTGTTGATTGATTTGAAAAACAATGAAGACACAATTGGCATAAATGATACAAGTTCCAAATATTTGGACAAGACCTTTCTGACAGATTCCATCATCTTGTCCAATGTTTTTATATTTTTGACAACTGGATATGAATCCACTTCCACTACGATCGCATCAATTGTATATGAACTCGCTTTGAATCCAACCGTTCAAGATAAACTGCGACAAGAAGTAATCAATGTGACTAACCGACTTGAAAATCTTAAATACAATAGTTTAATGGACCTGAACTATTTAGATCAAGTCATTTGTGAGAGTCAACGTCTGCATCCTGTGAACACCTCTTTGTCTCGTCAGTGTACTTCAGACAAATTTAATCTACCCAGAACTGATATTTTCATTAATAAAGGAACTCATATCTGCATACCAACATTTGCTATTTACAAAGACCCAACGTATTTCCAAAAACCAAATCATTTTGATCCAGACCGGTTCTCTAAAAGTGGAAGAAATCAAAAATTCAAGTTGTTTTTACCTTTTGGAGAAGGTCCAAGACAGTGTATTGCAAAAAGTTACGCGTTGATGGAGGTGAAATTGGTTTTATGCCATTTGATATGTAAGTATAAGTTTACAACGTGTTCCAAAACAGAAATACCACTTTCATATTTACCTGACAAGTTATTGATAACACCAAAAAATGGAATATGGATAAAATTGTTAAAATATTCTTGACTTTCTTTTAATGTTTGACGTCTCTTTCACATAAAAGAAATGGGTCTACTTACTGCTCACTTATATTATTCGTACAAATTTGTAGGATGATGCTAAGAAGCAAAGGACTCGAGAGAATCTACTTCTTTGTTCCCTTCTCTTTATTAGCTTAACGTCTCTTCAACATCTAAAATCATTCGAGCCCATACTGACTTTTACCAGCTTGAGTTGATCGCACGGATTTACTTGTAGGGATGACTCGACTCGACTCCCCAATATGAGTCGACTCTCGATCTCGACTCTTATTGAGTGACAATTTTCAAAAACACCGTATTTGATCAGAAAGACATATAAAACCAATTGACAAAAGAGGCATCTACAAATAAACGTCCCCAAATTCGGTGAATACATTAAAAAGACATCACAATCAATCGTCACCAGAATAAAAGAACATTTTCCTTCAGTAAACAACAAACACCCGGAAAAATATTTCTCTCTTTATGATCTTTACCAGTCAACAAAAAAAAAGCTACTCGTAAGTCTACTCTTTGAAGAGTCGACTCATTTCAAAAAGATGTTCGACTCGTGAGTGAGTCGAGTCGTGAGTCGACTCATGACTCGACTCGTGGATGACTAGTCCATCCCTACTTACTTGATAAACCCTTATTGGATGTTGCTTAACTTCAGTGATCCAACGGGGACTGTTGTATTTAACGTGCCATAAATATATTTGATTAAATTCGCTCTTTGATTGCTTTGATATCAAATACAAAAGTGACCAAAATATGTCTAAATAGTCTGATCTTGAACGCATGACAAACACATTTGTCATGTTTGATCGCTTTTGAAAACTATATTTCATTAATCTTACCTTTCAAAAATATTTCTACACAAGTCCTTAATTATGGAAATACACACGTGAAGAAAAACAAAATTAACTATCGATGAGAAATCGGAAAAATAGTAAATACCAAAATTATTTTTATTGCAGATTAAATATCTAGTTCCTATGGTAAATACCCAGCACAATTTGAAAGCATTAATTTTGTCTGATAGTCTCATCAAATAGCGTGATAGCAGCACAAATATATACCAAACACACAAATTCACAAATATACATCAAATATATTGTGTCAAAATTTTAACTCTACTTACCTCATATTGGCTTCTTCTTTTTCTGCTTCTAAAATGGACTTCACGCGATGATTTTGTTCACAAATATTCAATTTCTTCCGCAACAAATCTAAATGCAAGTCTCTTCTTTGTAGTTGATCCCTCAAAGTTCGGACTCGTCTTTGTAGTTGATACACAACAGCAGACTAAAAAGTATTATTAGCAAAATATTTGAAATTGACCAAATAGGTTTTGATGACCTAAAATTGAAACAATTAAGACAACTGTATGGACAACAATCAATGATTGGCTTGCCAGAATGTCATGTCTGTAGATGCATTACTTGCTACTTTGTGTTACGATTGAACTGTATGGATATCAATCTGGTTGTGACAACAACCAATGATTGGCTTGGCAGAATGTCAAGTCTGTAGATGTATTACTTGCTACTTTGTGTTACGATTGAACTGTATGGATATCAATCTGGTTGTGACAACAACAAATGAATGATTGGCTTGGCAGAATGTCAAGTCTGTAGATTTATTACTTGCTACTTTGTGTTACCATTGAACATTGAACTATATGAATATCAATCTGGTTGTGACAACAACCAATGATTGGCTGGGCAGAATGTCAAGTCTGTAGATTTATTACTTGCTACTTTGTGTTACCATTGAACATTGAACTATATGAATATCAATCTGGTTGTGACAACAACCAATGATTGGCTGGGCAGAATGTCAAGTCTGTAGATTTATTACTTGCTACTTTGTGTTACCATTGAACATTGAACTATATGAATATCAATCTGGTTGTGACAACAACCAATGATTGGCTGGGCAGAATGTCAAGTCTGTAGATTTATTACTTGCTACTTTGTGTTACCATTGAACATTGAACTATATGAATATCAATCTGGTTGTGACAACAACCAATGATTGGCTGGGCAGAATGTCAAGTCTGTAGATTTATTACTTGCTACTTTGTGTTACCATTGAACATTGAACTATATGAATATCAATCTGGTTGTGACAACAACCAATGATTGGCTGGGCAGAATGTCAAGTCTGTAGATTTATTACTTGCTACTTTGTGTTACCATTGAACATTGAACTATATGAATATCAATCTGGTTGTGACAACAACCAATGATTGGCTGGGCAGAATGTCAAGTCTGTAGATTTATTACTTGCTACTTTGTGTTACCATTGAACATTGAACTATATGAATATCAATCTGGTTGTGACAACAACCAATGATTGGCTGGGCAGAATGTCAAGTCTGTAGATTTATTACTTGCTACTTTGTGTTACCATTGAACATTGAACTATATGAATATCAATCTGGTTGTGACAACAACCAATGATTGGCTGGGCAGAATGTCAAGTCTGTAGATTTATTACTTGCTACTTTGTGTTACCATTGAACATTGAACTATATGAATATCAATCTGGTTGTGACAACAACCAATGATTGGCTGGGCAGAATGTCAAGTCTGTAGATTTATTACTTGCTACTTTGTGTTACCATTGAACATTGAACTATATGAATATCAATCTGGTTGTGACAACAACCAATGATTGGCTGGGCAGAATGTCAAGTCTGTAGATTTATTACTTGCTACTTTGTGTTACCATTGAACATTGAACTATATGAATATCAATCTGGTTGTGACAACAACCAATGATTGGCTGGGCAGAATGTCAAGTCTGTAGATTTATTACTTGCTACTTTGTGTTACCATTGAACATTGAACTATATGAATATCAATCTGGTTGTGACAACAACCAATGATTGGCTGGGCAGAATGTCAAGTCTGTAGATTTATTACTTGCTACTTTGTGTTACCATTGAACATTGAACTATATGAATATCAATCTGGTTGTGACAACAACCAATGATTGGCTGGGCAGAATGTCAAGTCTGTAGATTTATTACTTGCTACTTTGTGTTACCATTGAACATTGAACTATATGAATATCAATCTGGTTGTGACAACAACCAATGATTGGCTGGGCAGAATGTCAAGTCTGTAGATTTATTACTTGCTACTTTGTGTTACCATTGAACATTGAACTATATGAATATCAATCTGGTTGTGACAACAACCAATGATTGGCTGGGCAGAATGTCAAGTCTGTAGATTTATTACTTGCTACTTTGTGTTACCATTGAACATTGAACTATATGAATATCAATCTGGTTGTGACAACAACCAATGATTGGCTGGGCAGAATGTCAAGTCTGTAGATTTATTACTTGCTACTTTGTGTTACCATTGAACATTGAACTATATGAATATCAATCTGGTTGTGACAACAACCAATGATTGGCTGGGCAGAATGTCAAGTCTGTAGATTTATTACTTGCTACTTTGTGTTACCATTGAACATTGAACTATATGAATATCAATCTGGTTGTGACAACAACCAATGATTGGCTGGGCAGAATGTCAAGTCTGTAGATTTATTACTTGCTACTTTGTGTTACCATTGAACATTGAACTATATGAATATCAATCTGGTTGTGACAACAACCAATGATTGGCTGGGCAGAATGTCAAGTCTGTAGATTTATTACTTGCTACTTTGTGTTACCATTGAACATTGAACTATATGAATATCAATCTGGTTGTGACAACAACCAATGATTGGCTGGGCAGAATGTCAAGTCTGTAGATTTATTACTTGCTACTTTGTGTTACCATTGAACATTGAACTATATGAATATCAATCTGGTTGTGACAACAACCAATGATTGGCTGGGCAGAATGTCAAGTCTGTAGATTTATTACTTGCTACTTTGTGTTACCATTGAACATTGAACTATATGAATATCAATCTGGTTGTGACAACAACCAATGATTGGCTGGGCAGAATGTCAAGTCTGTAGATTTATTACTTGCTACTTTGTGTTACCATTGAACATTGAACTATATGAATATCAATCTGGTTGTGACAACAACCAATGATTGGCTGGGCAGAATGTCAAGTCTGTAGATTTATTACTTGCTACTTTGTGTTACCATTGAACATTGAACTATATGAATATCAATCTGGTTGTGACAACAACCAATGATTGGCTGGGCAGAATGTCAAGTCTGTAGATTTATTACTTGCTACTTTGTGTTACCATTGAACATTGAACTATATGAATATCAATCTGGTTGTGACAACAACCAATGATTGGCTGGGCAGAATGTCAAGTCTGTAGATTTATTACTTGCTACTTTGTGTTACCATTGAACATTGAACTATATGAATATCAATCTGGTTGTGACAACAACCAATGATTGGCTGGGCAGAATGTCAAGTCTGTAGATTTATTACTTGCTACTTTGTGTTACCATTGAACATTGAACTATATGAATATCAATCTGGTTGTGACAACAACCAATGATTGGCTGGGCAGAATGTCAAGTCTGTAGATTTATTACTTGCTACTTTGTGTTACCATTGAACATTGAACTATATGAATATCAATCTGGTTGTGACAACAACCAATGATTGGCTGGGCAGAATGTCAAGTCTGTAGATTTATTACTTGCTACTTTGTGTTACCATTGAACATTGAACTATATGAATATCAATCTGGTTGTGACAACAACCAATGATTGGCTGGGCAGAATGTCAAGTCTGTAGATTTATTACTTGCTACTTTGTGTTACCATTGAACATTGAACTATATGAATATCAATCTGGTTGTGACAACAACCAATGATTGGCTGGGCAGAATGTCAAGTCTGTAGATTTATTACTTGCTACTTTGTGTTACCATTGAACATTGAACTATATGAATATCAATCTGGTTGTGACAACAACCAATGATTGGCTGGGCAGAATGTCAAGTCTGTAGATTTATTACTTGCTACTTTGTGTTACCATTGAACATTGAACTATATGAATATCAATCTGGTTGTGACAACAACCAATGATTGGCTGGGCAGAATGTCAAGTCTGTAGATTTATTACTTGCTACTTTGTGTTACCATTGAACATTGAACTATATGAATATCAATCTGGTTGTGACAACAACCAATGATTGGCTGGGCAGAATGTCAAGTCTGTAGATTTATTACTTGCTACTTTGTGTTACCATTGAACATTGAACTATATGAATATCAATCTGGTTGTGACAACAACCAATGATTGGCTGGGCAGAATGTCAAGTCTGTAGATTTATTACTTGCTACTTTGTGTTACCATTGAACATTGAACTATATGAATATCAATCTGGTTGTGACAACAACCAATGATTGGCTGGGCAGAATGTCAAGTCTGTAGATTTATTACTTGCTACTTTGTGTTACCATTGAACATTGAACTATATGAATATCAATCTGGTTGTGACAACAACCAATGATTGGCTGGGCAGAATGTCAAGTCTGTAGATTTATTACTTGCTACTTTGTGTTACCATTGAACATTGAACTATATGAATATCAATCTGGTTGTGACAACAACCAATGATTGGCTGGGCAGAATGTCAAGTCTGTAGATTTATTACTTGCTACTTTGTGTTACCATTGAACATTGAACTATATGAATATCAATCTGGTTGTGACAACAACCAATGATTGGCTGGGCAGAATGTCAAGTCTGTAGATTTATTACTTGCTACTTTGTGTTACCATTGAACATTGAACTATATGAATATCAATCTGGTTGTGACAACAACCAATGATTGGCTGGGCAGAATGTCAAGTCTGTAGATTTATTACTTGCTACTTTGTGTTACCATTGAACATTGAACTATATGAATATCAATCTGGTTGTGACAACAACCAATGATTGGCTGGGCAGAATGTCAAGTCTGTAGATTTATTACTTGCTACTTTGTGTTACCATTGAACATTGAACTATATGAATATCAATCTGGTTGTGACAACAACCAATGATTGGCTGGGCAGAATGTCAAGTCTGTAGATTTATTACTTGCTACTTTGTGTTACCATTGAACATTGAACTATATGAATATCAATCTGGTTGTGACAACAACCAATGATTGGCTGGGCAGAATGTCAAGTCTGTAGATTTATTACTTGCTACTTTGTGTTACCATTGAACATTGAACTATATGAATATCAATCTGGTTGTGACAACAACCAATGATTGGCTGGGCAGAATGTCAAGTCTGTAGATTTATTACTTGCTACTTTGTGTTACCATTGAACATTGAACTATATGAATATCAATCTGGTNATTCTATTTTGTGAGATGCCTTCCAATTCTTTGCTTCAATTCTATTTTGTGAGATGCCTTCCAATTCTTTGCTTCCATTCTATTTTGTGAGATGCCTCCCAATTCTTTGCTTTAATATTATTTTCTGAGATGCCTCCCAATTCTTTGCTTTAATTCTATTTTCTGAGTAGCCTTCCAATTCTTTGCTTCAATTCTATTTTCTGAGATGCCTCCCGATTTTTTGCTTTAATTCTGTTTTCTGAAATGCCTCCCAATTCTTTGCTTTAATTCTATTTTCTCTATATTCCACTGTTTCTTAGGAATGAATTAGTCAAGAAGGTGTTTGGGTATGGGAAGGTATAGGTACATTCGTCAGTGTAGCATTGTTCGGTCAATTCGGCCCACTGTATGAAGAAAGTCGAAAATTTTCTGACCCCGTCAGTAATTGAACCCAGGTCTCCCGAGTGCAATGTTAGTGTAATACCCACTAGACCAGGAGGATTGCTGCTGATTTTCTTGGATATTATGTACCGTCAAATAAGTACCCTCCATTCGTTGGAAACTTGCAAACCAGCTACCCACATTGACCTCACCCAGCCTGGGTTGGGCCGGAAAAATAGCCAGCATCACGAGTTCGCGATCCCACGCGGATACCCACATGCTACAACCTCGCTGGACGTTGCTTAACTTCAGTGATATTTGTGTCAAAACAAATTTAATTTTTTTATTGTTACCCATTAAAAAGTATCAAACCACACGAGCACAATATTTTACAAGAATAGTCAGATTTTTTCCTCATAATTTAAGTGCTTTAAAATTAGTGAAAATTTTTAACTCAGCAAAAGCGTGGCCAATTATAAAAGTTCATTATTATTGCTTTAATTTTTTTAGAAAATATCCCCCCCCCCCAAAGTAAGTAGCACA
>CM022875.1:28177701-28196999 GCA_012654025.1 Pachypsylla venusta
TTGGGGCCCCAGATGGGCCCCAAATATGAAAAAAACATAAATTTTGTCTGATTTTGATAAAATTTGGTATGCACCGTTGCCCAAGTACTATAATTGACCACTTTTGGTAATTTGTAGTAATCTTGGTTATTGGGCCCCGGTAGGGGCCCACAAACGAAAAAACATAAAATTCGTTCGATTTTGATAAAATTTGGTATGCATAGCCACCAAAGTATTATATTTGATAATTTTTAGTGTTTTGCAAATTTTTTGCATTTAGTCTGCGTCTTTTTCATATTTGGGCCCCGGCTGGGCCCCAAATATGAAAAAGACAAATTTTGTCTGATTTTGATAAAATTTGGTATGTACAGCCACCAAAATATTATATTTGACAATTTTTGGTGTTCTTTAGATTTTTTGAATTTGGGGCCCCGGCCGGGCCCCAAATATGAAAAAAACATAAATTTTTTCCGATTTTGATAAAATTTGGTATGCCACCAAAATATTATATTTGATAATTTTTGGCGTTTTGCAAATTTTTTGCATTTAGGGCCCCGGCTGGGACCCAAATATGAAAAAGACAAATTTTGTCTGATTTTGATAAAATTTGGTATGCACCGTTGCCCGAGTACTATAATTGACATCTTTTGGTATTTTGTAGTAATTTTTTGCATTTAGGGCCCCGGGTGGGCCCCAAATATGAAAAAAACAAATTTTGTCTGATTTTGATAAAATTTGGTATGCACCGTTGCCCAAGTACTATAATTGACATCTTTTGTTATTTTGGTATGCATTGTTGCCTTTTGATATTTTGTAGTAATTTTGGTTTTGGGGCCCCGGTAGGGGCCCACAAATGAGAAAAACATAAAATTCGTCCGATTTTGATAAAATTTGGTATGTACAGCCACCAAAGTATTATATTTGACAATTTTTGGTGTTTGAATTTGGGGCCCCGGCCGGGCCCTAAATATGAAAAAAACATAAATTTTGTCGGATTTTGATAAAATTTGGTATTATTATTTTTTATTATTATTTTTCAAAATAATACTGTCACTAAAGAGCAAATTCCGCAGCCGAAGGCTGCAAATCTTTCAAAATATTACTGTCACTAAAGAGCAAAGTCCGCAACCGAAGGCTGCAAAATCTTTTTAAAATAATACTATCACTAAAGAGCAAAGTCTTTTTAAAATAATACTATCACTAAAGAGCAAAGTCCACAGCCGAAGGCTGCAAAATCTTTCAAATAATAGTGTCACTAAAGAGCAAAGTCCGCAGCCGAAGGCTGCAAAATCGTTCAAAATAATGCTGTCACTAAAGAGCAAAGTCTGCAGCCGAAGGCTGCAAAATGTTTTTAAAATAATGGTCAATATCAACAGAAAATAGAAATATAACAATAATGACTTAAAACTTTAGAAGAACTACATCTGCATTCGGTGGTAGTCTGGTGGAATGATTAAGGAAGAGAAAGTCTAGTACGGTTTTCCGTACCATTTTTTTTTTTTTTTTCAATCAATATATCTAGTACACATAAAGAAAAAGAAATCTTTCACATGAAAAATATGTACTATACTGATAACAACTGATATAAGAGTGATAAGACGATAATTTCATCGATAAATCCCACTCGGGGGAAAGACGGTTGGATAACTGGGTTGTCGCGGCATTTCCCATTCTCAGCTTGAATCTCTGCAGTAGTGTAGTATGTCTAGACATTAAAAGGTAAAATAGAGGAAATGTGTATGTGAAGGATAAGAAGTTGACAAAAGTTCAACCTGATAAGATGTGAGAGAGGGAGGGAGAGAGAGAGAGAGCGCGCGAGAGGGAGAGAGGAGAACTGTCAGAGTGAAGAGTAACTCTCAGATAATCCAGAGATCAGTATCACCCCCCCCCCCCCNCACACACACACACTCCCAACCACTCCATGTATAATTATATTAAGCAAGTGTACCGGAAATTTTCCATTCTCAAAAATACTAACAACAGAAAATGAATTTAAAGTAGTCTGTCCCAAAAATAGCGTGTTCAAATGACCCGAGGCTAAATAATGTTGAAACAAAAAATTGGTTTTGATGCTATGCTAGAGAAGCGTATAATTAGACCCTATCCTCATTCTGTGACAGAGATCAGACTGTGAATCCGAACAGGGCCGCCAAAAGAAAATCCGGGCCCGGAACTGAAAAGTTACATGCCCCTATATAAAACTCCATGAATCCTCAAAAGCTAGCCTAAACATTAAATACGAGCATAAGTAATTAAGTATCCATGATGTGTAACATAAACTAATAATGTTAAATTACTTCTATTAATAACAAAGAGTGATCAATGAATCAAATCAATCAAGTTTTAAACTGTATAAACTAGGTAATCGAGGTTGTAAAAACTTAACCTTGGAATTCTGGCCCCTTCGAAAACGCCGGGCCCGGGGGGGATTCCCGCCCTCTTGGTTGGCCTGGCATCCGAATTAAAGTTGCGTTATATCAAACGTATACATTCCATTTCACTCATTCTTTTTTTAAAAAAAACACGGTCTCTCGAGGAAAATAGAAATATCTTTAGTAACGTAATTAGGCTTGATTTTGAATAATGAACCTTTGGTTTCAACCACAAAAAAATTACCCCTTCCCCACCCAGCGATCGGTATACGATCGGACTTTTTTATTCGATGTTGGATACTACTTAACCTTGGGGCATAATATCTCAATTTTTTAATGGATTTTTTTTTTATAGGAGCCAGAGTTAACATAAGTAAACCCGGGTCCTACACCGGGGAGATCTGTTGAAGTAAATTTTCCAATTTTATTTATAAAAAACTCGCTTTTTTATTGACCTTTATAGTTCCATGTTGGACGGTTGTACATATGCAATAGAAGCATGGCCGTAAAAAAGTTTCCTAACCTCTCTAATTGGGTTAACATTGGTTAATATTTTTTGTTAACAAACCGCAAGTGGGCTCCCCGGTTACAACTCCAATTAAAAACCATGTGCTAATTATGACCACATTGACCACTAAAATTTGATACAATAAGAAAAGTTAAAATCAATGCTTGCAGGACTTCGGGTACAACGTTTACATATTATACGAACATCTTATTCAAGTATTTCCGCTTGAGTAAGTTCTTCCCATTTTAAATTTTGGGTTTTACACTCTTGATTATTATCATCATCATCAATGTAAATTTTTGTAAAGGCCATCCCATCCGCAAAACCAATTTTGGACACAAAGAAGATATAGCTGGGTAATAGACTATAGAAGTGTGTAACATAATAGTTTTGGGACTCAACAGTGAAATATGTTGGAGCTCTGATGAGAAATTTGATCACTGATAAGCTGAAGTTTTGTTAGCATTCTGGATAAAGTTAAAAGTAGAAGCTTCCACATTTCATTCAAATATACAGGTGTAAAAGAAAAGTAGTATAGTTGATAAATTAACAGAATTTATCAGAACAGCAAAGAGAAGGAGTTAGTTAATCTGAGTGCATCATGAAATTAAGGGACATTTCCCTTGGAAATTTGCTTAACACAAGGGAGGCAACATTATTGATTTGGGGCACTCTAAGCTGAAAAGTACCATTTACGACGGATCCAGGGTAAAATTTGGGGCGGGGGGAAATTAAGGAAATAAAATGCATTTATTAGTAATAATGTGTCATTAAATGATAATGTTTTTTTATGCATATGAACAGCAATATGATACATTAAAATCGAAGCGATGTCTGCCCATATTAGAAAATCTTTCCATCACTTCTTCCGGAGTTGCCTAAATATCAGCTGCATTGTAGTTCTGAGCCAGGTTTTGATTCGGCGGAAAGAAGAGAAAGACCATTCAGAGCTAGTATTTGTGGCTTTTTGGGGGGGAACTCTCCCCCCAGTCCCCTCCCAGTGGATCGGCCCCTGGGCGGATAAGCGATTTTTTTTAATTCGATTTTGATATATGAATGCGTATCTTGAAACGAGAAAGATAAAATTTGGAGGATCGGGAGAAAAAAAAAAAAACCTTCAATAATTTCAAAGGGAAATATTGAAAATAAGAAACCAAAAGCCTGCAAAACACATCTCAGCGTATAGTGGATATTGTGGAATAGGAATCCAGACCTGTCTGAATGATATCCTGCAGAATAAAAAATAAAATAAAACAACTGTTCTCCCATGAGACACGTTCTAAAAGAAAGCAGAGCTACAAGAATGCATTTTGAGATCATGCACCATACTAAATCTTTATGTTTTCAAATTCTGAGCCAACAAATGCATAGAATGAGCTTTCACAGGAATTTATCAGAAACAGCACATTGTCCCAAAATAAAATGGGGAACATATTCTGGTACTCTTAACCGAGTTAAACATCAGTTGTGAATTTGGAAACCAAAATTTGAATACCCCCCCCCCCCCCCCCCNCCCCACACACACACACAAAAAAAAAAATACCAAGGTGAGATACGTTCATTAAAATGGGATTTATCTTAGCACAAACAAAAATAATGAAAAGAATATACCCTTATTTTGTACATTCACAAAAATATCTGTGATGTTTAATGTAATTCCGCTGCATACCTCTGTCTATTTTTTATTTGTGTTAGCTTTCTTCTCCTTGATATTTCAATTTTAATTTGATTCCATTTTCCGCAGGAAGTGTAATTAGACTAGTTGGCCCCTAAGCCATTCAATTTTATGACTCAAATCAACCTTTATTACCTCTTCGTTTGAATACCTACCAATAATATTTTCTAATTTTGTTTCAATCAAGTTGTTTAGAAATGAAAGTAAATAACTTCTAATAGAGGTAAGAAAAATGTAATCTAATTTTCTATTAAGAGGCTTTGCGTGTTCATAAAAGAAAATCCTCTATTGAAAATAACCACGGGGTTTCTTTGAATGAAATGGGTCGCTTTCAAAGAAAAGATATTAAAAATCTACTTTTTATATCATGTTATAACTAGAATGAATGTAAATGCACAGGCTATGATTATTTAGTAGGGAGAAATAGGGTTGCCGTATATCGAACGAAGAATATCGATATAACCAATATTGATATATCGGAACCTTAATATCGATAAGCAATATTGTCGGATGGTTGCATATCGATACATTATATCGGTTATATAGAAACCACAATATCGATATTCGTTATTATCGATGTAAATATCGACAGCCCTAGCAGGAAAGCAACGCAATTTCTGAAGTAGGTAACTAATTATTTTTATGTTTCGATACCGATATTTTTCAATTAATATCGAAACCCGAATTATTAATACCGATTATATCGAAACCCGAATATCGATATCCCTAGAGAGAAACAACTTTTTGAATAAAGTGGTGCAGACAACATATTGTTGGTTGCTCTGACACAGCATACTTATCAATCCAACTGGACATATTCTTATTTTTTGTTTTTTGCTCCCTATTATTTTTCTTTTGCACACACGTATTTTACACCTAATACCTACCTTTTATTATTAGTGTAATAATGTAGGTACTATCGATATGTTGTTTATTACTTTTTATAAAAAGGAAAGTATTGTAATGGGCTGAAAGTTTTGATGTCGAGTTTTCAATGCCGAAACACGTTTTGGGGTCCCCAGAGCCCAAATCTCGAGATTCAGCCATTGGTCCGTGTGTGTGTCTGTCTGTGAACAAGATATCTCAAGAACGGCAAGGTGGAAATCGAATATACCGTTGGCGGTTTTATGCCGCTTTTTAGCCGTTTTCGCATATCCTGCCCAAAATGAGAACGGTAATAGCTATTAGAACTTGAAATTTGGTGCCTATTCATATCAATTTCATACAAGAAATTGAAGAATACAACTTAGGTTATAATACAAGAGCAATATATTGTCGTCCGCTAATTAGCGGTTGATATATAAATAATCCCTAAATGTAGGGATTATTTATCAACCACAATATCAGTCAATAGAAATTAAAGATTTATTTAGAAATTATTAATACCTAGTCAACCTTTCCAGCTACAGTCAAGAAAACAGCGAAAATGATTAAGGTAGAACGTTTCAAGAGAGGCGGAAACCTCCTAAACCAAATAAAAGAGCCTGCATGGTCCAGATTTCGGTCAAAATTATACCTAGACATAAAAAGTATTATCTTATGTGTAGAAAATATTCCAGAATGTAACGAATGGTAAAAGAATAGGAAAAAATACCTAAGACTGGCGTAAAGACTCCTATCCTCTAAACTCATATACATTATATTTTGCACACTTTTCGGAGGGCACTGAAAAAACTTGAAGGGAGCCTCCATATTTTTCCTACCACTACTGAAAAACACCGCACGAGAATTGAATCGGTTATCTTCACGTGCAAAAGGCTTTGAATATTATTTAAGCTCAGAAAAAACGCAGGTCTCAATTCTCAATGTGCTGTTCTATAAAAAGCTGACTAGTGACTTTTCCAAGAAATTGTTAATCTATTTAATTATTTAAACTAATAGTTAACATAGATTCAAAATTTAACTCAAATGGTTTCCAATAAGTAATTATTATTGAAAACTTAAGAGTAGTACTTAGATTAAGTATAAATCTACATGATTACACATTACACAAGCACTATAAAACAAATGCGATATGATTTTAGATAAACCCACACGCCACACATTACTAATGATTCAGAAAACATAATTGTGGATGATCAAGCCGCGGTGAGGGCGTTCTAACAATCGACACGGTACACATTTTTATACCTTTTTGGACAAAGATTTAGGATCTCTATTAGGCACATTAATTGACATTATTTGTCATTTTTTTTTTTTTTTTTTTTTTTTTTTTTTTTTTTTTTTTTTTTTTTTTTGCACATACTCGTATTAAAGTTGTGTTTGGAATATTGTTTTAATTTGTTTTTTTATTATCAGTAAAAAAAAAATCCGCTGGGCCAGGGCCCCTTCAGGAGCCCGGGCCCGGCACATTTTGTGCCCTTTGTCCCCCTCTGAGCGGCCCCGATTACTATATATACCTAATAACTATTATTATATATATATAAACTTTTGTTGATGGATGTAATCGAAGGAGAAACGGATGGATCTAGAACAAGAGGGAGACCTAGGATAAAATGGTTTGATGACGTGAAGGAGTGTCTAAATAATTCATCTTTAGAAGTGCAAAACCCTAGCTCAGGATAGATACTCCTTCAGGCCAACAGTCGACGCGGCATTGTCAAGAATGGCAACCATCGTCCACAATGACGCTACAAAATGATGATGATATGATTGCTCCTTTCCTAAGTGAAAAGTATGCAATGTGGAATGCCTGGCTATACTACGTATGTCTTTAGAAATTGTTCAGTGGGAAAAAAAATGACTCTGACAGTCCTAAAGTGAATCAATAAATAATTAGCCAATTCTGTAGAATGTCTCAAACGATTTATAATGAGATTCATTTGACATCTGTAGTCAAGTTTTGAACATTCAACAATAACTTTGCACCTGTTTGAGATTAAAATATGACTGTATGGGTAAGAAATTACTACCATTTCTTTCCAACGATGTTTATTATTAATCTGTTCTGACTGAATTAAATCAAAGATATCAATATTATGACATCGCATAATATTCGTATACAGTCTCCAATAGCGGCCTGCCAAATTCGTCAATTTTTTTTTTTTTTTTACAACCAAGCGACCCATTCATAGTTCTTTATAAAAAATCGCGAAAGTTCAAAGAAACCCAGTATAAAAGTGTTCATTTTATTAAATTTAAAAAAAAAGTTTTTCAGACTAAAATTTTATAATAAAAAAAGTCCATAAAAACGTTGATCAAGCAACGCGCCTGTTTTATTTTGTGTTTTCCCTGAAGTGCTGGAAAATGAAAGCCAGTCACTAATATTAGCACTAAAAGGTAGTCGCTGTCTTTTATTCAAATACTTAGATAGAACTAAAAAAAAGAAGCATCGTCTTGGGGCTTTTTAGAAAGCTTTTATTTTTACTTAAAGGGAAAATAATCTAAACCAAGCATTTTCTTTCTTTTTTTGTACACTCAGATTTATGTAGGGAGATGTCTGACAAAGTTGACATTCTTTCAAGTTTATTTTGAATTTGTAACTCGTCGCTTTGCCCGTTTAAATTAAGAATTTCAATTGATCGTCAAATTATTTTTAGAATTAAGGAATTCCCTTTTAAATTAGAAGCTTTGATTGCTATATTCTGCTTGTTAATTATTTTTAAGCTGTTCGAGATGAACTTTTCAAAACTACTTATTTCGTTTATTCATGAAAATTAAAAGTTCCGAAATTCGTTGGTTAAATTTCTTTACCAGCTTAAATCCAGAAAATTTGTATAGCCATCTTTGAGGTGGAGCCGCAGGCGGAAATCGTTCGAGGTAATATTTTTTCCGCATAGAAATGAGCAAAAGAGTAAATAAATTGAGATAAAAAACACACGCTTATTAATTACGAAATTTTCTTACGTTTTCTTAAAATAATGTTGGATTTTGAAAATTTTGTCAAGTATTTAAATAAGTTTGAAAATGATTGGACCTACATGCCGCTTCAAAGTGTAGCGTTATATTTTCAAACAAAGGACTCAGTTTGAGTCGCTATGTCTGTGTCATTCTGAACATCTCCCTATACTATCTTCTGAGTTGTACAGTCTAATTATTTTCTAGTCATGCTTCTTACTTCTTTGAGAGGAAAACATTTGCATGAGTACATATCATAGCAGGAATGATGATGTCGGTATCTGTATGGGTAGGTTGAATAGGGATAGTGCAACAGCAACTGTGTGCAGCAGTAAGAAAAACAGAGATATTCTATTTTTAGATCTGTTCCGATGTGATTTACATATTAGTGTTATGTTAACCTCATTTCTTTCCAAAAATGTTTGGATTTAAAAAAAAAAAACGTGTTTCCTTGATTTGCAATGAGGTCATTTTTGTGATCTTCACAGCCCCGGTAGCTCAGTGGTCGAGTCGTCTGCCAGGGTTCGCGGGTTCGAAACCCAGCCGGGGCTAGTATGTTATCCTCTATATGAAATTTTGACCACATAATAATATGACTTGGTGTTACTGCTGGCAGAACAAGACCCTTAAGGGACTTGGGAAGGCAGTATGATAAGTCTTTTATTATTACATTCGTGGTTCCTGCCGTTACCGTATTAATTTTCGGGTTTTAAAGAAGAACCCTCACTTTTTATTGCATATTCTTCTTTTGCGTGTAATTTCATATGGAATTTACTTCACGTATTGCGGTTCGAGTTAGTTTATAAGCCAATAGGGCAACTTGAATGACATCAACCATTTAGAACTCATGGCGTGAGTATTTGTTTAAATTTTGAGGGTGCAAGGTTTTGAAGTTTTCGTTTAAAAAGAGAATATGTGAATTTTCTTTTCTTTTTTTGAGTAACGGTCTATGTTTTTGAATTTTCACTTAATATTGAGAAGCGCGGCAGCTCTCTCCCAGCCAAATAAAATACAATGAGCGTTGTACAAGTGAAATTACTTCACTTTGCAAACCGAGTATTTGGTCAAGGATGCGAGAATCGGGACATTAAGTGATTTATACGCGAGGGTCAGTGTGTTCAACACTTTTAGAATAAGTGCAAGGCCATAGAATTGTACCTACGAGTATAATCGACTTATACTATACCCCAGACCTTTCAACTTACCTTATCTATTAACTTATCGCTTTCTAATCTTGACAATTGTTCGGCTCGACATAGCAATGATTCCGATTGGAGATCCAAACCAACTTCTTTTGATATTTCTTCCATATTCAAAGATTTGGCAAGTCTATCCAAAAATGTTACAAACTGAAATTTAAAAGATGAAATAGCATGTAACAAATTTCACAGAAGTTTTTTTTTTTTTTTAAAAAAAAAAAAATAGCTTCCATTGTAATAGATAATTCTACAGATCTGAAAGGAACTCCTATCTGTGGAGTACTGAAGAGCTGCGGTAAAGAAAAGGTTCTCAAAAGCTTTACTAAAACTTGGGAAATCTAAGAGTTCTCTAATTTTCTTGTAATTTTCAAATTTAATACAAATTTCAGATAATATTTCTTATATAATATCTTAGCCTCTCTTTGTGTGCCCTACAAAAACTTTCCAATTTGACACAAAGAAAAAACATTGATCCCTCATTTTTCGAAATTTGAAATCGTTCTCAAGATATTGCGACACCCTGTATGAAATAATTCATTTGATTGACCTAGTTTCGTCTCATCTGAACAATGTTGTATGAGTCAGCAGATAAGGGCTGAATAATATGATTGGATAAACGTCCGTTTTGTAAAATATTACAGGATGTGGTTTTCAAAATGTTTCTAATGAAATCACACGGGCGGATTTTCCTTTGCTTGTCCTTGTGGTTAAAAAAGGTTTCCGACAAAAATTCTTCAAATGGAAAATTTTGAAGCGTTCAGAAAATTAATAGAGCTCTTATTTACTGTGGTATGGATTAGGGATAAATTATTATCTATCTGTATCGGTGCGCTGCATATCATGAACAAGTAGATGTTCTCCAAGAGATGAGGGAAGACTGAAATATGTTCGAATGGTTCGAATAACACTCGAGTAGGTATACGGAATTTCGCAGACATTTTTGGATATTCAGGTTGTGGATCGAACTCAGGACCCTTCATTTGTTAACCAAAAGTCTAATAGCTCATTGCTATAGTAGTCGTCAACATAGTATCATCATTAGCCCAAAACGTCCTCTTCTAAACTAATGACTTGATTGCGCCGTGTGTCCACAGTAGTGCTCTTGCCTTCTTCATTAAATCTCCCGACCTCTTTAGTCCATTTTCATAGCGCATTTGTGTCAACATGACCTATTCCAATATTTTCCAACATTTTTTTTAGTTTTTGACGGGTTTTCGATGAAGATTATTCGTGAGGATTACGTAGTTATGTAATGTCATCATAATAATCTTTTAAGGATTCTTTTTCCTGCTTCAATATCTCGCGTTACGGATGGAAGGGGAGGCGCTATTAAAAAACACTCTTTTATTTCACAGGAAAAATTGAGTGTTTTTTTTTTTAGCAGATACAATTTCTGTCGTGTTTCAACCTAATTACTACATCACCTCCATTATTTACACAAAAAGGTTTGGGAGAAGGTTATTATTTTCTCATTTGTTTAACCCACCTTCAGCATCTAGCCTTCAGTACAAAGTTGTTGGGGTTCAGTATTATATTTCCAATACATAAATTGAATTTGACAAGCACAGCTTAATTAATATTTAAACTGAAAGCTTGTCCGAGTGACATACTATTTTCCTGGTCAAAACTTCATGTTCATTGTTAGATAGACATGTTCAATATGAAACGTTTGATTACCAGTTTTATATCTACGAGTATTTTTCTTGCCAATGACGCCTCTCATGACGATTTTGACGTCCTTGCGATAAGGCATTGGAACGTATACCCTTGGAATTTTACTGTGATCAATTAATAAAATTGTAAAATGGGAACCCCCTCATTAATTTGTTTTTAAAAAAATACAATTCCAGTTAAAGAACATTAGAAAACTTTTAAGTAACTTCGTGTAAATCTTTTTGGATGGCCCTTGGCTTAAAATGTTTTTGTAGTAGCAACGATCATGAACCGAAGGAGACTACAATGATTCCGGTAAAATTTTCTTTCATCACAGCAAATCATCACCATCGGAAAAAATAAGAATGATTGCTGTGAGACAATGTTTTGTATTGTTGTATTGATGGTCTTTTGTGTCTTTTGTCAAACACTTTTTTTACTTTCCATATCCTATAAAAAAGAAAGTATTGTAATGGGCTGAAATTTTCGATGTCGAGTTTTCAAGGCCAAAACACGTTTTGTCTGTGAACAAGATATCTCAAGAACGGCAAGTGTTAGAGACTTGAAATTTGATATGTCTGTCAGTTTTGGTGGAAATCGAATATACCGTTGACTTTTTTACGCCACTTTTTAGCGGTTTTCGCATATCCTGCTTGAAATGAGAATGAGAACGGTAATAGCTAGAACTTTAAACTTGGTGCCTATTCATATCAATTTAATACAAGAAATTGAAAGTTTTACTTATCTTGAAGTGTAATATATTTTTAGCCGCTAATTAGCTTTCGAAAGACGCTTTTTGGCAATTTTGCTTAAAACCAGAAAGAGCCAGAACTTGAGATTTGGTGCTAATTCATGTCAATTTCATATAAGAAATTTAAAAATACAACTTAGGTTGAAGTGTAATATAGATTTGGGCTCTGGGGACTTCAGATCGTGTTTTGGCATTGAAAACTCGACATTAAAAGCCCCTTACTTTTACCGTCACTGTTCCAGCCCCTTACAGTTGGCTGGAACTGTGACGGTATATCATTGCATGGCGCTTATATCATGTCCTCACGCCATCATGAGAACACATAACCTCATTACACCTGTTTCTACTATTTTTCCAAACTTTAATTAATGAAAATAAAGAGAAAGGTTGAATTTGCGACAAATGCCGCTGCAGCATCCAATACCAATTGGAATCTCATCAATCCCATTGCTGTTCCCATTCCATCATAGAATACAACATCTAGACTTAAACTAAATCTTTTCCCGCTTTCCTGAGTTCAGCTATTTTTGAATTGACTTACTATTGTTTTATCTCGTTTAAGATTTTCCTTCGTTAGTTCACAGGTACTTAGTTCCGACTCTGTTTTGTGAAGTCTGGATTCCAACATGACTTTATCCTCCTCCAGACATCTTATTCGAGCGTTGATTTGATCTTGAGTATCATTTTGACGATTCATTTGTTGATTAAGGATTGCAATTTTTTCTTTGTATGTTTCTACTTGCTGAAATAAATATTAATATAATATTCAGCAAAGACTGTCCTTCGTTCCCGCTCAAATATCTCGGTATCTACAGATACTAGGAAATTAGATTTGGGGTATGAAGGAACGATTTTTTTTTTTAGTTTTCGTCTCTTGATTTTTTCATTTTTAGAGAAAATTTTCATTTAATAAATTCTTTTCTCTAAAGTGAAAAATTAATTTTCATTTAATTCTTTTGAACAGCCTCAGTAGCTCAGTCGGTTGAGGCGGTTGATTCGTAACCCGGAGGTTATTGGTTCGAATCCAACTCCATCCCCCCTCTTTGACACAAGATTGGAAATAGAATCTTTAGAAGAGGGCGCCTATTAAAAATATATACATATATGTATACACATTAAAGTGAAAAATTCATTTTTTTTAAATTTGGCTTAACTTATCCACATAGTACAATCTCGCTGGACGTTGCTTAACTTCAGTTATCTAACGGGAACAGGTGTATTAAACATGCCATAGACGCTGGCGATTATTAATTCATTACATTTCTCGAAAGTGAAAAATTCAATAGACGAAAAATAAAACTCAATAAAAAAAATCTTTCCTATATAAAACTAAATATTAGATACATTCCTATATTGATATTTCAATGGGCACTTCCTTTACTTTTCGTGTCCTTCTCGAAATGTGTTGTCCTACTCTTAGGACGCCGGAATATAGATTTTTATAATGAGGCCCCTTACAAGTCTTCAAATAGTGGTAAATATCTCAAATTTATGAGTATGAAATTCCATGGGTTGTCTGGTTTTGAAACCGCGCTCTACTTACTGTTAACCCCAACCCATTTCAACAAGTAGAAGACAATTGTGAAATGCTTATCAAAGAACACCAGCGTGAAAACTACTAAAGTAATAAGAGTACTACGACAAGAAGTGTGTAAATAATGTATTTCTACTAATTCTTTAATTTCTGTTACCAAAAAAAAAAAAAAAAAAAAAAAAAAAAAAAAAAAAAAAAAAAAAAAAAAAANAAAAAAAAAAAAAAAAACACATTTCTCAAAAACTTTTGAGCTGCCAACGAATTGAAACTTTTTCTTTGCTTTATACAAAAGTGTTACTGTTCTCATTTTAAAAAGTGTATTTTCAGCTTTTAAAAAGCAAAAGTTTGAAAAAGCTTCTGTAAAATGTACGATAGTAACACATGTATTTTTCAAATACAAACTGTGCTTAATTTGTTTGAGCGGAGATATGTAAGAGAACGCATTAATTGTTCATACCCTGTACAGATAAATCAAAATCGGCAGTGCGCCAGGCCCAGTCAGATATATATTATAAGAAACAGGGAGTTTCAATTGTGAAAACTCGTTACCGAAATTGCTCAAAGTTTAGCAGTAAACAAAGCTACCCTCTTCAAACTGTCTAATTGAATTTTTCTGATTCCTTCTTATGAAAGTTCACTAATCTTACCAGAAAACACTGGAAATCATTTGAAACTCGAAATTCGACCACTTGTGTGTTCAAATTAATTTCCACTTTTCCGTACTGCCATTTCCGTAGCTATAGAAGACAAGCAATTACTAAGATCAACAAAAATCCTTATTATCAAAACAACCTCTAAAATAACAGATAACAAAAATAGTAAAACCAATGTTGCCAACATTCATTAATAAAAAGGGCGGCCAAATCAAATCCTAATACTAATCCATAAATTAGCCAGCGTCTATGGCACGTTGAATACACCGTCAAATCATTGAAGTTAAGCAACGTCCAGCGAGGTTGTGCCGTGTGGGTTTGCGGCCTCGTGATGATGACCATTTTTCCGGCCCAACCCACGCTGGGTGAGGTCAATGTGGGTAGCTGGTTTGCAAGTTTCCAGTGAATGGAGGGTAAACCCCCGTCTCGAATGACCAATAGATGTTAAAGGGTAAGCCAATGAAAAAAAAAAAAAAAATCATTCATTATTACCTAATGTAAGTATTCAAGGATGCATGCAATAACAATAAAAATGAAAAAAAGGCGAGAAAGATGTGCAATTGTAATTTGAATACAAACAAAATTCAAGTTCAACAATTTAATGATGCTTTCACACATCGTTAAACGTTTAATAATTTTGATAATTCGTTCCAATCATTGTTTTTAGCTTGTGGAACAACTTGAATGACCTTTTCAAAAGAGAGAACCTCCAATATCTATGTTTGCTTTGGTAAATAATATTGATTATCATTTCATAGAAATACAACAATATTATGTTTATATAACAAGTTCACTTTCTCTCTTCCCCCTCTCTCTCTCTCTCTCTCTCTCTCTCTTTCTTTCTCTCTTTATGAAAGCTTTATTATTTCAAGTGTCTATAATGTTTGTTTTTACAAAGATACTTACAATTGAAAAGATAACACTATTGCTTTCTTAATCGACTCCCTATTTCAAAGTTTGGTGCCAGCTTTCCTCACAAATGTCTTTCCTACGAGGGACAATTTTAGAAATACCTCAACTTTTGATTTAGTACAAATTTAGTGATCGACTTTTGAAATAGTACAAATTTAGTGATCGACTTTTGAAATAGTACAAATTTCGTGATCGACTTATGAATGAGTACAAATTTAGTGATCGACTTTTGAATTAGTACAAATTTAGTGATCGACTAATGAATGAGTACAAATTTAGTGATCGACTTTTGAATTAGTACACATTTAGTGATCGACTTATGAATGAGTACAAATTTAGTGATCGACTTTTGAATGAGTAAAAATTTAGTAATCGACTTTTGAATTAGTACAAATTTAGTGATCGACTTTTGAATTAGTATAAATTTAGTGATCGACTTTTGAATTAGTTCAAATTTAGTAATCGACTTTTGAATTAGTACAAATTTAGTAATCGACTTTTGAATTAGTACAAATTTAGTAATCGACTTTTGAATTAGTTCAAATTTAGTGATTGACTTCTGAATTAGTACAAATTTAGTGATCGGCTTTTGAATTAGTACAAATTTAGTAATCGACTTTTGAATTAGTACAAATTTAATACTTATACCTAATTAACAGTGTTTTACTTACCAATAGGGATTACGATCCCGGTATCTCGGGATCCCGACCGAAAATGGCTGAAATTTTGATCCCGGGATTCGCCATCCAATCCCGGGATTTTCGGGATTGACATTGATATAATAAAAACGGACAAAAACCATACTTTTTTATTGAATTTGAAAATAGTTTAATTTCAACGCAATCAATTTGCCTTACAAAACAAAACAAAGGAAAGAGACACATGCAGCCATCCCGGCGCGTTGTCCATGTCCTTTCTTTTTGGTTTTTTAATTCCATTTGTGATTGAGATTTTGATAATTTTGTTATTCTGTAACCATCACTTTCAATTAAATCCCTTTTTCTCAGATCGAACGAGTTCTTGTTTCTTTGAAATTTAATTCAGACATTATACTCTTTAGTTTGAAAATTATTGGAGAAAATTTTCAGAATTAATTTTTTCGTAGGTTAAAATTTTTTGTGCTTAAAATATAGCTATAATATTTCATCCATTTATTTTAGATATATTCAACACTTAATAAATAGGGTTCCATAATAAAATATTAGAATGGAACCCTATATATTCAAATGAGTGTGGTAAACATTTTCGGGGCACAAAACCCAATTTCGGACTTACATACCAAATTTTAACCAAATCGGTTAACGCTAATTGGCAAAAGTCCAGTTCATGGCGGAAAACGCATTTTTGGATTCTACATACCGACTTTGAAACGTAAAATATCACATTTTGAGCCGATTCTATTATTGAATATTATGAAAAATCGTCACAATTGAAAATTTCAACTCGCCAAATTCATTTTAGATATCAAAGAATAAATTTGGTTCCGTATTGAATTTGAAAATGAGGCCCAATACATCAACCTTGAACGTTACATGAAAGTCGATGTGCTGCCATCTGCCATGCAATAAAAAAATGCAAGACCTTTTTAAATCCTTTTCTTCTTTGTGTAGACCGAACGAACGGATGACCGATGTGTTGTTTGTATGACTCATGTTTGTATGACTCTAAAAATAGGTACCTAGCCCTTCGGTAAATGCAAAGCAGTCTGTATTTCACTTGTTTCAGTTTCTTTTATAGTCAAAAGACTTGTAAAAGTGTGCGATGGCTTAATTTTTAATGTTCTAATATATTCTAACATTTTTTTTGATCGCAACTACTTTTGCGCTCGGTTGGACTTTAAAATAGGCAGTTTCTTATCGCACAAAAAAGATTCAGATCCTTCATCCGTTTGGAGTTTTTTTTTTTTTTTTTTTTTTTTTTTTTTTTTTTTTTTTTTTTTTTTTTTTTTATTTTATCTACTTATTGTAGTAACTACCTACTTTTACTTAAAATTTGGAAGAACCGCAATTTTTTTTCTAATCCCGGGATTGTGACCGTTCCAGTCCCGAAACTTCGGGATTGTCAGGAAAATTCCGGAACATAATCTCTACTTACCAAACATTTTTCTTTGATTTCATGAAGCAAGTCTCGAATACGTTCTTTGATGCAAGATTCTTGAGACTCAACAAATCTTGCGGGTGTGCTCAATGTTATGGCTAAAGATTCTAACAAATGGCGGAGGTCGTTCTGGAGGCGTTGACTTTTTTCATCTTTTTGCTTCAAATCATCTGTGGAATTATAAGTATGGTAGCTATACTTACTAAAGTCAGCTTTATTCGTCTATTTAGAGCGAAATAGTCAAGGAACGACATAATCTTGTCGCCATTTTGTATTCATTTATGTTTAAAATTATTCAAAAATGGGTACATATATATCTTTTGAAGATGTGCGACAATATTGCCAATAGCAGATCCTAGACTTCTATTCCATAAGACATACCTTAAAGAGCCCTGTATAAATTGACGCAATAACGTGGAGGTAAAACATATTCCCCAATAAGTTGTGACAAAAAAGAGTTGAGGAAATAAACCAAAAACATGCCAATGTTTATATACTTGTAGCTTCATGTGCGACAATATTGCCAATAGCAGATCCTAGACTTCTATTCCATAAGACATACCTTAAAGAGCCTGTATAAATTGACGCAATAACGTGGAGGTAAAACATATTCCCCAATAAGTTGTGACAAAAAAAGAGTTGAGGAAATAAACCAAAAACATGCCAATATACACAATTACACATACCTTTGAGTGTGCAGATTGTAGCTTCATGTGCGGCAATATTGCCAGTAGCAGATCCTAGACTTCTATTTACATGTGTAAACTTATCTCTGAGATCATTCAGTTCCCTTTCGGTAACTCGAGCTTGCATTTCTAAATGTTCTTTCTCCTGTAGGGGAAAAAATAGCCAATTTCAAGTCGAAAAAACCATGCGGACGATGCACAAGTTTGAGACAATGAAATCAAACATATTGAGGAGCGCGGCAGCACTCCGCCCTCTAAGTCAAATACAATGAGCGTTGCACAAGTGATATATTACTTCACGTCACGAAGTGCACTTTTCAGACCTCTCCACAGCCGCGAGAAAAATAAGTGGAGTATCTTTTTTTGCATATTTGATAATTGGATTGGTAGATGATGAGATAAAATCAACAATTTCAAATAAAAAGTTACGGGAACACTGAGAGGCTACAGTCAAACCTACCGAATCGATTTTGATCGGAGATGTCTCATTTGGTTGCATCTTGTGTAAGGGTGTGCCTTTTGATATTTTTGTTCTAAAAAAATACCCCCCACTACCCCCATTTTTCAAAAAGCTGGTTTTGAGCAAATATTTAAAATTTAAAAATTGTATAGGTTTTCATCCTAAAGTCGAATTTTGATGGGAAAAGCTTGCTATGTTTCATTATTACCCAAAATAAGGCAGAAAAGTTTGAATATGGAGGAGGATGGGAGGTATTTGGGAAGGGTAAATAAAAAAGAGATAGGGAATCAATGTAGTTTATACAAACTGTATAAGTGTAAACACTAGTGTCGAGGGATCAGAAACTGAGGCTTGTATGCAGAGACGTTTTTCATACCCTACAGTGAACACTACAGGGGAAACTAGTTTCTCATGTAGGGTGGTCTCGAGCTTGCTGTAGTGAATACTTCGACCTTGACAATTCTTTTCTACTTCCACATTTATCATATGGTTACCGATATCGTTAAAAAATGGCGGGAAAATGATTTTTTAAAAATAATCCCATCACTTTTAATCCCATGATATCCTTAATATTTTTCCCCTTTTTCATCTATCTTCTATAAAAACGCAAAGCCCACTGGGTATACTGACTGACTGATAAAATCAACGTAGCTCCACGATGGCTAAACGTAGAGACTTGAAACTTAGCACAAAGGTCCCTTTTAGTATGTTAGTGCGTAATAAGAAAGGAAAAAAATTAAAGTTCAAGTGGGAGCAAGTTACCGCCAAAAATGACGCTATTTAGCGGGTCTTTTTGCAATTTTTTTCTGGGCAAACTAAAAGAGATAACAAAAAATGACCGAGAATATACCCCCCCAAATAGTATATAAGGACCCCTTAAAAAATATAAAATTTGAAAATTTCCGGTTTCTATCCGATTTATGGACGGTTTTCACCACCAAAAAATCGGAATTGAGAACTACCACTTCGGGATGAGCGAGAA
>CM022875.1:28201732-28212246 GCA_012654025.1 Pachypsylla venusta
TCTTACCGTCTCTAATAGTATTCTAAGATTTCTTATAAGAAATCGGAAAATCGGCCGTACCTCGGCCGGTGGTAGAGTTTGATAATTTTACTGGGGTCCCAGTCTTTGTTTCGGAGGGGTCCGTTCCTATCAATTGTTCCATATCTCTTACCGTTTCTAATAGTATTCTATCATTTCTCATAAGAAATCGGAAAATGGGCCGTACGTCGGCTGGTTGTAGAGTTCCGATAATTTTACTCG
This sequence comes from Pachypsylla venusta, assembly GCA_012654025.1. Lineage (NCBI taxonomy): Eukaryota > Metazoa > Arthropoda > Insecta > Hemiptera > Aphalaridae > Pachypsylla > Pachypsylla venusta. The sequence continues at coordinate 28,201,973 of CM022875.1, forward strand.
GGTCCCAATCTTTAGTTTTGGGGGGGCAGGGCATTCCCATCAATTGTTCTATATCTATTACCGTTTCTAATAGTATTCTATGATTTTCCATACAAAAATCGAATAATCGGCCGTAACTCGAAAACGGTTGTATATTTTTGAACATTGATAATGTTTCTGGAGTCTAAGCCTATGATTTTGGGGGGGGTCCATTCCTATCAATTTTTCTATATCTCTTACCGTTTTGGCTAAACAATTAGTATTGTCTAAATTTTATTTTGTCTATCCCGGATTCTAATCTGTAACCCTGGAATGACTAGTCACAATTTTGCAAAATATGTCCTAAATGAAGGATTAAGATGTCACCTAAAACTTTCTCGCTTTGAGTTGATATGTTGTCGCGACAAATCTTATGATTTTGGCCAAAAAACGGAAAATTTCTGGAATTTTTTTAAAAACCGGCCAGAAAAGTGGCCGTAACTAAATGACCCCAACCAAAACCAAACCGCATTCAATTGTCATCGAAGATCTACCACTGTGCCAAATTTCAGCTCAATCGGACAATAGGAATTGGGTTAAATTTAATTTCTAAGATTTAACCACAAACATACATACATTGTAAGTTAAATAAAAGCTTTTAAAAAGGTTGGGAACCACTGGTTTAAACAAAGGTCAGTGTGATGCTGTTGATAGTATTGCTCATATGGAGGATGGTATAGCAAATGTCATTGTTTATTTTAAATAAATGTCATAAACGGATATACAAGACTTTTGCTCCATCAAACGCGACTACATGGGTCACGTTGCTGTTAAAATTTGTTTTCTTCACCTTTGGTCAAAATTTATACAAAATATAGAGAGAGAATTACATAACGTGTGACCTTAATGTCAAAATTTTTTTTTTTTATATTCTTAGGTCAGCGAGGTTCAGTGATTAAGTGTCGCCTGGTAAATAGGAATAGGATGGCCTGGGTTCTATCCCCAGTAGAGGCAGGCTTTTTCCTTATGAATTATATGTGGTCAATCACTCAGTTTGACCATAGAGCTCCAAGGGTTAGGTGGTAGAAAATGTACCTTTCACCCAATCTTTTTATTCGAACTTAGGTCATGAGTGCTGAAATCTTACCATTTGATCTTATACTTAGCAACATATTGTTACTATTAGAAAAGAATAGTCTCAGTAATTCTACTGTTAGAGGATTTTTAGATTTGGCGACTGTTGTTTCAAATCCATATATGAACCACCAATACTAGGAAGAACATTAATACAACATAATCAATATCAGCGTATCAAAACTAAATTTTTACTAAAAGAAAGGACATGCAAACACTCAACTTGTTTTAAAAATAAAATAAAAATACAATGTGATGTCAACCAACTTGGTGTTTAAAGCGAATGCATAATGTTTTCAATTTGAAATAAATTCATATTCGGTAATCATAAAGCTGTAAGAGAAAATTTATCAACTTTATCCGAAATCCAACATTCTTGTTAAACGTATTAAGATTCTCGACAGTTTGAGAGGTTCACCACAAACCACAAAAACACTCGCAGTTAATACATTTCATTTACTCACCTGTTTCAATTTATCTATCTCCATTAAATGAGTTGTGCATTGTCTTTGTAAATGTTCTTTTTCTGATAAAGCTCGGTCCAACAATTCCCTACAACTTCTTAGTTCTATTTCTATACTGTTAAGATTGTCGGACATTGAACATGATTTGTTACGTAATCTGGAGTTCTCCTGAAAACCGAGAGATCATTTTGTGAGTGCAAATTGATTAATTTTAATAGGTCAGATGTTTTCTTTTTACGAATGGTGATTGGGGTTCATAATTGTATGTTAGGTCTGGATAGGTGATCTAACTCTGAAAATAGTTGATTTGAAATGTTTCTTCATTCATGGAGGCGTAATTTCTTCCAATCCAAATTATAATTTACTATAAAACATACTATAAACACATTAAAGAACTTGGAACATCATTGTTTTGCAATATAAGCGTTTCATTTGCTTCATTGATTTCATCGTAAGATTATGCTTTGAATCAAAATTTTACGAATTTCCGGGAGAAAATACATTATTTTTGGCATCGATGAATGGTAGTCAGATGCATGTCTCCTAAAGTAAAGCTTTGCAGTTCCGGGTTTAATTCAGTAGGAATCTGACATCCCGGGCTATGGTCTGAATTCCCCAGTGAAACGCCCCAGGACTATCGCGGTATATGATGAGAGATTTTTCCCTATCCCTATGACTACTGACTGGAGTAGTCATCCAAAATTTTACAATAAAAAAAAATGTATATCATCAATGGGTGTCATCAATAGAACTATTAGAATAGTTTATTTTGTTGTTGTACATTACTTGTACATGAGATAAAATCAATATTACAATAAACAAAGTACAAGTACATATGCTATTGGTAGATCTCATACAAAATTTTGTCTGCTGCTTAAGTTTTTAATTGTCATCATGCATTCTCGATCCTTCTATTTTTCTTCTGATAAAATCTCATAAAAGTTTTTCTTCATAATATATTTTATTATGAAGAAAAACTTTTGTTTTAGTATCCCGTAGAGCAGAGGTTCCCAAACTGAGGGGCGCGCCCCCCCCTTAAGGGGCATGAAGGCAATCCAAGAGGGGCGCGAGACCAGTTGAATTATTATCATTTAGTTAAAATATATGTACACTATGCTTTACAAAGGTAATTCTATTCAACATGATGTTAGAAAATTTGAATGTGATAGCATTCAACAACTTATTAGCGAATTGAATGAGACAGCATTCAGCAACACATTAGTGTTTTGAATGAGATAGCATTAGCAACACATTATCGTTTTGAATGAGATAGCATTCAGCAACACCCATACCCATTCATAATTTATAATTTAAAGGAGAGGGGGGCGTGGGAGGCTTTCATTTCAATAAAGGGGGGCGCGGTACCAAAAAGTTTGGGGAACCTCTGTCGTAGAGTGTGTTTTCCGTATTTTAGATGGTCTCTGTCCTCTCATTTGGTTTAGTATCTGGTAGAGTGGGTTCTTTGTATGTTAAATCCTCTCTGTCCTCTCATTTGGTTTAGTATCTGGTAGAGTGTGTTCTTTGTATGTTAAATCCTCACTGACCTCTCATTTGGTTTAGTATCTCGTAGTGTGTTCTTTGCATATTAGATCCTCTCTGTCCTCTCATTTGGTTTAGTATCTGGTAGAGTGGGTTCTTTGTATGTTAAATCCTCTCTGTCCTCTCATTTGGTTTAGTATTTCTTAGAGTGTGTTCTTTGTATGTTAGATCCTCTCTGTCCTCTCCTTTGGTTTAGTATCTCGTAGAATGGGTTCTTTGTATGTTAGATACTATCTGTCCTCTCATTTGTTTTAGTATTTTGTAGAGTGGGTTCTTCGTATGACAGATCCTCTCTGTCCTCTCATTTGGTTTAGTATTTCGTAGAGTGGGTTCTTTGTATGTTAGATCCTCTCTGTCCTCTCATTTGGTTTAATATCGCGTAGAGTAGGTTCTTTAATGTTTAGATGGTTTAGTATCTCGTAGAATGGGTTCTTTGAATATTAGATCCTTTCTGTCCTCTCATTTGGTTTAGTATCTCGTAGAGTGGGTTCTTTGTATATTAGATCCTTTATGTCCTCTCATTTGGTTTATTCTCTGGTAGAGTGGATTCTTCGTATGTTAGATCCTCTCTGTCCTCTTATTTGGCATAATATCGCGTAGAGTGGGTCCTTTAATGCTAGATGCTCTCTGTCCTCTCACTTGGTTTATTATCTCGTAGAGTGGGTTCTTTGAATATTAGATCCTTTCTTTCCTCTCATTTGGTTTACTATCTCGTAGAGTGGGTTCTTTGTATATTAGATCCTATCTATCCTTTCATTTGATTTAGTATCTCGTAGAGTGGGTTCTTTATATGTTAGATCCTCTCTGTCCTCTCATTTGGTTTATTATCTGGTAGAGTGGGTTCTTTGTATATTAGATCCTCTCTATCCTCTCATTTGGTTTAATATCTCGTAGAGTGGGTTCTTTGTATGTTAGATGCTCTCTGTCCTCTCATTTGGTTTAGTATCTCGTAGATTGGGTTCTTTGTATAATAAATCCTATCTATCCTCTCATTTGGTTTAGTATCTCGTAGAGTGGGTTCTTTTTATAATAGATCCTATCTATCCTCTCATTTGGTTTAGTATCTCGTAGAGTGGGTTCTTTTTATAATAGATCCTATCTATCCTCTCATTTAGTTTAGTATCTCGCAGAGTGGGTTCTTTGTATGTTAGATCCTCTCTGTCCACTCATTTGGTTTAGTATCTCGTAGAGTGGGTTCTTTGTATGTTAGATCCTCTCTGTCCTCTCATTTGGTTTATTATGTCGTAGAGTGGGTTCTTTTTATAATAGATCTTCTCTGTCCTCTCATTTAGTTTAGTATCTCGTAGAGTGGTTTCTTTGTATGTTAGATCCTCTCTGTCCTCTCATTTGGTTTAGTATCTCGTAGAGTGGTTTCTTTGTATGTTAGATCCTCTCTGTCCTCTCATTTGGTTTAGTATCTCGTAGATTGGGTTCTTTGTATGTTAGATCTTCTCCGTCCTCTCATTTGGTTTAGTATCTCGTAGAGTGGGTTCTTTGTATGTTAAATCCTTTCTCTCCTCTCATTTGGTTTAGTATCTCGTAGAGTGGGTTCTTTGTATATTAGATCCTCTCTGCCGTCTCATTTAGTTTAGTGTCTCGTAGAGTGCGTTCTTTGTATGTTAGGTCCTCTCTGTCCTCTAATTTGGTTTAGTATCTCGTTGTGTGGGTTCTTTGTATGTTAGATGCTCTCCGTTCTCTCTTTTTGTTTAGTATCTCTTAGAGTGGATTCTTTGTATGTTAGATCCTTTCTGTCCTCTCATTTGACAGCGTCATTTTGTTTTTTCAAATTTCGTGTTCTTTGAAATTTGAGTTCTTAAAGAATGTGCTTTATATTGTGTCAATGAAGATGAAGAATTTCTCGTGTGATGTGTTCATCAAATGTCGTTGACAAATACTCTTTGTTCTGCTAATCCGGATTAAGTATGTTTTGAATTTGAATGCAATGTTATGAAATAACTTTTTAAATCAAAGACGTGTTCAAAATTTAATTCTCTGACAGTTTTAGTGTGATGGATAAATTCAAGTTCATCATAACTTATCTCCAGTACACAAATATTTTATTGTTAGATTGCCAAACTTTTTTCAAAAATAACGACTTCATTTTTATCTTCCCAAAAATTTATATTTATTTGGACAATGTTTTTTGAAGAGATCATGATCTCCCGAATGACAATAATTGGCAATACCTTGTTCCCCCACGTTTTCCTTTTTGAGGAGACAACCAACCTGGACTTGTCAATGTGATGGTGTTCAACAATGCGAGTATACCTACTCCATTTTTCATCTCTTTCAATTCCCAAATCTTCCCTTCGTCCTCTTTTGATAACCCTCTGGAGTTGGACTTCCTTTTAATATAACGGGTCTGGAACCAGGGAGGGGTGTCTGGGAACAAAAACTGAAGTTCTTCAATATTTTTTTTTATTATTTTAACTCGCTTTTTTATTGGCCGTCGTGGAGTTGGACAAGCTCAATAGGGGCATGGCCGAATAAGCGTTTCCTACCCTCTCTAATTGGTTTAAAATTTGTTAAAAATTTCAAAGGGTTGCCAGACACTCCTCCCCTATTCCAGAACCTTAATTTACCTAAATCATTTACAATGATGTTACCACTTATAAAGTTCTGTCTTATGTCCACAATTTCGTTTATGTCTTTTTTATGCCTCTAGAATTATTCTAGGCAAATACAATCAGTCATAGGCTTTGGGTATGATTTTGGAAGGTCCATTCAAAGATGTTTCATATGTCTTACCTATTGGGCTGATTAATTGTACTAATAGGTGTCGTTTTTGGTAATAAATCGCTTCCTGTTCAATACTAAAAGGAAGCAGGGTTCAATTTATTTAATTTCTACATGAAGGTATCGTCGATCCACGTTGATTATTATTTATCAGTTAGTCATTATACGTTGTGTTTTATAAGGAAGGATAAAGAAATCGCCCTAAATGGACAACAAAGAAAGCATACGTAAAGGTGAATGATACTAACAACGATAATGACGAATTGGTAAAGTTAGACACATTGTCATTTACATGATGATCTCGGCACGATAACCCCATATTGAAAGTTACATGAGCTAATTGGTTCGTTGTAAATTTGGATGATCAAACGAACTGAAAGTTATTACTTTTAAAGAAAAGAAATACAATGACCAATTTGAGGTCCCGTTGGAATTTAGCCAATTTGAAGAAGAAGAAAAAATATGTTAAAATGTTTTATCCTATTTATTTGTTCTTCTTTTATTGAAAAATTCTTCTGGAGTTTCAAATATTTTTGGTATAGGAAAGGAAGGGTCCCCATTTCGCCCTAACAAACACGACACAAAGTTATGAATGTTCCTCGAAGATGTCTCTGAGGAATGTTTTTGTAGAAAACTTTTGTTTTGTTTTCATCTTTTACTTTGATAACTATTTCGCCATTCACTAATATGAACTAACTTTTGTTTATATTTTATTATTTATCTTTTCGAGAGGAAACTTATCCTCTTTAATATTTTCTTCGTACTTATTTTCTGTTTTCATCAATTTCATTCCTTGATATAAAAAAAAAATATTTGGAACATTTTCATTCTCCGTAAAATTATTTTTTTGGAGGGATCATTTCCCAAGTTGTGATCTCGCAAATTGTTTCTATTGAGAGTTACTTACTACTTTGATTTTCGTGTCTATCGCGGAAAGTAATGATGGAAGGGTTGAGTAGCATATTATTCTACTCTGAGGACGCCGGACTAGATGTTGATCATTTTGGTCCCTATCATGTTCTTCAACAGTAGTATTCATCTCAAATTCATGAGGATGAAATTCAAATGTGAAATAGTGATTTATAACGCAATATGGTCACTCCTGGTACTATACAAACCTGCACAAGCTCATGAGTTTTCACGATGAGAGATTCTACAGCTGAAGAATCTGGCACATCTGTTCCCAAAGTTGATCCAAGTCTTCGAACAAAATCTGTCATTGATTTACGAGCAACATCTTTATTCTGCTCCTCATTATGACATTCCAATTCCAAACGACTAACTTTTCTGTCCAAATCTTTAGCTCGTTCTTCTTGATAGCGACTTTCTCTTTGTAATGTTTGTAAAGCCATTTCATTTCGACTCTGTGAGGCCACCAAAGATCTTTCTTTCTCTTCCAACTCCTATAGTAAAAAAAAATTTTTTTTTTTATAAAAAATATGTAAAATGTATTAAAAAAACACAACTTTCCTTATCCATTTTTATATAATTTCCTAACAGTCAAAAAAGACATAAAAAGAAATTGTCTGGAGAGATAACTCTTTGTCTTCTTTATGAATAGGCCCTAAATTTCAAGTTCTAGCTCTTCCCATTCTGGTTTCAGGCAGAACCGCAAAAAGCGGCCTTCAACCTCTAATTAGCGGCTAACAATATATTACACTTCAACCAAAGTTGTATTTTTCAATTTCTTGTATGAAATTGATATGAATAGGCAATTAGGTACCAAGTTTAATGTTCTAGCTATTACCGGATATGCGAAAACCGCTAAAGAGCGGCATAGAACCTCCAGCAATACATTCGATTTCCACCAAAAGCTTAGTTTGCCGTTCATGGCATAAAACTAACATACATACCAAATTTCAAGTCTCTAGCACATGCCGTTCTTGAGATATCTTGTTTACAGACAGACACACACGGACCAATGGCTGAAACTCAAGATTTGGGCTCTGAGGAACCCCAAAACGTATTTTGGCATTGTAAAATCGACATCGAAAAATTCAGCCAATTACAATACTAACCTTTCTATTGGACAAGGAAAGTAATTTATGTAATATGCAACATATAATGTTGAATAAATCAGCAACTGAGAGGTGCTACTATTTCCGATTACTATCAACTGAAAAGTGCTAGTATTTCCGATTTCTATCAACTGAGAAGTGCTAGTATTTCCGAATTCTATCAACTGAGATGTGCTAGTATTTCCGATTTCTATCAACTGAAAGGTGCTAGTATTTCCGAATTCTATCAACTGAGGAGTGCTAGTATTTCCGATTTCTATCAACTGAAAGTTGCTAGTATTTCCGAATTCTCTCAACTGAGAGGTGCTATCATTTCCGATTTCTATCAACCGAGAGATGCCAGTATTTCCGATTTCTATGAAATGCTTGTGAAAAACACCATTTACACGAAAATGGAAATTTGCAATCGTGTCAGAGTGGAAAGGGGAAATTCAGTATTTTCTTAATAAATAATATTTTAACATCGTCTACATTTCTAAAACAACAGTAATATTGGTTTTACAATACGACTTTCTCTATTTTCTCGGGGCTTTACTTTCTACGTCTCCCCTTACGTCCCGTTTTCCCCGTCAATGTTTTTTTGTTTGCTTCCTAGATTTTCAAATAAAGATTTTATGTCACGTTTTAAATTGGGTAGAAAACAATCTTAAGGCACATTTAGGTCTGATATCTGAATAGTTTTTCCTGAATCATATTGATGTATGCGGTCTGACATTTTCAAGTTGCTATATAGGCTTTATGTGAATTACTTTAGTTTGAGAAGTAGAAAATAAATATGGACTTTGTGTCCAAATATTGAAAAGTTCTCAAGTCTTAAAGCAATCGTCGAGTTATTAGTGATTCCGTGGCGTTTAGTGATTCATTTAAGATTGCATTAGCCAGCGTATATGGCACGTTGAATACACCAGTTCCCTTTGGATCACTGAAGTTAAGCAACGTTCAGTGAGGTTGTACCATGTGGGTGTCCACGTGGGTCCGTTCCTTCGTGATGCTGGCTATTTTTCCGGCCAATCCCAGGCTAGGTGAGGTCAATGTGGGTAGCTGGTTTGCAAGTTAACAGAGAATGGAGGGTAAAATCCCCGACTCAAACGACCAATATTATGTTAAAGAGACGTCAATAAAAAAATTAAAACAATATTATATTTTGCAAGTTTAGAATTTTCAATGTACTCCAAAATGTGTGTTTGGACCTTCTTTATTAGGTATTGATTTTAATTGGAAAATATACTTACAGCTAATTTACTGTGACACAAGTTAAATAATACGAAAAAACTGAGATCGTCGAAAAAATGCGGAGAACAGCAAAACTATTAATTCTGTGGACTTAGGCATCACACACTAAACGCGACCACACCGAGGACCCAAAAACTAATATATCATGTTTTAGCAACATCAGACCACAACTGTACGATATTTATTATCGTACAAAAAGAAAAATAGACAAACAAAAGACAAATCGTGGAAATAAATCTAAATCTCACTTCTTTCAGTTTTCTAAGGTAATGACTTTGCGTTTCTTTTCAACCGGATCGTCTTAGATACTTAGAAGCAACAGTCAGCCAAGAGGTAAGTATGTATCGGGTAGTAGACGATAATATATTGCAGAAGATATAAATAATGAGAAAAAATATATTGACAGGTTCCTTCAGCAAATAAATGATGAATGAACAAATTATGAAGCTAATGCAACTTTCTGATGCCGATGCTGAAGGAGGAAACTTTCAAAATATACAGGATTCCATTTCTGGAATTTTACATATATCTCCGAAACTGTTGGGAATTCAAGCCTTGCTAGATATGTTAAGGTTGTTCTTCAAGTTTTTTTTTATATATAAAATCGTATTCCCCATAAAATTCTAATTATGTTCAATCGAATATTTTTCTTTTTATTCTGATTTTTATTTCCTTCAGTAGAAAAATATTTTGTTCGAAATTGAAGTTTAAAAGTACTTTATCTTCACTCGACTGAAAATAAATAGATGTTAAATTGAGCTAACTCGTTTCGTGCTCCCCTGAGCACTTCTTCAGAGATATGTGTTATAATGGAAGGTCTGACGATGTACTCAGGAGATCGAAACGAGTTATCTCAATTTAACATGTATTTAATTTTAGTCAAGTGAAAAAAATATTACCGAACAGCGAGAAACAAAAAATATTAAAAATAAAATAATCATAAAAAAAATGTATAAAGAATTTTACCGTAACGACGCAAAAAAAATATATATATAAAAAAAATTAAACTAAAATAAATAAATGGTACGGAAAACCGTACTAGACTTTCTCTTCCTTAATCATTCCATCAGACTACTATCGAATGTAGATGTTGCTCTTCTAAAGTTTTAAGTCTTTTAGTAATATTATTGTTATATTTCTATTTTCTGTTGATGTTGACCATTATTTTAAAAAGATTTTGCAGCCTTCGGCT
>CM022875.1:28232245-28249753 GCA_012654025.1 Pachypsylla venusta
GGGGGGGGGGGGGGGTATGTCTAAAATATCTTAAGGCTGCCCATTTTATCTAATTTTCTAATGAAATGGCGAGGAAGCTCACCATTTCATCTTTTTTCATGACACAACTGAAAATAATCTTATGTAACTATAGATGATGGATGGTTTCATCAAATGGGCATGCCAGGTTGATGAAATCTCCTTGATTTTGAGGGTACGTTTGTGTATGACAAACGTGTCTTTTTTGATAAAGTTTCACTTATCCCTAAAATCGCCAGTATGGTCAAAACATGAAGGGGGAAGTTAATATAGCATTCAACAAATAACTCTTTATGAATTCCACTAAATTAGTATTTTATGTAATTTGCATGTGCTTACGCAAGGGGGGGGGCAGGGGGGCAGCTGCCCCCCATAGAAAATAAATCCAACTTACACTAGATATTATGACTTTTCAGCATAACTTACACGAGATATTATGATTTTTCGACCCAACTTACACTAGATAAAAATACTTTTCACCCCTAACTTAAAATAAATGGCATGCACAACCGTACTAGACTTTTTCTTCCTTAATCACTCCATCAGACTACCATCGAATGTAGATGTTGTTCTTCTAAAGTTTGAAGTCTATTAGTGATATTATAATAATTATAACTACCTGTTTCGTACGTGCTTCGCTACGACCTATAGATTGGCACCTTAGAGACATGGCCGTTCCCGTGTGAAAGTAGGCGTGTACGCTGTTGTATGTATGTATGTTGTATACATACATACATACTGTATATTGTATACAAACATGTATCATGCTATCTCTCTCGCTCCAATGTATTTCTTATGGGGATTGTCTACTTTTCGCGATTTCTACCCCTTAAAATTTAAATTTTGCAAAATGCTTTCTTAGTGCACACTTACATGCGTCAACGAAGGTCCCTGCCAAATTTTAAGTCTGTAGCATTAATAGTTACGGCTCTACGTTGACAGTCACAGGACATTGCCTTTTATATATAAAGATTTTTTCGGCTGTGGACATTGTTCTTTAGTGACAGTATTATTTTGCAGCCTTCGGCTGTGTGAACTTTGCTCTTTAGTGATGATATTGTTTCAAAAAGCTTTGGCAGCCTTCGGCTGTGGACATTGCTCTTTAGTCATAGTATATTAGTTTAAAAAGTTTTGTCTCAAAGTTAGCAGCCTTCGGCTGTGAACTTTGCTCTATAGTGATGGTATTATTTTAAAAAGATTTTGCAGCCTTCATCTGTGGACTTTGCTCTTTAGTGATGGTATTAGTTTAAAAAGTTTTGGCCGCCTACAGCTGTGGACTTTGCTCTTTAGTGATAGTATTATTTTAAAAAGATTTGGCAGCCTTCGGCTGTGAACATTGCTCTTTAGTGTCTATTATTTTGAAATTTTGCAGCCTTCGGCTGTGTGGTCTTTGCTCTTTAGTGATAGTATTAGTTTAAAAGTTTTGGCAGCCTACGGCTGTGGACATTGCTTTTTAGTGACTATTATTTTGAAATTTTGCAGCCTTCGGCTGTGGACTCTGCTCTTTAGTGATGGTATTATTTCAAAAAGATTTGACCGCCTTCGGCTGTGGACTTTGCCCTATAGTGATGGCATTATTTTAAAAGGATTTCACAGCCTACGGCTGCTGACGTGGCTCTTCAATGATAGTATTTTTTTTAAAAAAAAATCCCATGTGTCCCAACTAATGTCTTTTTATTTTTAGAATTATACAAGGCAGTGGCTGAGTAGGCTGGAGCCAAAGTTTCTAAAAAATACCAAAAATTGTCAATTAAATGCTTGGGTGACTGTGCATACCAAATTTTATCAAAATCAGACAACTTTTCTGTTTTTTTTTTTCATTTTTGAGCCCCTACCGGGGGCCCCAAAACCATTATTCCTACAAAATACTAAAAATCGTCAAATATAATACTTGGGTGACTGTGCATACCAAATTTTATAGAAATCAGACAAATTTTATGTTTTTCCATTTATTTATGGCTCCCTGCTGGGGCCCCAAAAGCAAAAATTATCAAATATAATAAATACTTCGGTGACTGGCATTCCAAAATGTATCAAAACCAGACAAATTTTATGTTATTTAATTTCTGTGCCCTTACCGGGGCCCCAAGACCAAAATTAATTAGCGGCCAACAATATATTACACTTCAACCTAAGTTGTATTCTTCACTTTCTTGTATGAAGTTGATATGAATAGGCACCAAGTTTAAAATTCTAGCAATTACCGTTTTAAGCAGGATATGCAAAACCCCTAAAAAGTGGCATAAAACCGCCAACGGTATATTCAATTTCCAAGAAAATTTATTTTGCTGTTCATGGCATACAACTGACATGCATATATACCAAATTTCAAGTCTCTAGCACTTGCCAATCTTGAGATAATTTGTTCACAGACAGACACACGGGCCAATGGCTCAAACTCGAGATTTGCACTCTTGGGACCCCAAAACGTGTTTTGGCATTGAAAACTCGACATCGAAAATTTCAGCCCATTANGCCTATAGTAAAAAGTTGACCCCCCTCCCGGGTCATAAACTCGGCTGCCCCCCCCCTAAACGAGATGCTGCGTACGCCCATGGTAATTTGTTCTACAGAGGTGAAACGGTGAGGAAGAGATTTTGACGTATATGTTCGCTAACCGCGCGAAAGGTACTGGGTTAAATCACTTTATGCGTATTTACCAAAATTTTGTCCAAATCGGTCAGCGCTAAGTGGCAAAATTGCCAATCACGGATTTTTTATTCGGTTTTTGGAATTCATGTACCTTGAAACGAAAAGTATCATATTTTGAGGGACGGGGGTATTTTTTATACCGATTCCAAGGGATAATTATCGAAAATAATTAACCAAAAGCAAAGTGTAGCAAACTTTAGCGTTAGAAGGTACACGAGCATAATAAATTATTGGATGAAATTATTGACATCTGTGTCATTAATTGGGTACACACAAAATAAGCCCCCGAGTATTTTCAATTTATGTTTTTCAATTTTGTAGAAAGTTTGCGTTTGCTATTATTTTTAAGATAACAATCTATCGTTCATTAGAAAACACTTTGTATAGAAAGTCAAAATGGAGTGGGGATTGTTGATGAGTAACAAATGAAACGAGGATGGAAGGAAGAAGGAAAGAAGTATTAAAAAGAAAAGTACAAAGAAGGAACGGAAGGACTTTTCAATTTTTATTTTTCCTAAAAGCTACTAATTTTCTAAAAAGGTTCACAGTTAATAATTTTATTTCATTTTAAAAATTTTAATAAAATTTTTATTTCTCTTTGAATGGAGGAATGAGTAAACAATAACAAATGCAATTAGACGAGTGAAATACAGACGAGATTCTTAAAAATAGAAATGTCAAAGAGAGTAATAGCTATTCTGGGAAAGCCCAGCGACGTTAATATACTGATTTACTAAACCATAAAATCAACGTAGCAAACTTTCTTTGCAAACTTTCTTTGCAAAGTTATGCGAAAAAACGTTTTCCTTCACATTTTCACAAATATCTCGACTTATATTTGCTCTACATGAGAGAGTGACATATCATTCGCTTTGAGATAAAATTATCTACATTTTTTGTTAACATTATTTTTTTGTTACACGAACACATAAAAAACTATTAAGGTTTAAATTGAAAAATTTGTATTTCGAATCCGGTTTTTTGCAAATAACTCATTTCTTTTGCATTTTAACGCTATAAAGCCCCAGTAGTTTTTTGAAGAAAAGTCAATTACCGTTACTTTGGTAGGTTAACCATGAAAATCCGAATAGCGAGTCTCCGGCAATCCACGCGCGAATATGTGCATGTCGAAAATAGGCATTTTCTTTTCTTGATTTTTACATTCCTTATCCCTATAAAAACGAAAGTATTGTAATGGGCTGAAATTTTCGATGTCGAGTTTTCAATGCGAAAACACGTTTTGGGGTCCCCAGAGCCCAAATCTCGAGTTTCAGCCATTGGTCCGTGTGTGTGTGTCACTGTCTGTCCGTCTGTCTGTGAACAAGATATCTCAAGAACGGCAAGTGCTAGAGACTTGAAATTTGGTATGTATATCAGTTTTATGCCATGAACGGCAAAATAAGCTTCTGGTGGAAATCGAATATATCGTTGACGGTTTTATGCCGCTTTTTAGCGGTTTTCGCATATCCTGTTTAAAATGAGAACGGTAATAGCTGGAACTTTAAACTTGGTGCCTATTTCTATCAATTTTATACAAAAAATTGAAATATACAACTTAGGTTTAAGTGTAATATATATTGGCCGCTAATTAGCGTTTGACGGCCGCTTTTTGGCGGTTCCGCTTAAAACCAGATTGGAAAGAGCTAGAACTTGAAATTTGGTGCCTATTCATATCAATTTCATACAGGAAATTGAAGAATTCAACTTAGGTTAAAATATAACATACTTTTGGCCGCAAATTAGTGGTTGAAGGCCGCTTTTTGGCGGTTCCGCCTAAAACCAGAATGGAAATAGGTAGAACTTTTCGGGCCAATTCATATCAGTTTCATATAAGAAATTGAAAAAGACAACTTTGTATGAGGGGACTTCAAAGCTTCAGAAAGTCGTGTGATGTTCACACCAGATTTTTTCATCTGTTATAAGTGTACACATAGCACGAATTTAAAAGATTATTTCTCTTGTTTATTAATAAAGGTTGTGTGTAATATATTGAGATTTGTCAGTGCAGGTTTTCCCGGTGCCATAAGTGCGTACTTATTTGCCGTGTGAAATCTTCGAGTCACCGTGACTAATTAAACGGTCACTTAATACTTTCCTCGTGATCGATCAACCTGCCGAAACATGGAAATTCGTCACCAATATACTCTCGTACTTTCTGTCAGTGCTGTTCCTGTTGCATGCCACAGCACAGAAGTGAAAATGAGGAACTGTTTTTTTTTTGTGAAAAATCTTTGAGTTCGGGCCAGGTGGAGGAGGTCAAATCGAGCGGTATCAATACTTTCATCAAAAATAGCATCATCCGTGAACGTAAGGATCATGAGGAATTTCTTCAAGAAAAGAGCAGAATGTTTGCGCGCACATTGCCGAAGACTAAATAATTGGATTTTCTTCATTGACTCACCACTGAACAGGTAATAAAGTGAATTTAGGAACAACTTTATCAACTTTCCAGAGTAAAAATAAAGAAATACTGATTAATTTGCGAAAAACCGTATTCGGAATACAAACACAAACATTTTAATTTAAACTTTAATATTTTGGAAACCTGCACTGACAAATCTCAATATATCACACACAACCTATATTTATAAACAAGAGAAATAATCTTATAAATTCGTGCTATGTGTACACTTATGACAGATGAAAAAATCATCAAAAGAAAAAGACGGATAAAATGCCTATTTTCGACATGCACATATTCGCGCGTGGATTGCCGGAGACTCGCTATTCGGATTTTCATGGTTAACCTACCAAAGTAACGGTAATTGACTTTTCTTCAAAAAACTACTGGGGCTTTATAGCGTTAAAATGCAAAAGAAATGAGTTATTTGCAAAAAACCGGATTCGAAATACAAATTTTTCAATTTAAACCTTAATAGTTTTTTATGTGTTCGTGTAACAAAAAAATAATGTTAACAAAAAATGTAGATAATTTTATCTCAAAGCGAATGATATGTCACTCTCTCATGTAAAGCAAATATAAGTCGAGATATTTGTGAAAATGTGAAGGAAAACGTTTTTTCGCATAACTTTGCAAAGAAAGTTTGCACGCTACTGCAAATTCAGATTTAATATCTCCTAATGGTTCTCTATCGGATTTCATTTGATTCGAAATTCGTGTATGGTAACGCAAACTAAGGGCATTTTCGATGACCATTCTACTGGACTATAAAGTTGAAATTAAAAGAAAAACAGATGGAAGGAATCTTCATTGTAGAAACTTTACAAGAAAGGAAGTTTTAGCCAGAAGAAAAACAACATCCCTTCCGAGCGCTTCAATGCATTGTATAATCGGTAAGAAATAGTCAAACATACCCCCACGCCCCAAATAAAATTAGCATAAGTTACAGGTTCCAGCAACTTATTATTATACAAATATGTACACGAAAAATGCAAGGATCAAATGAATTGTTTTTAGGGTGGACCTAGCAACCTTCTCCCTCATCAGGCCCGATAGCAGAGAAAGAGATACAGGTGACTGGGGGCGATCGTCAACATTCTCCATTTGAAGATGAATAAAAATATTCCTTAATTGCTTTTGGTTTATTATTTTCAATAATGAACCTTTGCAATCGTCATGAAAAAAATTACACCCCCACAAAATTTGATATTTTACGTTTCAAAGTACGTAAAATCCAGAAATCGAATTAAAAAAAATCCGTTTGTCCGCCGGCGCTGTACGCCGTGATGGTTTTTTTTTGGATGTTAGCGTTGTCCGATTTGGATGATTTTTGGTTTATAGGTCCAATCTGTGGTCTAATTGTGCCCCGAACCTTTTGGGTGTAATCGAATATAACCCCGGCGGTTTTTGCCGCTTCATATTAGTTTTCATTAATTCTTTCTAAAAAGGTAATGGTAAGAGCCAGAGACTCTCTAAATTTGGTATGTATGTCTTCTTCTTTTTTTCTTTAACATTTATTGGTCATTCGAGACATTGGTTTTAACCCCTCCTTGCTGGAAACTTGCAAACTAGCTACCCACATTGACCTCAACCGGCCTGGGTTGGGCTGGAAAAATAGTCAGCATCACGAGGGCGCGAACCCACGTAGACAAGCACATACGCGCTGGCTATGTATGTGTGTCTAATTTAGGGTGTAATTATGCCTTATAACTTTTGAGGCGGTGTGTTTTTTTAGCCAGTAAAGCAATAAACACATGGGTCACATTGGCAGAGTTTTTAAGCCTTCATGGCCTCAAGGCCTATATCCGACCTTACGACAAGAGGGGAAGAGGACGAGGAATTCTATCAGGGTCTGAAGTTTTCAAAGTATCCCGCTGTAAGTTTATCATGTGTGTCGTGTCGTATATTTCTCCCTCCAGGCTTGGATTTGCTCTCTACGGCCCTGTCTAAGTTGGACAGACGCATCTTAAAATACATTGATTACTAAAAGCATTTACTTCACATTTTCTTTAGTAGGTTTTTGACACGCACATTGTAATAATGACTAAGCAATGCTTAGTCTCGCTGCCGATTTCATAGCTCAGCTGAAATTTCTTAATGTGAAGGTGTAATTTGCTATATTATTTACAATAATGAACCTTTGGAATTGCCACACACAAAAAAATATCCCCCCCCCCTCTTAAAATCTGATATTTTACGTTTCAAGTTGTAGAATACAAAAATCGATTTGTCGGCCATATGCCGTGATGGGCACTAATTTAGATGCATTTTGGTATGTAATGGGACATTAAGGTTTTTTGTGCGCTAAAATTTTTTGTCACTCCTCATTGTCGTATGAAACCCATTATATGTGAATGATATGATAGTGACGAAAAGTTTCAGCGCACAATTATACCCCAAATGGGAGATACATTTCAAATTTCACCAACATCAGTCAACTCTAAATGTAAAGGGTTCCTTCATTGCGCGGCGTATGGTGTACAGGCTACGGGGAGCGGCGCGCGGTGGACAAATGATCTCTTTCATTCGATGTTTTTATTCTAGGTACCTTGAAACGTTTGAATATCAGAGTATTTTTTATCAGAGAAAAAATAAAGTGGAAAAATAAAATCTGTAATGCTGTACAGTGTACATAGTTCTCAGCAGAGTATTTCACTCCTGATTAGGATCTCATTAATAATTCCCCACCCCCTATTGGATTAGGGCCTCTCTTTTTTTAAAAAAAAGCTGTAGAGATAATCGCAGCGGAACTTCCATTAGTCAACATCTACATTGACAAATTCTGCTTCAGTTTAATTAAATACTAATTCGTAAACGTTGCCTAAGTGGGGAGGTGTTCGCACACGGCTTACGCCATGAAGGAATAATGATTCATCTGGTTTTTTTTTTTTTTTATTTTACTAATGTTTGAAGTTAATTTTAGCTGCTATACTAAAGGTGATGAGGAGCTTAATTAAGTAAATTGAGTTTATAGGGTGATACGCTGAAAAAATGTGTCTCCAAGGAACCCTCCTTATTTACATTAAAAAAAACCCTTAAATCCGAATGCATATCAATTTAAATACAGCTTCTTTATTTCTACTGTGTTCTAAATAGTACAGCTTCTTCATCTCCACTGTTCTATAATTTTAAGGCGATCAGCCTTAGGATACATTGTGTCTTCAGGATGGCCGGTTCTGCGAAACAGGACGACCTGAGACGCATATTATCATAGTTCCAGCCAAAGGGTATCAAAATCTTTTCGGTAACCTCATTTTCAACATATTTCCACCAGTTTTCCAATCCTGAATCCAGAAATGTAAATGTATATTTCTCTGTGTTCTTATATGTCACAATTCACAATGTTTGTGGGCATCATAATAGCGTTACAAGATTTTACAACATTTTCTCCAATATCACTAAGCCATAGCTACTTAATTGTCTTCAGGAGGCTATGTCACACCCAAACACAAACATACCAGGTAGAAAATTCGAAAAAATCGTCTAGGAATCAAACCCGGATCCTCCTTGGTGTAAGCCAAGTGTGATGCACACTCTGCCACGGAGACGTTCTTCAATCTAGAAATGGGCAGCAACAACAACAACAATAAAGTACAATGCAATTGCCTGCTATAAATAAGTATTTGTGTTGTTGTTTTTTCAGTGTGCTAATTGTAATTGAATATGTTTTGTTCCTACTTGGCCTAATACTAAAATATCTTAGCGTGTGCGTTAGTGATTGCAACTATGCAGAAAAGAATGGTTAAATGTTCCACTTGTTCCATGTAACCATAATCCCTGGCAGAATATGCTATAATCCAATAAAGGCGGAAACTATATAAAAGGCTATCAAAACAATGATGAGTTCAACGTGTGCGGCAGTGATTGCAACTATGCAAAAAAGAATGGTCAAATGTTCCACTTGTTCCATGTAACCATAATCTCTGGCAGAATATGCTATAATCCAATAGAGGCGGAAACTATAATAAAAGGCTATCAAAATGATGATGAGTTAACGTGTGCGGCAGTGATTGCAACTATGCAAAAAAGAATGGTCAAATGTTCCACTTGTTCCATGTAACCATAATCCCTGGCAGAATATGCTATATATAATCCAATAAAGGCGGAAACTATATAAAAGGCTATCAAAACAATGATGAGTTCAACGTGTGCGGCAGTGATTGCAACTATGCAAAAAAGAATGGTAAAATGTTCCACTTGTTCCATGTAACCATAATCTCTGGCAGAATATTCTATAATCCAATAGAGGCAGAAACTATAATAAAAGGCTATCATAACGTGTGCGTTAGTGATTGCAACTATCAATACTAATATATAAATGCGAAAGTAACTCTGTCTGTATGTATGTTGATTTCTGCAGAAATCAATCGGAGGAAACGGCAACATCGGACACGATGCAAGCCTAATATCATGTATGTATGTTTATGTATGTTACGCTTTCACGCTTAAACTACTGAACCAATTTTGATGAAATTTGGTTTGGAGATAGACTAAACTTTGGGAAAGGACATAGGCTACTGTTTATCGCGAAAAAAGGGGTTGAAACTATAAACGGCCATGCCTCTAAGGTGCCAAACGAAGCGGGCGTATCCTGCTAGTATTATATAATCCAATAGAGGCAGAAACTATGATAAAAGGCTATCATAACGTGTGCGTTAGTGATTGCAACTATGCAGAAAAGAATGGTTAAATGTTCCACTTGTTCCATGTAACCATAATCTCTGGCAGAATATGCTATAATCCATAGAAGCGGAGGCTATAATAAAAGGCTATCAAAACGATTTTGAGTGTGTTAAGATATTTGGGTTATCTGATAAAATGTTAATTTTTAAAAATAAACTTTAAAACATAATGAAGGTTAAAAAAAGCCTTTAAAATGACTTAAAGATGTTAAATAGATAATTAGTATCGTCCTCTCCTGAGAACATAATCAGAGCTAGTCTCAGGAGAGCACGAAACTTAATAGTTAGCTCTTTAACATCTTTAATATTTTTTAGTCAAAGTGAAGATATAGTAATTTTTAAGTTTCATTATGGTTTTACGTTTTACTTGAGATAGTATTAAATTCAACTTAAACTCTAAAACATTTAATCCTTGGTTTTGTTTTTGAATAAGTCGCACTTAAATAGAATGACTTTTAAATTCTTTTTCCTTTTGACATTTGTTAAATTTTTATTTAGATTTAAAACTTACCCTGTCTGATTCAGCACTTTCAATTAAAACTTGAAATATATTCCAATCTTCTTCAGAATTTCCTGCAGAAGAAGTCATTCTTGCTGCATGATGAACGTTCGCAAACTAACTGGCAACTTTTTACTAGTAAGGGTTTATTACTGACGAGAATTCTATCGATTGTTAAAATAGTTCCTCAAAGTTACTTCACTTCGTCTTCTAGTAGGCCTTTGACACGCACATTCATTGATTAGAATGAAAGGAAAATAGTGCCTTGCATTAACTCGCTGTCCATACAAATGCCACAGCGAAATTACTTTCTGTAATGGTGATTTTTTTTATATTGTTTTATTATTTTCAATAATGAACCTTTGGAATCGTCCCAAAAAAAAAAAAAAAAAAAAAAAAAAAAAAAAACCCTCAATTTTTTTTTATTATAGATGTTTACAATTTATGTATGACCAGCGGGTCTCATCCACTATAAGGTTCCCTATTATTGCTGGCACGGTAATCCTCGCTTTCTTCCCATATTATCAATGCGTAGGCGTTGTAACTGCAATTTGCTGATGACTTTCCACCTTTGATTTGAAGCAGAGTTTTTAAATAATAACTTTTAAATTAATTAAAACAAAACTTTGAATAACATGTTATTCAAAGATTTAGAGTTTTTAAAAGCTAGATGACCTTCTTAACACCAAACCTTCTGTATGTACACGGGCTTAGGACCGTCACCTAATGAAGCTTCCCTCGGTGGCTACATTAGCTTTCCAAACAACGTGTAAAACAAACGAAATTTAATATTTACATGAAAATGGTCAAAATGAAAAAGAAGAACTTAGTCCCTCCTAGCCTTGGTAGAAATATTTAAACTCGTTTGTGGAGTCATTCATAATATTCAGTGGTCACTATTTTCGCACTCGGGAGACCCGGGTGCGAATCCTGGCAGGGGCAAAAATTTGTCACTGTGGTTTTCGAGGCCCACTCAGACAATGTGTAGCTAATGGAGACTAATGCGCATAGCGACACGGTGCGACCAGCATTGTAGGTAAAGTCTAAAAAAAAAAAAAAAATGATCCTACATTGCTTCANAAAAAAAATGATCCTACAATGCTGCAGTAAGCACCAAAGTTGTGACATAGTAACACAATTTTCATTTTATCTTATCAGTGCTGACCCACTGGTAAAGCTGATCTCAATTGACTTAAGGTAAACTTTTGCACATTTTTTTTTTTTTTTTTTTTTTTTTTTGAGGAAAAGACAATATTTTTTCTACTCAGAAATATATTCCCGGGAGTGTAGAATTCTATACCTGTTACATTCCAATATATCTCTTAGAAATGTCTCCCCTTTGTTTGATATTCAATCAATAATTCATATATCATTGTATTGTTTATCATTGTAGGAACAGGAACTGCGCTGGAGGGTTCTCGCACAAACATCTAGGTTGTTTTCCTCAAAAATAGGTATGTAGGAATTGTTTTTCGCAAAGTAGTAAAATCTTAATATAAATCAGAAATTTGTGTGTACGTATGTGGTAGGGGTTCTCTGTTACAATACTTAGAGCCCAAACGGTAGCAGATAGCAAAAAATTGATAGAAATTGACCTCTCAATATCATGGTCTACGACCTCACGAAAATTATCAGAACTAAAATATACATTGTCAAGCTGTTTTCGAGTTCCGGGCAAATTTCTAATTTATTTACCAAAATCGGGCATTCACGGTTCGCTATCTTAAATTTTGTCGCGACAGCATATCAACTCAAAGCGAGAAAATTATAGGTGGCTGTTGTTGTGTGCGAGCGTGCCAAAGTTGATTGGCCACTCGACATTAGGTCCACATCTTGGTGCCACTACTTTTCGAGTAAATTAAAAATATATTTCTCATTCTATTTTTCATTTTCATCAAATTGAATTTATTTGCAAATACAATAATGGCGCAGTCGGTTCGAAATGAACTTTAAGTCTAATAGATTATATAAAAAAAAAAACTTGAAATACATAAGATTTCAGCTTAACAGTATGGAATTGAATCAACAACCAGTCAATAATATGGATGTGTTAGCTGCCAGCTTAAGTAAAATTTCATTGGTACTTGAAAATTTACAATTACAAAATGGCTTTAACAAACCAAATAGATCCATACAGCCTCCAAAGTTTGCAGAGGATGATGAAAAGTTTGACAACTTTATTGATAGACTGGAAGCTTTTTTGGAACTTCAAAACTTTCATGATGAACCCTCAAGAGTAACAGTGTTAATCAATTCCATTCCTCCTCAACTATTTGCTTTGCTGAAGAATTTACTTTACCCAAAAGTATTTACAGATTGCAGTTTTGATTACTTAGTCCAGACTCTTAAAAATCACGTTTCCCCAAAACCTTTATTGATTCCTGCTCGTGCGGCTTTTCTAGACAGAAAACAAGGTGAACAAGAATCCATATCCGAATATCTCGCCGCCTTGAAGAATCTTTCTTTAGATTGCAGCTGAAATTTTATTAAATACAAATCTACGAGATGTCTTCATAAAAGGTTTGAACTCTAAAATGATGCTTGACCGTTTTTTTTTTGAAGAAGATGATATATCATTGGAAAAAACTTATGAAATAGCATTGGCCATGGAAAAAGCTTGTTTGGCCTCATCTGAAATTTTACAATCCAATTTTAAAATTAACAAAATTTCAAAATTACCAGTTAAAGAAAAATCTAACTTTACAAAGAAGCAATCTACGAAGATTATTTGTTACAGATGCGGCACTGCAGGCCATAATTCAAGACAATGCAAAATTGACAAATCTAATTTGTTTTGTGAGAATTGCAAGATTAAAGGTCACGTAACAACTATTTGCAAAAATCGAAACTCTCAGATCCATCAAAATGAACAATGTTCGGAGATAAATCTATTTGAATCTAAATATGGAAAAGAGTGTGAGACTTCTTCATCTGAAGTTTTGTCTTTAAACACAATTCATTCACTTCAAGATAGTAGACAGCCATTGCTGGTTGATCTTTGTGTCAATGATGTTTCCATTACACTTGAGTTGGACACTGGAAGTGCAGTTACGGTTATTAGCCTGGAGAATTATAATAAAATTAAGAAATGTGAATTACAACCCACTAACACCGTATTCAGAAGCTAGAACCAATCCACTATCGTTCCACTTGGTTTTACAACAGTAGAAGTAAAATTTAATGGCAAAACCCACATGTTCATACTATTTGTGGTTCAACAAGATTTCTCGTCATTACTTGGCCGAGATTGGATTTTCCAACTACAATTAAACTTTCAAGATTGTAAAACCGTTACAAATAACAGAGATATTCATTTTGAGAAAGCACTTCTTGAACAACTACTACGAAAATTTGATATTTTGTTCAGATCTGATGTGGGTTTAATTAAAGATATGGTTTGTGACTTGCAGCTTAAACCAGATGCACAACCCAAATTTATGAGAGCTCGCACAGTTCCTTTTGAACTTCTTAAAAAAGTTGACGAAGAAATTTCACGCTTAGAAAAGGAAAAGATTATTGAAAAAATTGATCACAGTGAATGGGCTACTCCAGTTGTACCAATTGTTAAACCTACAGGTGCAATTAGATTGTGTGCAGATTACAGTAAAACTTTGAACCCAGAAATCATTGTTCCTCAACACCCATTACCTAGAATTGAAGAAATCTTTTCAAAACTTTGCAACACTAAAGTTTACTCAACATTGGATATTTCATCAGCATATCACCATATGGCAGTTTCTGAAGAAACGTCGCATCCTCTTACTATAAATACACATAAAGGCCTATACAGATGTTTGAGATTGATGTTTGGTGTTAATGCAGCTCCACCAAAATGGCAAGCATCTATTGAAAGTGTCCTCAAAGACATTGAAGGGATCGCAGTTTTTTATGATGACATTATAGTTGCCTCTCGAAGTGAAAGTGACCATTTGAAAACATTAGAGATCATTTTTCATCGTTTACAAGATTTTGGCCTGAGGTTAAATAAACAAAAGTGTAAATTTTTCTTGCCAGAAGTCACTTATCTTGGTTTCAAAATCAGTGCTGAAGGTTTACATAAAACCACAGAAAAAATAGCTGCAATTGTTAATTGTCCTCAACCAACGAATGTAAAAGAACTGAAATCCTTCCTCGGTTTAGTTACATTTTACGGAAGATTTTATCCAGATTTCGCTACTATAGCTCATCCTTTATACAAACTCACTCAGAAAAATACAGATTTCTTATGGAATAAGGATGCTCAAACAAGTTTTGAAAAAATTAAAAAAGAGGTTACTTCAACGAGAGTCCTTATGCACTATGATCCAGAACTTCCTTTGGTGCTCGCTGTGGACGCGTCATCCGTTGGCTTAGGAGCTATCTTATCTCACGTGACTGAAGATGGAAATGAACGTCCTATTTGTTTTGCATCCAGAACCCTTAGCAAGAGCGAGAAAAATTATTCACAAATCGATAAGAAGGCCTTAGCCATCAAATGGGGCGTTGAAAAGTTTTTCAATTACCTGTTTGGTCGAAGATTTATCTTAATTACTGACCATAAACCTCTAGTTCATATTTTTGGACACAAAGAAAAAACTCCTGCAGTAAGTGCTACTCGTCTTCTACATTATGCGTTGTTCTTACAGAGTTTTCAATTCGATATCAAATACAGAAATACAACAAGCCATGGGAATGTCGACTGCCTTTCCAGATTTCCTTTGAAAGAAAATAATGATCACCTTTTGGAAGACATTGATTTTTTTCAAACTAATCATATCTCTTCATTACCAATCAGTGCAACAGACATTGCAAAAGAAACCTTAAAGGATCCAGAGTTATCGGAAATATACAATAAGTTGATGTCTGGTACCGAAATAAAAGGTGGAAATGGTACATACAGTTTACTGGGTGGTTGTGTACTGAATGGAATCCGAGTTTGTATTCCCAAAATTTTCAGAAATAAAATCCTCAGTGAGCTACACTCAGGACATATTGGAGTCGTCAAAATGAAATCCTTGGCACGATCATACGTATTCTGGTCAAAAATAGACTCTGACATTGAAGCACTAGCTAGGTCTTGTGTGGAATGTGCTAAATGGCGTGACAATCCTCCAACTACTTATCATGCTTGGGAGTATCCATCCAAACCAATGGAACGTATACATATAGATTTTGCAGGACCTTTTATGGGAAAAATGTTCTTTCTGATGGTCGATGCTTATTCCAAATGGCCGGAGATTATTATTGTCAGTACAACTAAGTCAAAAACAGTGATCGAAAAATTGGGCGAAATTTTCGCACCTTATGGAGCACCGAGAGTTTTAGTCAGCGACAACCAGTCCACTTTTACGTGTTCTGAGTTTCAAAATTATCTGAAATTACTTGGTATCCAACATGTAACTTCTGCCCCATATCATCCTGCAACGAATGGCCAGGTGGAAAAATATGTGGCTACACTAAAGAAGTCTCTTTTAGCTCTACAAGCTAATGATTTTTCTCTACAAGAAAAATTGAATTCATTTTTATTATCATACAGGAGATGTCCTCAAGTTTCTTTCAGTCAGAGTCCTGCATTGCTTTTCTTAAATAGAGAACTCTCAACTTCTTTGGATTTGTTGAAACCGGTTGATAAAAATACACCGGGCCAGATAAAAAATGGATCAATTCAAGTTCACAGAACATTCAAAATTGGTGAAACTATAGCTGTTAGAAATTACAGAAGAGGAAACCAAAAATGGCGTTTTGGGACCATTATTAGCCAAGATGGAATTTCACACTTCTCGATTTTGGTAGATGGACAAAAATGGAGACGCCATATTGATCAAATGAGAAAAGTGGGTTTTGAACTAAACGATAAACAAGTGTCACGCAGTTTTTTTCACAAAAGGCAAGCGCCTGTTACAGATCAAAATTCCAATCATTACACTACTCCTCAGAGATCCACTTCCTGCGCTTCAGATCAAAACACAAGTATTAACTTTTCTCCTCAGACTCCTTTTTCGCCTGCTCTTGATCAACACTCTACCTCCAATAATAATCAATCTCCAACAACACTCACCTTGAGGAAGGGAAAAAGGAACGTGCGCCCTCCCCAGAGATTAACCTATTTCCCCTAGGAAGGAGGTGTTGTGTGCGAGCGTGCCAAAGTTGATTGGCCACTCGACATTAGGTCCACATCTTGGTGTACTTTTGGTGCCACTTACTTTTCGAGTAAATTAAAAATATATTTCTCATTCTATTTTTCATTTTCATCAAATTGAATTTATTTGCAAATACAATAGCTGTTTAGTCCTTATTTTAGACATTTTCTGCAAAGGTAGGGCCAGCCATTCCAAAGTTACGAGTTCGAAACCGGGAACGGGTAAAATTAAATTTAGAAAATACTAAAAGATCAGAATGGATGTTCCTCTAAATCTAAGGCGTCTGGCGAAATGTTCAAATCTTGGTGTTTATATAAAATTTAGAATATACTAAAAAATGAGAATGGCCAAGGCTCTAAGGCAGGGGAAACGGTAAAATCTTGGTTTTTAAATGTTGCAATATACAGGGTGAACACAAACCCATACTACCCCCTATTTCCAATGTCTTTGAACAACAAAAATAGCAATATTAGAATCGTGGCAAAGTATCGGCGAAACAGCTAGTGAATAATGTAGTCAAACAGAATTTGAACTAGTGAGAAATACCCTGTATTAAATTGCATCTTCTTTGAAGAAAAATGGAACATAGCAATATCTCTCTCGTACCTTTGACACACAACAAAGGAAGCAGGGAAATGCTTCCGGGCACGACCGAATTTTGCGTAAGACTTTCTCTTAACTCTGAGTATAAATCAAATGGGATATCACAGAAAAAAACTAAAAGAGATAACGAAAAATGACCGAGAATAGACCCCCCCAAATAGTATATAAGGACCCCATAAAAAATACAAAATTTGAAAATTTCCGATTTCTCTCCGATTTATGGACGGTTTTCATCACCAAAAAATCGAAATTGAGAAGAACAACTTCTAGTCCGGGAGCTAGCCTGGCTTGTCCTACCTCATAAGCAGCAGAAGGATCACATAGCAGATACAGAAGAGCTCACTGTATAGGTGCATAAAAGTCTTTGTCTGGCAAGTTTTGTGGGTCATAGCCTCCACGAGCCTCTAAAGTCATAGCCTCCACGAGCTTTCAAAGTTCGAAAATTTTGGCAAAAATTACATCATAAGCAGCAGAGATAATTTTTGCGTCAAAATGACGTACTCTGTGAGCTGTTTCCAAAAATACCTCGCCTGA
>CM022875.1:28262871-28277900 GCA_012654025.1 Pachypsylla venusta
GCTGAAAAATCTTTCAAAATAATACTGTCACTAAAGAGCAAAGTCCACAGCCGAAGGCTGCAAAATCGTTCAAAATAATACCGTCACTAAAGAGCAAAGTCCGCAGCCGGAGGCAGCAAAATCTTTTTAAAATAATGGTCCGATTTTGATCAAATTTGATATGCACAGCCACCAAAGTATTATATTTGACAATTTTTGGTGTTTTTTAGATTTAAGGCCCCGGCCGGGCAGCAAAGTCCGCAGCCGAAGGCTGCAAAATCCTTCAATATAATACTGTCACTAAAGAGCAAAGTCCGCAGCCGAAGGCTGCAAAATCTTTCAAAATAATACTGTCACAGAAGAGCAAAGTCCGTAGCCGTCTGCAAAATATTTCAATATAAGACTGTCAAAATATTTCAATATAAGACTGTCACTAAAGAGCAAAGTCCGTAGCCGGAGGCTGCAAAATCTTTTTAAAATAGTGCCATCACTAAAGAGCAAAGTCTGCAGCCGAAGGCTGCAAAATCTTTTTAAAATAATATTATCACTAAAGAGCAAAGTCCACAGCCGAAGGCTGCAAAATCTTTCAAAATAATATTGTCACTAAAGAGCAAAGTCCGCAGCCGAAGGCAGCAAAATCTTTTTAAAATAATGGTCAACATCAACAGAAAATAGAAATATAACTAAAAGACTTAAAACTTTAGAAGAGCAACATCTTCATTCGGTGGTAGTCTGATGGAATGATTAAGGAAGAGAAAGTCTAGTACGGTTTTCCGTACCATTTATTTACTTAGTTTATTTTCTGATCGGGTTAATCCATTTTATTTCCTGATTGACCAGATCCGGAGGAATCAAAGCCCGCACGTTCGTTTAATGAATTTTCTGTTTGTTTCCAAATTTACTTGGTTTCGGAGAGATTTCTTGAGAAATTGGTTTTGAACTCGTTGGAGCTTTTGAAGGTAAGTGTTTGCGGTTTTTCTCCAGTTTCAAACTGCATAAGTGATCACTGTTCTTATAATTGTTTTTGTACATCAAACTGGTCTTATAATTGTTTTTGTACAGCAAACTGGTCTTAGAATTGTTTTTGTACAGCAGGATCTTCAGTTTTATTTTTAAATTTCTCTTAATAATTATGAGTTGGTAAAGTGTTGATAGAGCTATTCTAGCTTTGTTTGTGGAGCAGTTGCTTTTTTTCTTGTACGTTAGTTTCTTGTCTAAGTATAAGCCTGGGTATTATTCTTCTGTTTTCCAGATTACTGTTTCATTATTGAATTTAATACTTTTGATTGCGTCATATTTTTTTTTTTTTTATTTCTACTGAATAATATGCATTGGTTGGGTTTAATTGAATTTTCCACACTCTATGTATTATCCTTTTCCATGAAGAAACATTTTTTATTACTGAAGAAACTCCATAGCACCGCCGCGCCGTGGAGATTTCTCTCATTTCTATTATTTTTATTTTATTTATTATTCTCTTTATATCTCACACATGTATGTTTTTTCCTTTTTAATAAAAGGCCTAACACAAATAAAATTTTATGTTTCTAACTTGGTAGAGCAAAAGAACATTAAATTTTATTCCAAAAAATGTGTGAAAAAATATTGATGTTTCAATGTTTTTATGATATCTGTAAGTATCCTAAATGAGGGAGGGTGAAGGGGAGGAAATGGCTCAATACTGACCCCTTAGATTTTGAACTTCATTAGCATTGAATGAACATCGAAGTTTGAATGATGCTGGAGGCCTTAAAATACATATATTTAAGACACAGGTGGTAAAGGCGGCGCGGAGCAGAGGAGATTGTACAAAGCATTGAGAAGAGGGAGTCACAAATATTGATTAAATCCTTCTTGATTGATCTGGAAACACAAAGTTTCCAACTCTTGAACATCATTGGCGGGAGAAAAAAATTAAGCTAATCTGACATACTTTTCATTTTGCGAAACAAAATAAAGAGAACACATCAGGCCACGAGGCCACCTGACAATATACCGCAACAGGGTTTTCAGTTTCCAGGACTAACTGACTCACTCATATTCTTTTTTTACTCATATTTATTTGACCGCGTGGTACTAGTTCTACAAACTTGTATTGATTTGTTCACATGAGTGCTTAGGTACGATATTTTTATCATTAATGTTGTTTCCTTGTGCCATTATGTCACAACTTTAATGCTCACTGCAGTATTGTAGGATATTTTCAATATCTATCAGTATTCAATTACTTTAAACTTTACATACAATCCCGAAACATTGACAATAGAGTGACAAATTTTTGTCACTGCCTGGATTCGCACTCGGGCCTTCCGAGTGAAAAGCAAGTGCAGTGACTACTAAGCTATGGGAGCTCGTATGCTCAGTTACGAAATAAGGAAGGAAAAATTAAAATTTGCACAAAAAAGACTCCTTTAGAATATACTCTTAGTAGACATTTTAATTTGCAACATCTCCGTAGCTGAGTGTCACCGTCGGCTTGCGCCGAATTCGATTCCTGATCGGGTTAAAAATTTGAAAAAGGTTTTTTCGATTTTTCTAATTGGTCTGGTTGTATTTGGTGGTACCCCAGCCTCCTGAAGACAATTGAGTAGCTATAGTAATAACGAAAAGTGTTAGCATTATAAGGTAATTGTTAAGTTTCGCTTAGGCTTATTGATATTAGAGATATTCTTGAAAATACCTTGTATTGCTATGATGCCCACAAAAATTATGACATAATAACATAAAGAGAAATACATTTACATTTATACGTAAAAATTAATAAAAATGCGAACAAATGTGGGAGAGCTACTTGTACCCTCCACAATCATTTTTTCGTTTAGTGTGCAAAAGCCGTAATACGTGAACACATCAGCATTTCTAGAAACATCGCCACAAATAAAATAAGAGTAAGTTAATAGAAAAAACTAATTTTACTCGCAAGTCGGGGGAAGAAAACTTTAGAACTCTTGGTAGAACTTTCAAATAGAACAAAATGGCGGAAACATTTCTTGTAATATCACAAAATATTTATTATGAACTATATTTATATTTCTGTTCATAGGATTGGCATTTTTTTAAACAACATTTACATAGCACGTGCGTTTTGTGTAAATAAGTGGGTATACAAATTTCAAACTACTTAGAATGCTCTTTTGTTGGTACTCCATTCAATTAGAGTGAAGCATAAATTCAGTGGTCAGCTCGTCGGGTAAACAGAAATTAATATACAATGATACTAGGCTAAATAAAATTTGCAAACCATTGCATTAATTTTATAATTGAATGAACGAAGTCTTTTTAAATCTTGGTTTGGTTTATTATTTTCAATAATGAACCTTTGATATCGTCACGAGAAAAAAAAAAAAATACCCCCCTCAAAATTTGATATCTTAATACGTTTCAAGGTACGAATTAATACGAATCCAAAAATCGAATAAAAAGAAATCCGTTTGTCCGCGTACGGCATGATGGGCTTTTGTCACTTAGCGTTGACCGATTTGGATGAAATTTGGTATATAGGTCCCATCTGGGGTCTAATTGCGCCCCGAAGTGTGTGCAATCGAAGGTACCGTTGGTGATTTTTGCAACTATTTAGCGGTGTTCAGTATTGCTGTCAAAAGGAGAATGTTAAGAGCTATATTTTTAGAAATTTGGTATACGTATGTCAAATTTAGGGTCTAATTACTTCCCAGTTTTTTTTTTTGTGGGGGGGGGGTATTTTTTAGTTAGTAAAATAATAAACCCATGTATCACATTAACATATTTTTTTGTACGACAATAACTCTCGAACGCTTTGTATTATTTTGATGAAACTTGTTTCGGATATTTATTAGGTTCATGGAGTATGGAGTTGGCTGATTTGTCCTTTGACGTAACGAGTAAGTTTACCAAAAACGGTAAAAAACAAGTAGGTATCTAGAGTATGTCATTCTAGGAGACGGAAGCTGTTCATCCGATGTAAACAGTAAAGTTCAAGCAGGATGCATGAAATTTAGATCAATGAAGGGATTCTTGTGTGACAGAAAATTGCGAGACAATCTGAAGGGATCCTAATAAGACCATCTTTACGATTTGAACGATAAGGCCAAGGGCGAAGAAGATAGAGAAGTTTTTGGTTCCAGAAGTGCTAGTACCCAGAGGCATTGTCATTCTGTGTAACTCATATTTAACCTACATTCCTATGTTATCCTTTCTTATTCCGTATACCTATAAATTATGAATCTGGTGTTCCATGTTTCCACGTTTATCCATCAATGAACTTCCTTGATTTTATTTATGCTTATTTAACTTTTTTCGGAAGTGGTGCATTCAACGTGCAATGGACGCTGACTATATTGAAAGTTCTAAAAGTCATAAAAAACAAGTATTGCGTGCTGAATATTTTTTTGCGTGTTTTGTTTTATTCGCATATATTTTAACTATCTTCGGAAGGAATTGAAAATGAGGTGTGTTAGTAATTTTAAAGTATTATACATATACTTGCAGAACAATATATGCCTTTTTGTATTATACTTTAGTCGTCCTTAGGAGATGTAACACAAATTTATCCCCACTCGACAAAAGTGTAGTAATTCATATCTCTGATCTGTAGAATGGGGAATGAGAATAAATTAACATCTTTATGTTTTTTTTAAAAAAAATCTAGGCACACATTCTCGTATGTTGTATAAATTTCTTGCATCTCGTACTAAAATATTCAGGGTGATTCAGGTTGTTTGTATCCAGGGAATAAAAAGAATTACTTTTTATAGGTGTTTTTGTTTAGGCCTTAGTTTGGGAGCAAGACTCCTTTAAAAATGGTCCGATTTTCAAAATTTAAAATGTTTTCAAAAGCTAATTTTAAGCTGAATTTATTTAGTTTCACAGTGACTTGCTCTGAATCAATGTAAGAAAATGGCGACCTTTTGAAATTTTCAAATTTGATTTTCTCGAAAACCACTCCATGGATATTTAATTTTTTTATCTCATTTTTGTAGAAAATAAATGGTTTTCGAGAAAATCAAATTTGAAAATTTCCATTTTGTTACATGATTGGAAGCAGTTCATTGTGTAAATTTAATTAAATGCAGCTTAAAATTAGCTTTTCAAGATCATTTTAATTTTTGAAAATTGGGCTATTTTTAAGTTATGAGTTCATAAAAAAAAATCACGTTTTTAGCGATATTCCCAAACAAAGGCCTAACCAAAACAAGTCACACCTGTAAAAAGTAATTCTTTTTTCATGTTCTACAACTCTTATTCTCTTGATACAAATAACCTGAATCAACCTATATTTTAGTATTAAGTATAAAGGTTTTCCGGTGAAAGAATTTTAAAGATATTTTAGTGTGAGAAAAATGTCTTAACTGAAAAATTCTCAAGACAAAAATTTGAATAAAGAAAATCTCTCCTTTTTGAAGCATAAAAAGTTAACAAAGACACTCATATGAAAACAATAGGTAACTTCTTCATGGAGACTTGTTTCCATTGTCGAGTTATGTTTAGTCAATCATCAGTATACAGGTTGTATCAAAAGGTTATGCAAAAAAGAAACACGTATAGTAGAGCTCAAATAAAGGCCACTTTGCTTAATAAACCCTTAAAAACTTAATAAAAAAGAATTTCATGACCCACCATAATTCCGACCTTGATCGGGGAAAAACCATGATAACAATCGGAGACGTCATGCAAAAAATTAGGTCAATCGCAAAATAATTCGATTTTCAATAATGATTTTTCGATTTTTAAGTGCCAACTTTGGGTGGCCCTAGCTACCTTGGGGTCCATTTTCGTATAGAGGTTTATTAAGCAAAGTGGCCTTTATTTGAGCTTAAATAATTTGAGGGCTCCTTCGTTCACGTTCTTCGTTTTTTTCCGAATGCTGAATCCGTTTTTCACCTCTGTCACACATTCTTTTTTTTTTTTTTTAATCCAAAAGTTCGTATTTTGTACATTGCAATATTTTTTTGGTTTAACCCTTGGAATCGACACGAAAAAATAACACACTCAAAAATCCGTTTTCCGCCGGGCCGTACGCCGTGATGTGTACTTTTGGATGAAATTTGATATATAGGATCCATCTGGGGTTGGGGTCTAATTGTGCCCCGGTCTAATGAGCGGTACATCGAATGTACCGTTGGCAGTTTTTTACTTTTTAGCTAAAAATAGAATGTTAAGATCTAGATACTCGAAATTTGGTATTTACATCAAATTTAAATTCTAGGTATTTATGGCCAAAACTTTTTTCGGGGGGGAGGGTATTTTTTTAGCCAGTAAAATAATATACCATTTTTCATATGTAAATTAAAATTAAGAAATTTTAATAGGATGAAAATGTTACCCCCAAAAAAACACTTCGTGTAAAAAAAGACGTCAAGAGTAGCAAATATGTTTTTCGCGATAATTAAAAAACAAGTGATATAAAAAAAGAACGTCAATAATCTGTGTACCATGGCATTCCTTTCTAAGTTTGCTTTCTTCAGTTGAAAATTCAACACCCATGATCGGGGATTGCAAAATTAGATTATTCAGCGCTCTCAGTTGTTCTGATCTTAAAATATTCTAGGGGCTGATAAAATTAAATAAAACAAAATCTCCATTCCGTTGAACCAATTATTTCAAAAACACGTTCTTGACCCCTTCACACTCAGTTGTTCTGATTTTAAAATATTGGAATTCTTATTTCAAAATCAGAACAACTGAGTGTGAAGAGGTCAAGAACGTGTTTTTGAAATAATTGGTTCAACGGCATGGAGATTTTGTTTTATTTAATTTTATCAGCCCCTAGAATATTTTAAGATCAGAACAACTGAGAGCGCTGAATAATCTGATTTTGCAATCCCCGATCATGGGTGTTGAATTTTCAACTGAAGAAAGCAAACTTAGAAAGGAATGCCATGGTCCACAGATTATTGACGTTCTTTTTTTATATCATTTGTTTTTTAATTATAGCGAAAAACATATTTGCTACTCTTGACGTCTTTTTTTACACGAAGTGTTTTTTTGGGGGATTGTCTATATCTCGAAAACGGTTTGACATTTTTAAGTTTTAATAATTTACCTGTATAAAGGAAGTAATTTTAAAGGGTGTACACTCTTATCATTTTTTCGCTGTCTATTACCGTTAAGATAGTTGTATGCATTATCTTTTTTGTTTTTTACGCTATCGCCTTCATTATAGTAAAGGTATGGGCTTTACTTCGTGCCATTTCCAATGACACCTCGAACGCCTTTCTACGACCAGTAGAATTGGCTGTAGCCTTGACTACAGTTTTGGGTGAAAAAAATATGATCGATTTTTTTATGTATTTTGACGTGTCTGGGAAACACGTTTAACAAAACGTAGAATCATCGTATTTGGGGGAAACACCATCTATTACCATGCCCCACACAGAATATAACATAAAATTTTCAAAAAATCATCTGGAAGTGGCAGAAAAAAGGGGGTCTTCATACCTATAAACTCTGGTTCGTGTTAATATAGTCGGTAGTTTTGCTTACTCTTGACGTGCGCATCTCTACCGACATGCTTGATCATTACTGCTCACAATAATGATGATGCCTCAGCTCAAGGCTAATTTGGGATTAAGAAAAAATATTCTAATAATGTTTTGAAATTTCTAATAATGAAAACATTATTAGAAAAAATATTCTAATAATGTTTTTCACAAATGTTTTGAAGAAAGGTATATTTATTTATTATACTCTTGTGCAAGATGGATGATTTTAATGATGGCTCTCCATGGCGAAATAAATCGCAGAAGGAAAGGGTTGATCCAATTTGTAAGAAAAATATTTGGTGTGAACATCACACGACTTACCTTATCTATAAATAAAGGAAAAAGTATTGTATTGGGCTGATATTTTCGATATTGTGAAAGGTAATTTTCTACTATATAACCGTAAGAACTCTATTTTTATCCTATAAAAGGGAAAGTATTGTAACGGGTCGAAAATTGAGATCTACATCATGTTTAAAGTGGTGATCAATTCGATCCCGAATCATGATTTTCGGCCATTGGTCCGTGTGAATGAAATATCTTAAGAACGACAGGATTTGACGTGTATTTAGTACTTACCAATATCTATTCTTGGCATACCTACATACAAGTCTCTAGCACTTGACGTTCTCTTGTTCATACACACACACTCAAACGAATACATATCTGAATCTTGAGATTTTGCTCTGCGAACCTAAAAACGTTTTTTCATATTTAAAGAAGGGTTCTTTTTTCCTTGACGAGTCCATTATTCAAAGTAATAAACCAAAAATTCTGACCAACAATACAGAACTGCAAATGTGTTCATATTTGTGTTAACGCATCGTATGGCATTGTCATAACCTATATTTGTGGATATCACAGCATTACAAGGAACCACTACACTAAACTATCGCTGCACTACATATTGCTTTGCTCTTGTAGTGCTACCATCAGTGGCTACTCACAATAAATTA
This sequence comes from Pachypsylla venusta, assembly GCA_012654025.1. Classification (NCBI taxonomy): domain Eukaryota; kingdom Metazoa; phylum Arthropoda; class Insecta; order Hemiptera; family Aphalaridae; genus Pachypsylla; species Pachypsylla venusta. The sequence goes on from CM022875.1 coordinate 28,271,267, forward strand.
GCTACTCAANGAGGCCCCAAAACCAAAATTACTACAAAATGGCATTGTCATAACCTATACTTGTGGATATCACAGCATTACAAGGAACCACTACACTAAACTATCGCTGCACTACATATTGCTTTGCTCTTGTAGTGCTACCATCAGTGGCTACTCACAATAAATTAGCTACTCAATTGTCCTTACGACGCTGAGTGCACCCCAAACAACCAAACTTAATTCCGAAAAAGTCCAATCCGCCAGGATTCGAACTCGAACCAAAAATACTATTTTTGTAAACAGCATCCTTTAAATTGTACAACCTGAACATCGATTGCGAACATTCGCAAAAAAAAAAAAAAAAAAAAAAAAAAAAAAAAAAAAAAAAAAAAAACGGATAGAGTGTGAACAGGATAAATCTATTAAGAAATTCGTAGAACACATTTCCGGAAACCTTTGCCACTCCCACAGTTCACTTCACTTATTCTCTCAAATCATTTACGATATGTATTTAATTTTGGGAATTTCCCAGCGAGGAAAGACAAATTTCGTTATGATAATGAAAAAGTTTCTCTTCGGATTTGGACGTACACACTGTTGGATTATATTCACATGAACTTTTTTAGTCCGATTTTATCTTTTTTTAAATAGTGGAAGGAAAGAGATAAAGTTTGTAAAGTATTTACGCTACGTTAGCTTTTGTTTGTTTTAAAATGACTAAGAGGCAGAGTGGAGGAATTTTTAGGAAGGGGATATGATTTCCTATTGAAAAATTTATTGGCAGTTTTGTAGTTATTATAATCCGTTCTTAAATCTTTTGTCGCAACCTTTTAATTATACCTGTAGTAATATCCAATGCAGCCAGGGCCAATTTACTAATTTGCCGCCCCATTGACGGATCTAGGGCAAAATTTTAGGGATCATACGATTAGAATTCAGAATATTATGAAGCACAACTCTTGAGGTAGTATTCGCATGAGAAAATAATGTATCTATGAGTTAGGTTCAGTTTTCAACAATTTGTTTCACCTATTGCAAGAACTTTTCATAGGGGGGAACTCTTCCCCAGTTCCCCCGTGGATCCACCTCTGTCCCGCCCTTGGCAAAATTTTTGTGGCGCCCGTTTAAGAATAACATTGTATGTATGCATATTGATATAATTGAGTCTTCAAACAGTTCCTATTGGGAATGATTTTAACGAAAAAGTGTTTCCTTTTCGTTAATAAAACTTCATTAATAATCTACCTTTAAAGCTGACTAGTTTCGTACCCTCCTGAGTACATCTTCAGAGCTTGGTTGAACGAAGATTAGGAGTTATTAAATTTATTTTTACTATTATTCTTCAGTCAGTTATCGTCCAACCAAGCTCCGATAATGTGCTCAGGAGAGTACGAAACTAGTCAGCTTTAATTAACATCTTTACTAGTACAATTAAATCCTCCTCATTATGGTATAACTTGGCATAGCATCCAAATTTAACAAAACTTTATTAGTAAAGATGTTTATTTAAGTAATTCAAAAGTAGGTCATCCTTTTTTAAGATTTTGGAGGAGTCCCCCTTCTGAAAGTGTCTCTGTATCCATCATAAAAAACTAGACTGAAGAACTCCATAGAATTTGATAGAAAATTTGAATTCGCCGTACAATGAACAATCTGTAAATTTAAATAACAATATTATTTTCCCCCATTAAAATCAAAGAAAATCGTGTTTATTTTTCTCTTTCAAAAATTCAAACATCAGGAGGGGAGACACTTCTGTCGTTCGTAAGCTCTGGAACAACTTGTATTTATTAGAATTTAAAAATGTCAAATTGTTATCGAGTTACGGCCGATTTTTTTATTTTTGTAAGGAAACATAGGTATTCATAGAATACTGTTACCAAGGGAACGGCTATGCAATTAAGGCGTCAAGCGAACCGGGCGCATCCTGCTAATTAATTATAAAGTAAGCAAGTGTGCAGTGTTTCATGTTATATGTCTATTAATAAGTCTTTTATTTCTTCTTTGAATATTTTTCATATTAAAACATGTCTCATTCTATTGTCCTGAGATTTAAAACAAATTTCATATTGAGGTAGTGAAAATACTATATCTTCCTTCACTTGACTATAAAATTATTAATATGTTAATTAGAGCTAACTAGTATCGTACTCTCCTGAGCACAACATTAGATCTTTAATTAAATTTGAAGACTGAAGAGTATTGGGAGTTTTAAACGAGGAGAGATGAAGATAGAAGGTATATTATTTTAGTGTATGTCGCTGTGATTCCCGATAACCGAAAATCATCAAAGATACACGAAAATAATATGCCTTCAAACTTCTCACTTCAAGCTCTGATGATGTGCTCAGTAGAGTACGAAACAAGTCTGCTCTAATTAATATCTTAATATTTTTATAGTCAAGTAGAGATATAGTATTTTCTTTACCTCATTATGGATTTCCTTGACATAGTATCCCAATTAAAAAAAAAATCATATTTTTCACTAAAATTAGTTTTCCTTCTTGTTCCATGTTTCAGGTTTTAGTGAAAATGCTTCTAAGTGTGTTGACTTGTTGACTACAAAGACACATCTCGTTCTTTGTTAAACCACGTGGAAATGTTAAAGTGTGAATCTTAATATTAAAAGCTTTCTTTCCATAAGATATTTACGTTCTTACAGTTTTACATTAAAAGTTCAAAAGTTTTAAATATAACAAAATTAGACATTTCCAGGGAAATATTATGTAAAAAATGTTGCATGAGGTAGAAGCTTGTAATGCTCTCTCAATACACTTTGAAGTTTTGTTTACATAATAGCGAAGCTACAAAAGATAGGTTGCAATGTTCTTTACCATTTCATGGGTGCTGATTATAGAATTTTAGAAACGAAAGCTTTCAAGTGTACTCCATTTTTCATTTCCATTTTCTAATATTTTGTTTATTTTCAAAAATAATAATAATCATCATCATGGGAAACGCAGGTACCACAAGGAGAAATTCATTATTTTTAAAACAAGAATCTGGTGAAGAGGGTCATAAAAAAGAAGGCGTCACTCATTCGATTGCAAGACGCCTGACATTATCAGGTGGAAAGGGATTAGGTTTAGGAAGTCGACAAAATACACTCATAGAAGAAGAATCAGTTCCGCCATGTGTAAATAATCCGCCACCTGATCCTTTAACTGACGAAGAAAAGAAAATGTTATCCGAAACATGGAAAGTTTTGGAAGATGATATTGCCAAAGTTGGAGTCATCACTTTTATAAGGTAAGTGAAAGTTGATTTGATTTACCTTTGAAATAGTCTCACTCTTGAAATAGAGAGTAGTGAGTTACGAGAGCTTTCGTCTGTTACTAGTTGGAACTCTGAAGCTAGACAAACACTAAGGCTAAGTTCAGATGATCGCGCGGTACCGTGCAGGAGGAGCATTCACATAACAACGTATATACGCGCGGAAGTCTGGCATCAAAATATCTACTTGGCTACTTTATTTCGCCTCAAACCGTGCAATCACCTGAACAAGTCAATACAAATTTGTAGAACTATTACCGCGCGGTCATGTAGTTGTGGACAATATGCACTATTTAGATAGATCTTGCTATCATCTGAACATAGCCTAAAGGTATACGACCTGAATCATGACACACTTTTTTTATGATTCCAAAATTTTGAGACTATTTATTTGATGTATATTTGTTGAATTTGTGTGTTTGATATATACAGGGTGATTCAGGTTTTTTGTATCATGGGAATAGGAGTTGTAGAACATGAAAAAAGAATCACTTTTTACAGGTGTGACTTTTTTGTTTAAGCCTTAGTTTGGGAGTTATCGCTAAAAACGTGATTTTTTTTTATGAGCTCATATGTCCTTTAAAAATGGTCCGATTGTCAATAATTAAAATGATCTGAAATGCTAATTTTAAGCTGAATTTATTTAGTTCTACACATTGACTTGCTCCGAATCAATGTAACAAAATGGCGGCCATTTAGAATTTTCAAATTTGATTTTCTCGAAAACCACTCCATGGAATTTTAATTTTTTTATCTCATTTTTGTAGAAATAAAAATCACTACAAACTTTACTTCGAACACTTTTCCGAAATATTAACCCTTATGCCTTTTTTATTGCCGAACGTCTGTTAACCAATGTAAAAAGCATTGAGACTTAATCACTGATGCTAACTTATTGGCCAGCAGTAGGTAAAATTTCTATTAAAAAACTTACCTTTTGCTATTCTAGGCTCCCTCGAACTGTCTTCCATTCTTTTCTATGCACTTCTGGCACCTCAACAACATGTTCTGCGTCACAGTTTTTCGTAATACATCCGGTCTGGCACTTATTTCTTGGGCAGCTACTAAAACTCTAGCGACTAAGTCTTCTTCAGATGCAACTGGGGTTTGATAAACTAAGGAGTGCATGTGGCCCCAAAAATAGTAGTCCAGGGGGTTTAAATCGGGGGATCTTGCTACCCAACTCCTGGGTCCACCCCTACCAATCCATCTTCCGAATGGAAGACAGTGCGAGGGAGCCTAGAATAGCAAAATGTATGTTTCTTAATAGAAATATCACCTACTGCTGGCCAATAAGTTAGCATCAGTGATTAAGTCTCAATGCTTTTTACATTGGTTAACAGCCGTTCGGCAATAAAATATATCGGAAAAGTGTTCGAAGTAAAGTTTGTGGTGATTTTTATTTCTACAAAAATGAGATAAAAAAATTAAAATTCCATGAAGTGGTTTTCGAGAAAATCAAATTTGAAAATTTTAAATGGCCGCCATTTTGTTACATTGATTCGGAGCAAGTCATTGTGTAAAACTAAATAAATGCAGCTTAAAATTAGCATTTCAGATCATTTTAATTATTGAAAATCGGACCATTTTTAAAGGACTTATAAGCTCATCAAAAAAATCACGTTTTTAGCTATAACTCCTAAACTAAGGCCTAAACAAAAAACTCACACCTGTAAAAAGTGATTCTTTTTTCATGTTCTACAACTCCTATTCCCATGATACAAACAACCTGAATCACCCTGTATGTATTTGTACCCCTATTACACTATCCGATGATACTTTCCAATATTTTTTTTGCCATTCCACAGATTTTATTTGTAATATATTGTACAATAGCAACCAGATATTTATCTGGGATAAATATAATGTTCATATTTTTTTTTTCCATTACGAATTTTGATCGAAAGTTAATTTAGTTTTTCTTCACTTGTGTGTTTTCGATAATTGAGGACTTGAGCGTCCACAGACGCCTCAGAAATATTTTTTGAAGGTAAAGATTAATTAAATTGTTTTCAAAAATGATCAAACCTCACAAAACTGTTTGTCATGCGTTTAAATCCTATCAGACAATTCAGACAAATTTTAGTGACTTTTGTGTTTGATATCAAAGCAATCAAATAACGTATTAAATTAAATATATATATATTTGCCGATCAGACTGTTTAGTACTGTTCGAATTCGAAAATATGATAAAGTTTAGAATCATAACAAATAGTGTGATGCCACTTTTAAGTATAACTCTGACGCTAGAGAAACACTAACATATACAAGAGTTTATAATTTAAATTTTCTTCATTATGCTACTTTTCCTGGCTTAACTCAAATGTCCTAACCGATCCAGTTGCTTGTGGTGGTTTCGTGCCGAGGGCGGTTTGAGCCCTGATTATTGACAGATTTTTTTGCTTAACGTATTATTAACATCTATTGGTCATTCGAGACGGGGTTTTACTCCCCCCCCCTGGCTACCCACATTGATCTGGACGTGCTATTTTCCCAGCCTGGATACCTACTGGCTGGAAAAATAGAGGCATGGCCGATGAAAACGTTTTTTAAACTCTCTGGTTTGGGGGACGTTCATCTTGACGCTTATCCTCTGTATTGTTACAATAGTGGCTCCCGTAAAAACTTGTCACCATTTGGGCCTTGTGCCGAATCCCGCAACGTGAAGTTGGCTGACGAAAAAATTGTCTCCCGTAAAAATTGTCTCCGGTAGAAACTTGTCCTCATTCGGGCCTTGTGCCGCTTCCAGCGCAGAGACGTGATCCGCCTTTATATTTCTTGGGAAGTGAAGTATATATACAAACACTTTGTATGTACTTCACTATGAGAATGAGCAACTTGAAAATAAAATCCAATATATTTCAGTGGAAAGCGAAAAATCAGTGGAAAGCGTTTTATTAAATGAATTGTAAGAGAAAATCCATTTTCATAGTACACTACCTACTTCATAAAGTCCCCAGAGGGTGTCTATAAAGAGGAAACAGGGAATGGAACTGTAACTAAGATAAGGTTAGAGGTAAGAAATAAATTGTCTCCTATTAATCAAAAGGAAGCCTCAAAGTAGTTCCTCTCTTCTTTGTGTCGTTAATATTTTCAACAAAAACAACTTTTCTTTCTGAAAGTTGATTGTTGAGCTTTCTAAAACATGATGCGAATGTCTCATCTATTAAATGAGGGGGCAACACACAAAAAGTGGCGGAAAGAAAGGGGGGGGGGCAANAATGAGGGGGCAACACACAAAAAGTGGCGGAAAGAAAAGGGGGGGGTCAACGTAAAGTTAGAGTAATTAAGGTGAAAATTATACAGTGGAGAAGATATAAATTAATTTTTACACTTGCCAGTGTTGGTCTTTATAATATAACTTGTACTTGGCAACCTATGT
>CM022875.1:28282470-28310833 GCA_012654025.1 Pachypsylla venusta
AGTCGCACATAGTAGCGTGCAGTTGCTTCCAAAAGACGACCGCAATACCCTCAGTTGCACTGACTGTGTGAAATTAACTCTGCGTTCACTAACAGTAGGTAGGTGTTTACAGTAAAATTGAATAATTTAAATAATTAGACAATATCGATTCGAAATAAATTNAGCTATGTCCTCAAGATCATAGACGGCGCGAAGAGCTCTTTTCTGAAGACGGAATATTTCCTGAGATTGATGAGAAGTTCCCCAGAAGGCAATGCCGTAACTCATGATGGAATGAAAATATGAGAAGTAAGTGATACGAGCTGAATTTTCTCCGAGATGACTTCTAATGGATTTTATTGCAAATATAGAAGAATTATAATCAAGACAGCATAAATGAAAACCGCTAAAAAGCGGTAACAACCGCCAGCGTTATATTTTATTATACCCAAAATTTTCGGAGCTTACTGAGACCCCAAATATATCAAAACTCGTATATCAAAACAATTATGAAACTACAGCAATTGAATGAAAATAGTAGCAATAATAAAACTATAATAAGTAATAATAATAATAAAAAAATATTAATAATAAAATAATGAATTAATAAATATGAAAAAGAGGGGGGGGAATGATAATAATAAAATAATTAAATTTTGTTTTTTAAGAATTTTACACTCCAGCGATGTTTCACTTAGTATACGACCACGTAGATTCGCACCTCTGTAATGATGTCCGTTCCAGACCCAACCCAAATTGGGTGAGGTCAACGAGGATAGCTGGTTTGTATGTTTTCAGCGATTGAAGGGTAAAATCCACGTCTCCATTGACCGTAGATCTTAAGGAGACTTTAAGCATTAGAAAAATACTTTCAATGAGAGCATGGTCTTGATTAAAAATTAGTCCCTAAATGAGTAAGTCTAAGTACACTATGATATAGAAATATAAACCCTAATATTGTACGAATGTTGTTACACCCTGCATTTTGAATTTTATATAATTAATTAATTGTCACACATAATATCGTATCGTCAAACCAATCTGGTATCTTCATTTGTAAATTTTATTAGATTAAACTAATTACAACACCGAGCAATTAATTAGTCTAATTACTTCGCTTGTTATTTGCTAATGAGATAACATTACTCTTCTGTTTATTCGTAACGCGTGTCGTATGTTTACGAATCGCTCGCTTACAGAGGTAAACGGAAAATGTAGGTAAACACAGGAAAAAAATCTTTTGATGTTTCTTGACTCTGTTTTTCACAAAGTAGAAAAATAAGAATATTTTTATGTAGGAATGAAAATCATTCAATTTATTATATTCAAACTTTCAAAGGAAAAATAATATTTTTCTTCGTATTATTACGATACGAGAGCGATGGGAAACGGGTTTGTCGTTATTTAGAATATAAAAAGGATCACAGGAAAAATATTTTGGTCGCGAATTTGAATGTTCTTGAATAGAGGTCAAATATAATTGTGCTCAATCTTAGTAAAAAAAATGTGACACATGGGTGTATTATTTTACCAGCTATAAAAATACCATTTTCTTTTTAGACAGGATTAATTTAAACTGATAAGAAGTGGTAAAAACTGCCAGCGGTATATTTGATTGCGTCCAAAGTTTTCAAAGCTTATTGAGACCACAAATATGACATACACGTAAATAGCAAATTTCAAGTCTCTGGCTCAAGCCATTCTCTTTTTAGAGGGGGTAAGTGAAAACCGCTAAAAACCTCCAAGGGTATATTCGATTGCACCCAAAAGTTTCGGGGCACAATAAGACTCCAGATGGGACCTATAAACCGCTAAGTGGAAAAAGTGCTCATGACGGCGGACAAACGGATTTTTTTATTCGATTTTTCGATGGGGGTGGGGGGTATTTTTTTTTCGTGACGATTCTAACGGTTCATTATTGATAATAATAAACCAAAATTGCATGCTATAACATAATTTATATAATTTTTTTTTTCTTTATTGTATTCAATTTACAATCTACAATCATACTAATTAATTTAAAAATAAAGAGTTAGCCAACAATCATACCACGTTGAATACACCAGTTTCCGTCAAATCACTGAAGTTAAGCAACGTCGGGCGTGGTCAGTACGTGGATGGGTGACCGCTTGGGAACACCACGTATCGAGGGTAAAACCCCCGTCTTGAATGACCAATAGATGTTAAAGAGACGTTAAGCCAAATTAAAAAAAAAAAAAAAAAAATTGTAACAAGTAAATAGGATAGTCTTTAAAATGTACTTGGGGAGAAAGCATCCAGCGATGATACTCCCAGATGAACAGATGACGTCCGCAATTCTTAAGACAACTCCTCAACCAACCTACACTGTTCAACATACATATCAACATGAGAGTTGGGCGGCATGTAGACACAACCAAGCAGTAAACTAACATTGGAAACCTACTAAATAGCAAAAACATTGTCAAACGCGGACGAAGTAGAACCAATACACACTCTACGCGACCTAAGTCTACTGCTGACAGCGATCAGCACACCCCCACCACGATATCTACCTAAAACTCTCTATCGCTACGATATATCTCGTAGTTCTCAAACCTCACCTCGCTCTCAGAATGATCACAGTTCAACCATGTCTCAGAAAAAAATAAAATGTCATAAACAGAAACATCAGTTAAACGTTTTGAATCATGTAACTTGGTGCGTAATCCGCCCACGTTATGATAATAGCACGAAAGTTCTATTAAGTATTTTTTACTACTGTTCTCTGAGGTCGCAAGTTTTTTAGCGAGAATTTCAAGAAGTAAGGGTAATCTTAGGACTAACTCCAGACTTCGAAAGAAATTTGGAAGTAACTTTACTGCCTGTGCAATTCAAAGGCAAGGAGGAACAGCCTGACTCAAGTGGAGTATTTGTGGGAGTGTTTTCGGCATCATTTCGAACAACAGTCTTCTTTGTTGGTAAAATCTTCTTTGAACTGCCAGGCTGGGTCACCTTCACATTTGTAATGATAGATGCAGTAGAGTCAAATGATTCCAGAACATACGACGCCAATAAGCGACCCTCAAAAATCTTCCCAAAAATCTTCTGATATCGGGCTTCACACGAGACACAAAGTACTGCGTATGGTTTGATATAGATGACATAGGCACAGATTGTACATTGTCACTCTTTCAAGATCCGATAAACGAAATTGAGCCGATGCGGTCTTCAGATTTTCGTGACACATGCAAAGCCCCATCATCAGACGTGACATCCGGTTGTCCGGTACCACTGGTTGAAACTCGGGATATCTTTTCACTCAGCAGCTCGATCAGCTGCTCCTGTTCTTTGACTCTCATCTCCAACTGACGCAAATAGCGCATGCCAACATTCACAGTTGTTGAGTCTTGAGAATCCATCGTCAATGGTGAATCCATTTTGTACAATAACAAAGCGAGTCGACAATAACAAAAAATGTTCACAATACAGTGAACAGTGTCAATTAATAAAATAGGTACCAAATATGTGTTGGACAATGAACAATAGATTGAATAATTTGAGTAATCTAACAGATGAAAAGTCCAAAGTCCATTTGAAAGATAATGATGTGGGGGCGAGAGAGATAGATATGTATACGATTATTAATATTACGAAATGACAATAAAGTTTTTCTAAAGAAAATATAATTTACACAAAGCGGAACATAAATATCACAAGATTCGTATCACAGAAATTTCCTTATTTTTTTTTTTTTTTTTTTTTTTTTTTTGTCCTGGAAAAATCTGATAAAAGTCTCAAAAATAATCCCCGCTATTTCTGGAAATATATTGATCGTACTCGTAAGGTTAATGGCTTCCCAAAAGACATGTTTTTGAATGATGAAATTAGTAGTAGTGGCTGTGAGTTATTCGCTAATCGCTAAATCCTTCTCTAAAGCTTATGATCTTTCAGAGTGCTCTATTCCGGAATATCCCCAATTGGATTGTATCGATTTTAATGGTTGTTCGTTTTCTTCTGATGAGGTTTTCAGTGCGTTGTATTCTCTGCCTCAAAAATTTTCCTCGGGCCCTGATAGCATTCCTCCATTTATTTTAAAGACATGTGCTAAGTCCTTAGCAGTACCCCTCTCTGTTTTGTTTAATAAATCTCTGTCTTCAGAAGTATTTCCATCCCAATGGAAGTCTAGCTATATCTTTCCCATCCATAAATCTGGTGACAGAACTAATATATCTATTTATCGTGGCGTGTGCATCTTCAATCCCCAAAATTCTCGATAAATTGGTGTCTTCAAGGCTATCATTTGCTTGCAAACATTTCATCTCAGATCAGCAGCATGGCTTTATTGCTAAGAGATCCACCGTTACCAATCTTCTTTGCTACCAAAATGATATAATCCATTCTTTCCAATCTGGTAATGATGTTCACTCGGTTTATACTGATGTTGCTAAAGCATTTGATAGAGTGAATACAAAGCTTCTTATCGCTAAATTTAAATCATACGGTATTGGCGAACATTTTCTTCGGTGGCTGGAAAGCTCTTTGACAAGCCGCTCTCAGATGGTTAAGATTGGTGATTTTAAGTCGTCCTCTATCAATGTGCCTTCTGGTGTAGGTCAAGGAACTTATTCTGGTCCTCTGTTTTTTAGTCTTTTTTTCAATGACCCTCCTACCGTTATTAGGTATTGTTTGTTTCAGATGTTTGCCGATGATGTGAAAATTTACAGGAGGGTGCCTAGTCTGGACAACTGTACTTTGCTTCAACAGGACTTGAATGCTTTTCACGAATGGCTCCGCAAGAACAACTTGCAATTAACACTTAGTAAGTTTGCTGTTATGTGCTTTTCTCGACGAAATGAGCCGATTGACATCCAGTATCATATAGATTCCCAGCCTTTGGATCGCGTTTTACAAATCAAGGATTTGGGCCTTTTTTGGATTGCAAGCTTTCGTTTTCTGCCCAAACAAGGAACATCTCCATGCGCTGTCGTCGTCTTCTCGGCTACATTTTTACGACGTCGAAGGATTTTTCTTCACTTTCTTTTAGACTTTTATATATTTCTCTTGTACGTTCTTTGCTGGAATATGCGTGCGTTCTGTGTTCTCCATATTATCAGGTCCATTATCATGTCCTTAATAGGATTCAAAAGAGATTCCTTTTCTATTTCAATCTTCGTTTTCCCACTGTTGCAGTTAACCTTGATTCTTTAGAACAGCGTCGTCTTCAAGCTGATTCAAGATTTCTTTGAGCCAACGATCATACCACGTTGAATACACCAGTTCCCGTCAGATCACTGAAGTTAAGCAACTTCGGGCGTGGTCAGTACTTGGATGGGTGACCGCCTGGAAACACCACGTATCGTTGGCTCATTTTTCCGGCCCAACCCAGGCTGGGTGAGGTCAATGTGGGTGGTAGCTGGTTTGCAAGTTTCCAAAACTTGCAAACGTCTTGAATGACCAATAGATGTTAAAGAGACGTTAAGCTAAATTAAAAAAAAAAAAAAAAGATTTCTACATAAGTTAATATCTGACCAGATTGACTGCAGTGATTTGTTAAGCTTGTTGTTTTTGGACTGTCATCGTAGACTTAGGAGGGCCAAAACATTCTATATACCAACATGCGGCACAAATTACACTTACTATCTGTCCTCAACAGAATGCTGAGGGCAGCTAATGAGGACATTGATTTTGAATTTTAAAATTTAATTTGACACTATTGCTCTTTTATTTTATATACAGTATGTCTCAGAAGTCCTGCCCGGTGCCCATAACTTTTGAACCGCTTGGAATTTTTGAATTCTGTTTGTTTCTAGGAATAGAAAAGGGCACATGACCATTCGGATGGCAATATAAGTATTTAGGTTCGAATCTTGGAAGTGGCTTTTTTTTGCTCCGGAAATTTAAATGGAATGGTACAAATATTTTTCTGAGGAATAAAAGTGTGAATAAAGTAAGGCATATTACCGTTTTTATTTTTTCAAAAAAATAATTAGGGGCGGAGCCAGAGGGGTTCAAATTCAAATCATGTTACACCCTGTATAACGGAAACCGAATTTAATTTTGATGTAGAAATTCGTTAAGAGTGGCTCAAAAAAGGTTTTTCAACTACATAAGTGATAAAAATAACAACTTCTAAGTTTTATCAGTGCCGTAGGCCTAGATAACCAAATCTCCTATTTCCACCAGAGCTTAAAATGTCGTCTTTTGGAAAACGGCCATTTTGAGTCAGAAGGTCTTAAGTAAGAATATGATTTAAGACCAAAAATGGGGAGCGGACTCAATAATAAACCATTTTAGCAAAAAAAAAAAATTACTAACCCTTACACTCATCACAACAGAGCCGTATTAATGAGACAATTTCTATAGAATAACTGCATATTAAGAACAATTCAATTAATATGCTCTGTTCTGAATGAGTGTGAGGGTCAGTAATTTTTTTTTTTTGCTAAAATGGTTAATTATTGAACTATTTCAAAAACTCTGTTGTGAATGAGTGTGATGGTCAGTAATTATTATTATTATTTTTTTTTTTGCTAAAATGGTTCATTATTGAGTGCAATCCCCATTTTAAGTCTTAAATCATATTCTTACTTCAGACCTTTTAACTCAAAATGGCCGTATGCTAAAAAACGTCATTTTAAGCTCTGTTAGAAATACGAGATTTAATTATCTAGCCCTACCGCATTGATAAAACTTAGAAGTTGTTATTTTTATCACTTATGTAGATGAAAAACCCTTTTTGAGCCACTCTTAACGAATTTCTACATCAAAATTAAATTCGGTTTTCGGTATAATACAGGGTGTAATAAGTTTTGGATTTGAACCCTTCTGGCTCCGCCCTGATTATTTTTTTGAAAAAATAAAAATGGCAATATTCCTTATTTTATTATTTTATTCTTCAAAAAAAAAAAATTGTACCATCCCATTTAAATTTCCCGAGAAATCGACTCTTTGTGTCAAAAAAAGACACTTCCGGGATTCGAACCTAAATACAGATATTATATTCGAAAGGCCATACGCCCTTTTCTATTCCTAGAAACAAACAGAATTCAAAAATTCCAAGCGGTTCAAAAGTTATGGGCACCGGGCAGGACTTCTGAGACATACTGTAAATTTTTTCAATAATTCTTCTTCTTCTCTCTCTTTCTCTCTTTTTCTTATTTTTATCGTATTTTATTTATTGTAATTTGATTTTACCGCTACTTATCTTATAATATTATTTTGTTTCATGTATATTGACATTGACAAATTGTTTTGTTTCATCTTCCCGTTAAATATAAGGCCAGTTTACTGGTTATTATTAATTCGTCACCTCTAATACGCAGTCACCCAAAAGCAAAACAATTTGTCAATGAATTTTGGAAATTCCTAAATTAATTTTTTCTAGAAGTTACCTACGATCCATCCTATTTTTAATGATCTAAAGTTATTGTCCTTCATCATTTTTACATAAAATAATCGTGTTGCCCTATTTTTTCAGCGGTCTGAATAGAACTTTAGGGAAAAATTGAGTTATCCCTTATTTGCACAAAACTGACTTTAAAAGGAGGAGTATGCTCTCCTTATATTCATTATATCCTGCAGGCAAATCGCTATAAAATGAAAAAAGGGGAACTGAATATCTTATTTTCAATCTAATAACCCGAGGCTTTCGAACTCTTTAGCGTGTGAAGCGAAAAAGAGTAGATATTGAATTTCTGACAAGTCTTAGGATAAACAGATGTCAGGAAAATGTATATCAGATATTATCATCATCTCAGTAGACACTGAACAGGATGTTTTTTGCGAATGGAAAATGATGTCTTCTTAAAGGGGATTTTATATGGTTCTGAGAGGAAAGAAAAGTTAAAGTCTTATTGTATATTGAGAATAGAAAATACTGTCTTCTTACCCATTTGATATGGTTCTGAAGGGGAAGAAAAAGTTAAAGTCTTGTTGTGTATTGAGAATAGAAAACTCTGTCTTCTTAAAGGGGATTTGATAGGGTTCTGAAGGGAAAAACGTTTATGAAGTCTTATTGTGTATTGAGAATAGAAAATATTGTCTTCTTAAAGGAGATTTGAATACAGCATGTTCCAAGTGTGTGTATAGAGAATGGAAAATACTGTCTCTTTAAAGGGGATTTGATATGGTTCTGAAGGAAAAAAAGTTTTTGAAGTCTTATTGTGTATTGAGAATAGAAAATATTGTCTTCTTAAAGGAGATTTGAATACAGCATGTTCAAAGTCTGTGTATAGAGAATAAAAAATACTGTCTCCTTAAAGGGGATTTGATATGGTTCTGAAGGAAAAAAAAGTTTTTGAAGTCTTATTGTGTATTGAGAATAGAAATTATTGTCTTCTTAAAGGAGATTTGATAGGGTTTTGAAGTCTTATTTTTTTTTAAAAGTTTTTTTGTTTATAAAATTCTGTCCTTATAGGAATAATTATGAAATTTAGGGACTCATTATCAGAATTGAGGACTTCATCATCTAATTCTGATTTATATGTAAAATTAGGCTTCATTTTCATTCATTCATTTTTGTTGTAGTGTATCGCAAAAGACTAAGCACACAATAAATAAACACATACATACATAATATATTGTGTATTGAGAATGGAAAATACTGTCTTCTTAAAGGCGATTGGATTGGTATCTGAAGGTAAAAACGTTTTTGAAGTCTTATTGTGTATTGAGAATGGAAAATACTGTCTTCTTAAAGGCGATTTGATTGGTATCTGAAGGAAAAAACGTTTTTGAAGTCTTATTGAGTATTGAGAATGGAAAATACTGTCTTCTTAAAGGGGATTTGATGGGTATCTGAAGGAAAAAAGTTTTTGAAGTCTTATTGTGTATTGAGAATGGAAAATACTGTCTTCCTAAAGGGGATTTGATTGGTATCTCAAGGAAAAAAACGTTTTTGAAGTCTTATTGTGTATTGAGAATAGAAAATACTGTCTTCTTAAAAAAGATTTGAATACAGCATGTTCCAAGTCTTATGTTTATTGAGAATGGAAAATACTGCCTTCTTAAAGGAGATTTGAATACAGCATGTTCCAAGTCTTATATTTATTGAGAATAGAAAATACTGTCTTCTTAAAGGGGATTTGATAGGTATCTGAAGGAAAAAAAGTTTTTGAAGTCTTATTGTGTATTGAGAATGGAAAATACTGTCTTCTTAAAAGGGATTTGAATACAGCATGTTCCAAGGTTTATGTTTATAGAGAATGGAAAATACTGTCTTCTTAAAGGAGATTTGAATACAGCATGTTGTTGGACCTAAAACGCACCCAGTATATTGCTTGAATAATAAGTTCCAGAAATATCCTGTGTGGTATCGTCTCTTGCATCAGATATTAAACTATTGCATCAAATTTAAACAAATTAAGTAGAACAAAGAAATCAAGTTATACATCATCCGATGTCGAAATATTATATCGACATGCCAAGAGAACTTAAATAATATTAATTGTTTAGAATTAATACGAAATTGCTATTGGCTGAACTCAATACCATCGGCCAATAGAAAGCCGGGAATTAATTTAACGGTCGATCTGAAGGGAGAACTTCAGATCGAGCGTCAATGAAAATTAATTCTAATTCTGGCATTCGACGAATAACAACTAAGTAATTTTATATATTATTTCTAAGTCCTGAATTCCAATAAAGACCAACTTCGTAAATTTTAATCTTTGGTAATTTTCAACATTAACATCTTGTTGTTCTCATTTCTATTATAGTTTTCTCTCTCAGGTTGGGGTCTAGGGTCTATCTTAAAAAGGAGTTTATAGTAACTCTGAAACGGATAGACGGGGAACAACCTTTTCCATAGGAAATCCAGCTTCCCATACCAAAATATACCCAACAGTTTAAACTGTTCCAAGTCTTATGTTTATTGAAAAAGGAAATACTGACTTCTTAAAGGAGATTTGAATACAGCATGCTCCAAGTCATAATGTGTATTGAGAATGGAAAATACTGTCTTCTTAAAGGAGATTTGAATACAGCATGTTCCAAGTCTTATGTGTATTGAGAATAGAAAATACTGTCTTCTTAAAGGAGATTTGAATACAGCATGCTCCAAGTCATAATGTGTATTGAGAATGGAAAATACTGTCTTCTTAAAGGAGATTTGAATACAGCATGTTCCAAGTCTTATGTGTATTGAGAATAGAAAATACTGTCTTCTTAAAGGAGATTTGAATACAGCATGCTCCAAGTCATAATGTGTATTGAGAATGGAAAATACTGTCTTCTTAAAGGAGATTTGAATACAGCATGTTCCAAGTCTTATGTGTATTGAGAATAGAAAATACTGTCTTCTTAAAGGAGATTTGAATACAGCATGCTCCAAGTCATAATGTGTATTGAGAATGGAAAATACTGTCTTCTTAAAGGAGATTTGAATACAGCATGTTCCAAGTCTTATGTGTATTGAGAATAGAAAATACTGTCTTCTTAAAGGAGATTTGAATACAGCATGCTCCAAGTCATAATGTGTATTGAGAATGGAAAATACTGTCTTCTTAAAGGAGATTTGAATACAGCATGTTCCAAGTCTTATGTGTATTGAGAATAGAAAATACTGTCTTCTTAAAGGAGATTTGAATACAGCATGCTCCAAGTCATAATGTGTATTGAGAATGGAAAATACTGTCTTCTTAAAGGAGATTTGAATACAGCATGTTCCAAGTCTTATGTGTATTGAGAATGGAAAACACTGTCTTCTTAAAGGAGATTTGAATACAGCATATTCCAAGTCTCACGTGTATTGTATAAAAATCTCATTATACTTAAAAATAAATAAAGAATTTAATTGAAATCCCATTGATAACCCATCCAAAGCTCCCCATTATTAATGCCTCCACAGCTACACATTGATAATCTATTTACAGCTCTCCATTGATAATCCGTCCACATCGATATTACATCCACATCTCCCCATCGATAATCCATCCACATCTTTCCATCGATAATCCGTCCAAATCATCTCATTGATAAAATCTATTTACATCTCCACATTGATAATCCATCCACATCTCCCCATCGATAATCCATCCACATCTTTTCATCGATAATCCGTCCACATCACCACATTGATAAAATCCATTTACATCTCCCCATTGACAATCCATCCACATTTCCTCATTGATAATCCATCCACAGCTCCCCATTGATAATGCATCCACATCTCCTTATTGATAATCCATCCACATCTCTCCATTGACAATCCCTCCACATTTCTTCATTGGCAATCCATCCACATCTCCCCATTGATAATCCATTCACATCTCCCCATTGATAATCCATCCACATCTCCCCATTGATAATCCATTCACATCTCCCCATTGATAATCCATCCACATCTCCCTATTGATAATCCATCCACAGCTCCCCATTGACAATCCATCCACAGCTTCCCATTGATAATCCATCCACAGCTCCCCACAGACAATCGATCCACAGCTTCCCATTGATAATCCATCCACATCTCCCCATTGATAATCCATCCACATCTCCCCATTGATAATCCATCTACATCTCCCCATTGATAATCCATCCACATCTCCCCATCGATAATCCGTCCACATCACCACATTGATAAAATCCATTTACATCTCCCGATTGACAATCCATCCACATTTCCTCATTGATAATCCATTCACAGCTCCCCATTGATAATGCATCCACATCTCCCTATTGATAATCCATCCACATCTCTCCATTGATAATCCCTCCACATTTCTTCATTGGTAATCCATCCACATCTCCCCATTGATAATCCTTCCACATCTCCCCATTGATAATCCATCTACATCTCCCCATTGATAATCCATCCACATCTTTTCATCGATAATCCGTCCACATCACCACATTGATAAAATCCATTTACATCTCCCGATTGACAATCCATCCACATTTCCTCATTGATAATCCATCCACAGCTCCCCATTGATAATCCATCCACAGCTCCCCATTGACAATCCATCCACAGCTTCCCATTGATAATCCATCCACATCTCCGCATTGATAATCCATCCACATTTCCCCATTGATAATCCATCCACATCTCCCCATTGATAATCCATCCACAGCTCCCCATTGATAATCCATCCACAGCTCCCCATTGACAATCCATCCACAGCTCCCCATTGATAATCCATCCACATCTCCCCATTGATAATCCATCCACATCTCTCCATTGATAGTCCATCCACAGCTCCCCATTGACAATCCTTCCACAGCTACCCATTGACAATCCATCAACAGCTCCCGATTGATAATCCATCCACATCTCTCCATTGATAATCCATCCACAGCTCCCCATTGACAATCCATCCACAGCTCCCCATTGATAAGTGTTTCTCTCTCTTTGATTTAGAATGAACTTTTATTCTCGAATTTGAACTGGCTTGAAGTGTGAACTCAGAATAACAAAATCTTAATTAGATTCCCCGTGGATATCAATTTATTTCAAATTTTTATCTTGAAATTTTCATAAATGAGATTTTTCTTTTGATGAAGGTCATTTCTCTTTCAAGGTTGGTTTGGTTGAACTCTCATTCTATTGGGTACCCACGTTGATAGAGTGAATTCAGGCACTATGTGATTTGGACAAATTCTGTAATCTGCATAGTGTGAATGCACAATAAGGAATTATTAGAGAGGTTGGGAATATCTATTTAGACTGCAATTATCAGTGGGAAATTATTTAGACCCCAGGTGGTTTAGTTATTCCCCTATTTCAGTTAATCAGTCAATTCTACGAAGAAAATTTAAAAAATATCAGTTTTATTCTAATTCGGATTTTTCAACTAAATCGGAGTTTTGTTGCAACATGACCTATCCCTGGATTCAAGAGTGACAAAGGCAAATTTTTATTTCACTCTGTAAGGACATGACTCTAAATCAACTGGCGAATGGAGAATGCTGTCTCCGTAGGTTTCTTAAGGGGACATTTTTTGGATGTCTTCATGTCCATTGGAAAAAAAATCCACCAGAATTCGTCCCCAACGCTGAACTTTGAAGACACACTCTCCTCAAAATGCCACCTACATTTGTCGAGAGTTGGCAATATTTTCAAGGTCAGGGTTGATTTGATGATTCATTTTTTATCCCTGACATGTATCTTAAACTGCTCCCGAGAAAAAAAAAACGATAGCCGGTTGGTCTTGAACACCCAGTATATTTACAAAACTTCATTTTCACGATGATAATATTTGCTTTCAAAATCAATCTGCTTAAAATGTGTCATGTGGTTTCGTAAAATGTCAAACTAAAATCCCAATGAACACCAATTAAGAAGGTCATGTCAAGGAAAGTGTTCACTGAACCCAGCAGCCCTTTTAATAAAATAGCTCTCTATTTTCCAGAGATTTTTATTATTAACGGTTTATAATATTTTCCAGTGACATTTCTTTTTATCCTCCCAGATATTTCAGTTATAAAAACTCAATTTTTCATTGATCGCATTTTGTAGGGTAATAAAAAAAACATCACCCTCAGCCCTCTCCGCTGTAAAATTTGACACCGATATTAATTTTCAAGAGTTGCGGTCAGGTAAGGGTGCTGGATTCTGTGGGTGTTAGAATTTAGGAGTGAGTAGGGCTAATGTTTTTGGTTCATTTGATGCCAATGAAATAAGAGAGTAAGCACAGCTCGATCCTATAGCATTATTTATTTATTTTATCAGTGTATATTAAGTAAATTTGAGTTGCAATTATTCTGTTTGAATGTAGGTAACTAAACGACTGCCGGAATATTTCGTTCGTTCCTTCTTTTCTTAATTCTGTGAGTCAATCAATTTTGAATGTTAATAAAATAATATATCAGAATTAAAAACTGCTATAGAAGAATCTATAGATAGTATTTTAATAAATTGATCGGAAAGCTAGAAAGATACCTACAGATATAGTTTATAGTCAATTGTTTTATTATGTTTCTCTTTTCACTATTTTGTAGTAATATAAAATTGTACTTTTTTCCTTAGAAGCTAAAATTTTAAATTTATATTAGATCAAGGAAAATTTACGTGTTAATTTTATTATGTTTCAAATAAATAAATATATTACATTATTATTCCTTAATTTAAAGACAGTTATTTTTGTGGTGCTGTCCATCCTACAAATCCTGCACTGATCTTTTTCTGGCTCCATGTCGTTCTCCGTCCTTGTTGATTTCCTTTAGTTACCTACATTCAAACAGCATAATTGCAATTGATTTTTTTGAGTAATGTATGGGAAATCTTTTTCTGGCTCCATTTCCCTCTCCGTCCTTATTGGATTATCCTTTTCTCTTAAAAGGGAAGACTGTTTTTGAGTAATGTATGGGAAATCTCCCAACCAGCGTGTGGAGATACGTTGATAATGGGTCATTCAGTCAGTTTTATTAGTATTGATAGATAGCCACGAACCAACCTAAAAGAACCTGGCTAGCAACGCGAATCGCCCAACTGTTTATTACTTTCCTTATCCTAAAAAAGCAAAGTATTGTAATGGTCTGAAATTTGGGGTCCCCAGAGCCCAAATCTTGAGTTTCAGCCAGTGGTGCGTGTGTCTGTGTATCTGTGAACAAGATATCTCAAGAACGGCAAGTGAAATTTGGTATGTATGTCAGTTTTTTGCCATGAACGGCAAAATAAGCTTTTGGTGGAAAACGCATATAGCTTTGGTGGTTTTATGCCGGTTTTTAGCGGTTTTTGCATATTCTGCTTAAAATGAGAACGGCAATAGCTAGAACTTTAAAATTAGTGCCTATTCATATCAATTTCATACAAGAAATTGAAAAATAGATCTTAGGTTGAAGTGTAATATATTTTTGGCCGAGGTTGAAATTCGCTTTTTGGAGGTTCTGCCTAAACCCAGAATGGAAAGAGCTAGAACTTGAAGTTTGGTGCCTATTCATATCAATTTCATACAAGAAATTGAAGAATACAACTTAGGTTGTAGTGTAATATATTGTTGACTGCTAATTAGCGGTTTAAGTCTACTTTTTGGCGGTTCCGCCTAAAATTAGGATGGAAAGAGCTAGATGCTACTTTCTTCTTCTTTTTCACATAAGGAAAGTCGTGTGATATTCACACCAGATTTTTTTTTTTTTTTTTTGGTCTCACGTTATGTAATCATACTTTTGCCCTTTGAACAATGAAATAATATAATGAATGTATGTCATTGCAGTCAATTAGACCAAAAAGGAGAAGGAAAGAACCCCCCGTTCTCAGGTCCTACCCTTAGATTACCAGCAGACGTCTCGACTTGAGCTACTGGGGCTGTTAAACATTTAGTTCAATTCTTTGCGGTCTATTATTTTTTTAAATAATGTTCACACACAGATAAATACACTGCAATTACGCGAACTTTTGATATGAATTCTAATTTATAAGAGTTTAGTTTCATTATCTTTAATACATTATTGATTTTCTCATAGTCTCGTAATGGCAATTTTGTATTTCTAGCATGTTTCTAAATTGTTTATCATCCGCTACCCTCTTCAATCGTATTAATTTATCTTTTAAACCGATCGATTTAGGGGACAATTGCTTCTCCACAGATTTCCACAAAGAATGAATATTGGGGATCTGAAAGAGAGATAGAAAAATGTGTTTTATTATGAAGTACAGACATATCTATTCTCTCTTGTTCACTTATCCACTACCTTATGTATTCATTTATTGTCCTATGTGGTATTCATTAAGGTACTAACACACTATTTGTCATGATACCAAATATTTTTTTTTTACTTCAAACAGTACCAAACAGTGTGATCGACAAATATATTTAATCAAATTCGCTATTTGATTGTATTTGGTCAAACAGAAAAGTGACCAGAATTTGTCTAAATAGTCTGATAGGGTTTTAAACACATAACCAACACTTTGGTCATTGTTTGGTCGTTTTGAAAACTATTTTATTAATCTTACCTTTAATAATTATATCTGAGGTGTTGTGTACACCCAAGTCCTTAATTATCGAAACACAAGTGAAATAAAATAATAATAACAAATTTCAATCAGAAATCGTATTGGAATAAGAAAAAATATCAACATTATATTTATTACAGATATTTGTTTGATTGTTATGTATAAATACATTACAAATAAAATGTTCTTTTGGAACACAAAAAATTTTGTTTGGAAATCTCATCATATTATAGTGTGACACATCAAATAAAATATTATTTGAAAGCAAATAATTTTATTTGAAAGTCTCATCAAATATACTGTGATACAACAAATAAAATGTTATTTGAAAGCAAATAATTTTATTTGAAAGTCTCATCAAATATACTGTGATACAATAAATAAAATGTTATTTGAAAGCAAATAGTTTTATTTGAAAGTCTCATCAAATAGTGTGACACAACAAATAAAATGTTATATACCAAATATATACCAAACACACAAAATTCAACAAATATACATCAAATAAATTGTGCCAAAATTTTGGAATCATGACAAATAGTGTGATGCGACCTATATCTTTATTATTTGATTATTGGCTGAGTCGTATATAATAAAATGTGTTGATCAGTGTGTATTATTACACACTGATCAACAATTGTAATCAGCATGTAATTTTTGTTTTCTGAAAAGATCATTTTTTGTATCATGTTTGTGTTAATTCCATGTTATCTTATGTGTAGTCTAAGTATTGTTATCTGTTAATTTAACCACAACAAGATTAAGATTACCATACATATCCTAAAAAAATGTTCTTAATTTAACCACAACAAGATTAAGTTTACCGGACATATCCTAAAAAAATGTTCTTTTTTTTAAACTAA
This sequence comes from Pachypsylla venusta, assembly GCA_012654025.1. Classification (NCBI taxonomy): domain Eukaryota; kingdom Metazoa; phylum Arthropoda; class Insecta; order Hemiptera; family Aphalaridae; genus Pachypsylla; species Pachypsylla venusta. The sequence continues at coordinate 28,299,169 of CM022875.1, forward strand.
TAAATATTTTTGAAAGAAGTTTGTGTCCACCCTGTATACACGAGTAGATAAAGATGACATATTCGGAAATTTTGTTGCGCAAGCGCAGATCACCATTTGGACTACAAACCTGGTCTAATTTATTAACATAAAAAATGGAATAATACTAGTCGCCTTTGTATTTCCTCGATAAGAAACGAGTTGAAAAAATGGTGTGATTTGTGATGTCACCAGATTAAAATTCAGTTCTGCTTTTGGATATCCTCCCGAACTTCTTTTAATGATTGCTCCCTTTGCTGTCAACAGCCTTCGTTTAACTGTGGTTCTTAGGAACGAACACATTGATCGTCCAACGTAATAAATATTTCTTTGGGGAAAGGTTGAAGAGCCCGTTGCAAGAATGAATTTATCCGCCGGTTGTTTCAATAGAGTGAATGTCATTTCTACTCCGAAAGGATGTTTATCAAAGGATATTCCTTTACCTGAAAAAAGAACAAAAGAGACATGATGTGATTTATAGTCTTTGTCATCAAAAAAGTTTTAGCTACCTGAGCAGTGGTGTCAGAAAAACAAATGTTATGGAAATTGAAAATAATGATCTCTGATTCTACATGGTGAAACTATATAATTTTGTTGAATTGGTATACTAATGTCAAGTAAAACCATAATGACGATTAAAATAATTAGAAGAATCGTAAGATATTGATATATAGATGATTGACAATATCGATTCAGAATCGATATTGTCAATCATCTATATACATAATGAGGATAATATGATACTACTGTCAAGTGAAGATATAGTACCATTATATTATCTATCTCATAGTGAAACTTTGATAATGCTCTTTTTGAAAGCAAATTTTGACACGTTTCCTTAACTCAGTTCAATTTTGTTCATTTTATGCCAAATAATATTTTAACAAAACGGACAGTTTTATTTGTAGTATGATTGAGAGCCATATTATAAAACTCCACTTAAGTGTGAGCTGTCACAAAAATTAGCTAAGTGGCCACTGGCACTTTAAAATTTCTGTTTTTATTTTATAATAAAATTACATGTATTTTTTTTTTTTTTTNCCGACTACAAATTGGTCAAAACATTTTTTAAAATACAAATCAGACACTCAAGTGGTAGTGACCACTCCAACTCGCACTCAAGTGGAGTTTTAAGATATGGCTCTTAATCATAATTTATTATGTACAATTTTGTGCTCATTCCGAAAATGTAAAGTGTTTCATCGTGAGACAAGTAGGAAAAAAAAAGTAGTTATTCAAGAAAAAGTATGCATAAGTCGGTAAACAACGAAATGGGGAATATGTTGAAAACCACGCGAGATCGGTATTTTGTATGAGAATATTTTTTGTTGGAAATTGAATATATCACCCCCTAGGCCGTTGTCAGTATGTTTCAGGACCACCCTGTATATATCACCCCTAGGCCGTTGTCAGTATGCTTCAGAAGCAACCTGTGTTTTATGCATGTAAGTGTATAAGATGTCTTGTACTTCTTCAGTACATATCCATTATCCATGCTCCATGCACGCGGGCATCTATTTTATAGCTAAGTTCAGGCCCCACAGCCACTCAGTTGTTCTCACTTGAGGACACCTTGAAACGAACCCGATAGACTTTTTTTTTATTGATTCCTAACCGAATTCCCTGATACCAGGGAAAGAAATACCTCACTCCTCAACCAGCAATATTTGTCCAGCCGCAACCAGAGAAAAAACCCAGTCGAGTGGCGGGGAAGATATGTTGGACTCAATCTCTAACTAACGATGTGATTGAAACCCCACCGATTGCTTGACAACTAAACCCGCCTTCCCTTCTCTGCCCCAATGTCAGCTAAATGATAACAATCTGTCCCGGCACTGCACAAAAGTGCTATTCATCAGGACAGTTGTTTCCATTTCCGTATAAAACTGTATTTCCCCCAATCTCATCCAATTCTTCCCACCTTGCTTATCTCCAGCAATCATTGGAAACATGTGTATTCAATATGGATATTTTCAAAACTTTTTAAATTTTGAATATTTACCTTCATTTTCAATCATTGGCATATTCGCTATGACGACCACTGGACGAACAATGCTATATCCGATGTCGATAATAATGTACCCTTGGCAGTTGTGAACTTTGAATTTGATAAAACCTGAAAGCGAACGGTGGCGCAAAGGATTTAACATTTCTGAGCTATAATGTTTCGACCTTAACGATATCCCAGGACTTTAAATACCGAAGTATAGATCCCCGTGATACGGTTAGGATGTAGCCAAATACTAACATATTGTTGTATCCTTAATATCGACCGATAGAAATATAATACCAAACATTACAGCAATTTTGAACTCGAGAACGTCTCCGTGGCAGAGTGCGCATCACACTCGGCTTTCACCGCGGAGGTTCCGGTTTCGATTCCCGGACAGGTCGAAAATTTAAAAAAAAAGGTTTTTTCGAATTTTCCACTTGGTCTGGTTGTGTTTGGGGGTAACTCAGCCTCCTGAGGACAATTGAGTAGCTATGGTAATAGTGCCAAGTGGTAGCATTATAAGGAAATTGTTAAAGTGTAGCTTATAGGCTTAGTGATATTGGAGTGAATGTTGAAAATAACTTATAATGCTATGATGCCCACAAACATTGTGACATAATAACACAAGGAAATATACATTTACATTAGAGCAATACAAGAATCTTCAAAATCAATCTTTATAGATTCTGCCTCAATAGGACACTGGTTAAACTTGAGGAATGAACTTTTTCAAAATGGCCCCTGCTATAAAGTGTGTAACATATTTTACTTTAAACACCTTCAACTCTGCCCCTGATTATTATTTTGAAAAAAAAAAAAAAAAATACTAGAGCTTTAGAGAATTTGAAATTTACCAGGCGATCAAAAGTTAAGGCAGGTTGTCAGGTATTCAGGGACAGAATATAAAATAAATGATGATAAATATACAAATTTGGAAGTAGATAACAATTTATTTTGAACAGAATAAGGGTTGGCCAGTTGTAGCTATCTTAAATACTTAGGCCAATTAAAGGATCTTTGAAAAAGACAAGGAGACCTGGAAGGTCACAGGACTTCCTTTCGCTAAGAGGATGATTACTGGTCCTTCGGAAACACTTAAAAACTATAGGGTTATTAAGGCAGATAAAATACTATATCTTCACTTGACTGTAAAAATTTTTAAAATAAAAGAGATGTTAAAGCTGACTGGTTTCGTGCTCTCCTGAGCACATCATCGGAGCTAGGTTGGTCGAAGACTGAGAGTTTAAGAAGAAGAGAGAGAGAGTATGTTTATTTATTTTTGTGTGTGTTACTGCAATTCCTCTGGCTATCGGAAAACACGAGACCGTCAAAGAAATACAGTATCGTCAAAGAAATACAGTAACACATTTTTTTTTTTTTTTTTATCCGATAAGTTCAAACTTTTGATTGGATTCAAGCTGATTATTAAATATTGTTCGTCCACTTTCGACTGTTTTGGTTATCTCTCGGGTTTTGTAGAGTGCTAGTTTAAATGCATTTACTGGTCCAGAGTGGAGAAATTTTGTGTTGCATGCTGAAACAGGTATTTTATTTGCTAGCATGTATGTTGCAAAACCGTTTTTTTCTGGATGTTTATTAACCACAGAGGCATAGTGTTCCTTTATTCTGGTCGAGATGGATCGCGACGTTTTCCCAATATATTCGCCATGGTCCCCAATATTTTGTAAATGCCGCTTTTATCAATGGGTCTTATTTTATCTTTTTGGTTGTATAAGACATTTTTTATATTATTTGGATTATAGTATGCTATTTTTACTTTTTTATTATGCTTTTCGATAATATTGGCCGCTTTATAAGATGGTTTACCTATGAATATGAGGGAACGATATGATGCTGCATTTGTGGGGATATTATCATGAGAATTGTATAAGTATTTTTTGGTGATGAATTTTCGAGATATTTGGTGAAACAATTTCATGATGGTTTTAACAGGATATCCATTATTTACAGCAATTTGAACGATTGTTTGGAATTCGTATTGGAAATCGTCGTTATTCATAGGAACCTCCAACAGTCTATGGAAATATGATCGAAAAGCAGCCATTTTCTGGGAATAAGGATGTGAGGAGTTGTTAGGAATACAGGAATCGGTGACAGTAGGTTTGCGGAAAATTTTGAAGGAAAAGGAATTAGTAGAGGGATTCAAGCTTATTGTGACATCTAAAAAGTTGAGAGTGAGTCCACCTATTTCAATATCAAATTTTATNTACCGTTGTCCGTTTTATGCCGCTTTTTAGTGGTTTTTGCATATCCTGCTTAAAATGAGAACGGTAATATCTAGAACTTTAAACTTGGTGCCTATTCATATCAATTTCATACAAGAAATTGAAAAATACAACTTAGGTTGAATTGTATTATATTGTTGGCCGCTAATTAGAGTTTGAAGGACGCTTTTTGGCAGTTCCGCCTAAAACCAGAATAGAAAGAGTTAGAACTTGAACTTTGGTGCCATATCAATTATATCAATTTCATATAAGAAATTGAAATAGGTATACAACTTAGGTTCAATTGTAATATATCAGGATGTGTAATATATAATTGTATTTTCGCTCTAGGTACTTCAAAACTTGTTTTGGCAATGAAAACTCGACATCGAAAATTTCAGCCCATTAGAATACTTTCTTCTTTTTTTATAGATGAGGAAAAACGTGTGATGCTTACACCAGATTTTTATAAACACTTGGTTGATTGTTGTCAAAGTGAGGATGACATATTGCCTTTGAGATCAGAAAAATGATCAGGCAAATATATGTAAAAGCAGTTAGCGTAGATGGTGCATGTATGAGGATATACCTACCTACTGAGAACTTTCCTTCTTATAATATTAAAAAATGAGGGATCCCGCGGGATTAAGCTCCAATCCCGCATGCGGGATTTGAAGCCCTAGTCACATCTAAAAATTTGAGAGTGAGTCCACCTATTTCAATATAAAATTTTATATTGTCATGCAGTGAGTTGATGTGAGCAAGGAAGTCATTAGCTGTTGAGACAGAATTTGTCCAAATTATGAAAATATCATCAACATATCTTTTATAAAAGAGTATGTTTTGAAGAAGAGTAGATTTGGATTAAACAAGGGAACAGCGATGTGCAAGATGTGTGGAGGGCAAGGGGAGACAGATTAGCTCATCATATTTGACTGCCCATAGCTGGCGTTACAACACTTCTGGACGCTAGGGTTCCCGGGTTACGAACTTATTGAGATACAATCCTACCCAGTAGAGTCGTTGCTGAACTTTATTAGGGGTGTGGCAATTTCAGGTCTGGGTGATTGATACTAGACATGTGGAAAAACTGGTGTGCAATACTCCTAACTTTTGGACGCAGCACTTGGAATTCAAAAGGAAAGACCGTCACTATTAATAATAATAATAGGCCAACCAAGAAAAAATGTCCAAATTTTCTGCACAATTACAATACTTTATCTTCTTTAGGAAGAGAAAGTAAAAAATTGAACAGCAGTCTCATAAATCTATAATTACCATCGAACACGACCATGCTTGAAATGATCATGTATTTACCTGCTATATGACTATGGACAAAATGATTAGGTATATCAGGACTTGCTTGAATTTTTTCAAGTTCATCTTCAGATATACCTTCATAAACAGTGCGTAGATAAATATAGTTCTCCAACTGATTGAATTTACGAATCAGCCGAATCAGCGTGAACAAGGCTGTAATAAGGAGGCTGTACTTGGTTTTTTCTCGATAAGTAGGTCGATATGATTGGAAGAAATCGATAAAATTGGATGTTGTGTTACGGAATTGTGTGTGAAATCTGAAATGATATAATAATAACAACCAAAAAAAAAGGTTTGGAATCCTTACAACTCACCCCCATGGGCTTTTTGTGTATTGAAGTTAATCTCTAGCTATTGAAGTTAATCTCTTGCCACATTGTTTTGGACGAGTACCTCTCTGCGGTTTAGTGGCCCGATGATACTCACTCTCCAGTTGAGTAGGGCGCTACAATCAAAGATTACTTGAGAGGCCGTTTCCTTTTCCTCCTCACATAGTGTACACAATGGGGTTTTCTTGGAGATTCCCATATTGTGTAAGAGTGTTCCGAAACCACAATATCCCGTTTTCAGTCCAGTGTCATTTGTTTCTCAGTTTGAGCGAAGGAGTTCAGCAGTTAGGGATGTTGATGGTTTAACCATCATTAGTTTGCTGTGTCTTGCTTTGTCTATGGCTCTTCAGTTTTGTTGATTCCCATGGATGCTGAGACCATACTTACTGTATCAAATCATCAGTATTGTCATAAACATTATTATCCATGAGAGCTCTATTAATATGAATGATTTCACCCAGTATATGTAAGTACAATGACACATCAAGCGAGATAGGTCGAAATATGGGATCACCATAGACTGGATTGAGAACACCAGATTCTCCAGAAACGTCATAGAAGCTGTTAAAATTACAACCAAATTTTTTCCAGGCCAAACCTGAAAAAATCCTGTATGTAGATATTAGTTAACTGGACATTTTACATTGAAGCAGGCGTTAATTCTTGAATCAATGATTCCAATCTTGGAACAGTGGAAACTGGAGGAGAAGTTTTAATCAAGAATAGAGCGCATATCATTGAACAAACTCATATATTTCAAATGACTGGTCCGATATAGTCGGATCTGTCATTTTATTTGGACCAGTCATTTGAGTTGTTGGACGAGAAGAATTAGTTTTTTAAAGAATTTAATGAAAATTAAGTTAATTAGAAATAAAAGCTTTATTTCCCTTTCTCTCTAAGTCAATTTAACCTTGAACGCTGTTTTTCCCGTGCTTATATTGCTATTTTTAATTTTCGAGGAGAAGGAAATTTGGGGGGGGGGGCGGTATTGGTTGGTGTCCACCCTGTATAATGCAACCTTTAGAAACCGAAATTTAAACGTTTCGTAGAGGGACGGCCAGTCTGATTTTTTAGTATTTTCTAAATTTTATTTTCCCCGTTCCCGGTTACAAACTCGTAACTGTGGAATAATGGCTGGCCATACCTTTGCAGAAAATGTCCTAAAGTGAGGACTAAACGGCCTCCTAAAACTTTCTCCCTTTGAGTTGATAAATTAGAAATTTGGCCGTATCTCTAAAACGACTTGACAATATTTTATTTCTGATAATTTTCCTGTGGTCGCAGACTATGATTTTTGAGGGGGGCTCCATTCCCATCAATTTTCTCCATCTGCTACCGTTTGAGCTGTGGTATTGGAACAGACAACCCCTACCATGGTTCATACACAATTTTCTGATTTATATATTTAGATATTTCAATAGTCTGCTTTAAGATTTTTAATTTATTCAGGAGAATAACTACAATAAATTTTGACCCAAGAATTTTGGCAAGTGAAACAAACAACTGGAGTAAACAATAAGCCAATATTTATATCAAAGTTTATAATAAGTAGAAATGAAATTTTACCCGAATCACAGGATAAGAACAGAATAAGTATCCTGGGCACAACTTCAGTAGCACTCATTACGAGAAGAAATGGAAATACTCGCACAGCAATAATGTTTCAAAATTTTACATTATACTCGTAGATTGCCTGAATGCAAATATACCCATGAGCGTGACTTTAATAGCTATAGGAAACGCGGTTGTTAAAATTTGACAAGTCCAGAAGTTCACACATTGCACTGTTTCAATCGTGACGTTTTCTATTCAGAAGGTCGTCTGAAGCCTATTCTATACAGAGGCCATGACGGCTCTCCAATCTCCTTCCCCCATTCGATCTTCGGCCACTTTTTCAATTCACATCAATCATCCTCGTTCTTCTCTGACTTCCTCCAAAATGCTTTCTAAGATTTTGATTAGGAGTTTCCTCACACATCGCACTGTTTCACTCGTCATGCTGTCATGGCTATGCTTTGTTTTCAAAATGGCCGCGATTTTGAAATTAAAGCAAAAGTGGAATATGCATTAAAATAATGAGTTCTATCAACTCTTAAATTTTAGCTCTCACCCTGTATATATATAAATGAATGTCTTTTGTAACCTCTTTCTTTCTTTCCCACAAAGTGGGATTTTATATTTTCATTTTTTTCCTCTCTGCAAATTATTCAAATAGAATACTGAAATTTAATTGAATATTAATTTTTTAGAAAAATTAAAATTTTAATTTCAATAATGTAAACAGAAAAAGTGCAAAAAAGTTGAAAATATGTAACTGTTTTTACATTTGTCGAAATTCGGACGATCTAATGCAAAACAGTATTTGGCGATACAAATCGCCACCTCGAGATATATGATTTCATAGTTATTATTGCGATGTGTGATACAATTGTGTGAACATATTTTCTTATTTACTTGTTCATGTAATTTTCTTCTAAATTAATTTGCCAGACAAGCTTGCCTAGTCATTAGTTCATGCACATAATTTTATGAACCATTTCAAATACTTATATACGGTTGCGTCGGTCAAACATAGGATGGTACATAAGAGATTGTATCTAACGATAACGATCAGACGAATTTTAATATCTATAAAAAATCGTGACGTGTAAAATACATAAAATTCAAATGGTAAAAAAAAAATCTAGCTCTTGCCGTTTTTCCAGGCTCGTGAAAAGCTGCAAAAAACGTCCCAGAGTAGCTTCGATTTCAACCCAAAGTGTCAGTTTGCATTCCATGCATAAAATGTATATAAATCTTTTGGGGCGGGATTAAAATGAAATAGAACGGCTAAAATGCGGCAAAAACCGCCAACAGAAACTTCTATTTCAACCAAATACTTCATGGTTCATTCCGGGCATAAACTTGACGTACATAGAAAATTTCAAGTCTCTAGCACTTACCGTTCTTGAGATATCTTGTTTACAGACACACACACGGATTAATGACTGAAACTGGAGGTTTGGTCTCTGGGAACCCCAATACTTGTATTGCATTGAAACTCGACATCCAAAATTTCAGACCAATACAATAGGTACTTTCCTTTTTATAGGATAAGGAAGGTATGAAAAAATGAATTTTCGCACTGTTCCTCCCTTCGATACTAATTATACAAAGAGCAACTAGGCGCTTCATGCAAAATATCATCTCTTTTGGTGAACTTTAAATGGAAAAGTATAATCTGGAAGGTAGAATGGTGATCAATTAGGTCCAACCATAGAGATGGAGGGTCGAACGATAGGCTTGATTCACAGGAATTGGGACGAACGACAAGATTATGAGACGTTAGGATGAACTATTTATGATAGTACCAAAATATTAAAATCCTGTTTTGGGCAAAGTTTTTTTCGTCTGAATTAACGTACCATCTAAGGTCATTCAATACGAGGGTTTTTCCTCCATTTCCTAAAAACTTACAAATCAAATACCTATGTTGATTTGTTGACCTCATCCAGCCTATGTCGGGCAGGAAATAGTCAGAATTTAAATCTTTGAATAACATGTTAATTATAAGTGATAAAAAATATTAACTTTTAAATAAATTAAAACAAAGCATTTACCAAAAACACTATTTATAATTATTTATAAAGAAACTAGTTTCGAAATATTCGATTCATAATCAGTCTAGTCGAGTCTAAAGATGAAAGTTAGACTCGACTAGACTGATGATGTATTGAATGATTCGAAACTAGTTTCTTCATAAATAATTATAAATAGCGTTTTTGGTAAGTGTTTTGTTTTAATTTATTTAAAAGTTAATAGTCAGAATCACGAGGACTCAAACCAGCGAAATTACCCAGCAAGTTAGAGCTCGCTGGACGTTGCATAACTTCAATGATTTTAAGGGAACTTCAATGATTTTAAGGGAACTGGTGTGTTCAATTCACGATGGCTGAAGAAAAGATTCAAAACCTCATTTCGAATTTATTTTATGTGTTTTTTCATTTCATATGATGAGTTTTCGGATTATTGTAACAAATCCCTTATAATCTGTTTGTTCGTCATCAAAATTAAGAACTGAAACATGTTTCAGTAAGTAGGCAAGTCAACAGAAAGGAGAAAATTCACATTACCAAACAAGCCACGCGTAATGTTTAATAAGGTTTTGGTTTCAATAATGAATCTTTGGAATCGTCACAAAAAAAACTGCCAATGTGACACATGGGTTTATTATTCTACTGGCTAATAAAATACCCCACCCCCAAAATGTTCATTAATCCTGTCTTTTTAGACAGGATTAATGAACATTAATGAAATCCGCTAAAATGCGTTAAAAACCACCAGCGGTATATTTGATTGCACCCAAAAATTTCAAAGCTTACGGAGACCCCAAATATGATATACACGCCAAAATTTCAAATCCGTAGCTCATACTATTCTCTTTTCAGACAGCAATAATGAAAACCTCGAAAATGGGGAATTCTCTGGTCATTCGGAATAGGGATTTTACCCCCTATTCCCTGGAAACATTGACCTCAAGTAGCCTGGATTGGGCAGGGCCGGATTAACCTTCCGCGGGGCCCGTAGCACTTTCACAGAGCGGGGCCCCCTCCAAAACCCACCCCCGCCGGCGCCGTCTAAGTAGTCTACTTTTTGGAGCCAGTACAAAAATTGATTATCTTTTAGCCTTTTGGTGTTGGTCTAGTACCTACAGCCAATGTCTACCCGCCTTCCTGTCATGCTTATGTAGTATGATGGTGAATAATACTTTTTATTGCCGAAATTCTAATATAGTACATAAAAGAATTGCTACAAAGTTACAAACAAAGCTCACGACAAAAATAAATTAAGTTTTCCGAATTCCGAAAATTTCACCTTACGCACTACGCAGAACTGAACTAAACTCTATTTCCCCCCACCCCTATACAAAATCTACTTGTCTTGACTTTGGACAAAATAATAATATGGGGCCATCAGGTCGGTACCAACCGACATTTCACTTTGTATATTTACCGCCACGCCGTGCCACCAAGACACAATTCTCAAACTGATCCCAAAAAATCTCCGCCAATGTGACACATGGGTTTATTATTTTATTGGCTAAAAAAATACCCTCCCCCCAAAAAAAATTGAGGGGTGTATTTTTTTTTTCTTGTGACGATTCTAAATCTGGGGCGTCTTAGACCCTAATTTTGACATATATACATACCAAATTTGAATTCTCTGGCCCTTACCATTCCCTTTTTAGAGAGCATTAATGAAAACCGCTAAAAAGCGGTAAAAACCGCCAGCGGTAAATTTGATTGCACCCAAATGTTTCAAACCTTATTGAGACACCAAATATGATATGTATACAAAATTTCAAGTCTCTAGCACTTACCATTCTCTTTTCAGAGAGGATTAGTGAAAACCGCTAAAAAAACGGCAAAAGCCGCCAAGGGTGTATTCGATTGCACCCAAAAGTTTCGAAGCTTACCGAGACCCCAAATATGAACTACATACCAAATTTCAAATCTCTGCCTTTTACCATTATCTTTTTAAACAGGATTAGTGAAAACCGCGTAATAGCGGTATTTTTCACTGCATCCACAAGTTTCGGGGCACAATGGGGCAGTCCCACTTTTTTCAAAAACACTTTATTTAAATGTTTTAGAACTCGCTGATTACGATAATGCTCTCAGATTTTAGTTTTAGAGCCGAAATCACTGAGAAATTTTCATTTGAAAATTAGAAAATTTGAAACGGCGTAATTTTCGCGGGTCGCCATTTTTTATCGGAGTGACGTCATCAACACATAA
>CM022875.1:28327585-28343874 GCA_012654025.1 Pachypsylla venusta
AAGGAAGAGAAAGTCTAGTACGGTTTTCCGTACCATTTATTTGTTTTTATTTCTTCTTTTCATTTCATTTTCTTACTTTCACCAAGCAACTCTGGCGATTGTATACAATTACCGGTAAAAGTAGGAAATAGAAAGTAATTTTCTACATTCACTAAGTGACTTTGGGGATTGTATACAATTACCGGTGATTGTATACAATCCCGAATTATCTACTTTTACCGTAACATATCTATTACTTCATGATAATCACGAATTTAACTTTTTACTTCTTTCTTATAATTACCTACATGGTATTGAGTGGCATATTCATTCATTAGTCCCGAATTTGTTGTATCTACTAATTCATGATAATCACGACTTCAACTTTTTACTTCTTTCTTATAATTACCTACATGGTATTGAGTGGCATATTCATTCATTAGTCGCGAATTTGTTGTATCTACTAATTCATGATAATCACGACTTTAACTTTTTACTTCTTTCTTATAATTACCTACATGGTATTGAGTGGCATATTCATTCATTAGTCGCGAATTTGTTGTATCTACTAATTCATGATAATCATGACTTTAACTTTTTACTTCTTTCTTATAATTACCTACATAGTATTGAGTTCCATATTCATTCATTAGTCGCGTGATCCGCTGGTCGTATCAACATCACACTACATTATATTAAACTATAAAATATCTAAGTTCATTAATGGCAACATTGTGTCCGATGGTAGCCAGATGTATGAGACATCATCCCTAGAAAAGTTCTTGTCTACTGCCTAAAGTTTTTCATTGTCATCATACATCTGTTCTTGGAGGCTGATAATTGACATGGGCCCCCAGAACGATGACAATCACTGTAATGCACTTGTATATGTGTTTGTATATGTCATCCGATGACCAAATTTGGTATACATATTTAGAACATGAAGGAAATTTGCGGCTCAGGAGCCCCAGGGGACCCAAATTTGTGTTTTTTGAAAATAATTTTTATCTTTTTAGCGGTTTGTTGTAGAAACGTAAAACTTTGATGTGTTATGTCTGATATTATGGGCTATTCGATCTTAAAAAACTTAGGGGCCCCCCCCGGCGGGGCAGATGGCCCAATATTTGGTTTTTTGATTTTTTTTTTAAATTTGATAAAGATATTTTTTCCCTGATCATCATGATCCACTAGTATATTTACGTCAGTAACACAAGAGTTAAAAACATATTGATATTAATTCAGAGCTGATTTCTGTGTTATTTCACAGCATCAGCTCAGGTGGGCTCGGACCTTGAGGATGTCATCCTCAAGTAACTTCTTACAATCTGAATTATGATTTACTTTTCCTCTTTCAAAATTAGCAAATCATAAATGTATCGGAAGAAATTACGCCTTCGGATAGTGGCATATTGGTGGTTAGGAAATATACAAAAAAAAAAAAAAAAAAAAAAAAAAAAAAAAAATCGTGTGATGTTCACACCGGATTTGATTTTATAACTTACTTTACTTTGAACTTGAGGATAAATGGCCAAGATAGTCAAGACTATTGAATTTTGTATCATTGTCGTGTCCATTCCGGCCCCAATAACAGTCACAATTTGAGCTTTTGCTTCTTCATTTGAAATTTCGGGATATTGGATCAGCAACTCAGCCAGCGATTTATCTAAAACAGTTCAAATTATTAGATTTCATCAGGGTTTACACATTATAGTTAGCCCATAGGATTTTACGTAGAAATTTCGACTTATGTTTGGCATATCCTCCCACAGTTTGTCACAAAATAGTAGTTTTTCTTGTATGTTAATCAGGAATCCAATGAAACCATTATCACGAAAATTCACGTTTCTGAACTTACGAAAATTCACGGTTGTGAGGTTCCCTCTCAGGATGATGATCAATACTTTTGACAATTTGAGAAAAATGTCTGTAGACCCCTACTTTGTAAATGTTAGGCGTAGGAGATGTTTAATATTATAATTTTTTAAAATATAAACATAACCTTTCAAAAATTGCATGGATTTCTTAGTGCATATATTTCTCTTGTTTTTCGTTTAATGAAATCATGTTTACTTAAAGAGAATCGAAACAGTCTAGGTAGTTAAGTTATTAGGACACTTGTGTCTAGAAGTCGTGCTCTGAAGTTCAATTCCTGCCCGAGGTGTTTTTTTTTTCTCAAAAGGTGAAATTAGTTCTCAGAGAGACTGGTTTTCTTCTATCCTATATCTTATTGTCTTTTCGGTTTCTGGACGCTAACTGTTTGGGCATTCTTGAATTTTGTTAATGATTACATAATTATTAAAATGAAATACATTTCCTTTCAGATATTGGCAGGTATTTAAAAGATACCTATGTTTCAGTTAGTGGAATTATCATCATCGTAGCATATGGATGTGTTATTCTGATCTCAATTTTCATTTTATAATTTAATAATTATCGTGATTTAAAATAATATTTTTCATTTACATATTACATCAATATAATTATTCTGCAATCATTATTGCTAATTGAAATTTCATTGTTTTATAAACACAAGCATTGTTTTACAAACATTATTATTATTTCATAACATTTAAAGTGTGACAAACGGACAAACCCAGATTCAATATTACCTAAACCTTTATAATTTGCCTTATTCTACTATTATCCATCCTTCCAATCCTAGGGAAAGGGTAGTAGTTTAATTCATTTAAGGTAATTAAAACATCCAGCGGATAACTTTTCACCACATTTTAATTGTACAAATTTTTTTCAATGTTTTATTTTTTATATTAGGAGATACCAACTAAAAAAAACTTACAGCTCTCTCTATCGAATGGTATCCCCACCCCTGCAATGAGGAATCCCCTTATTGAATAATAATACACCAAAAACTGAGAGGATATGTCGAAAAATCCATGTAAAATCCTATGGGACAACTAGAAAGTTCAAATCCTGTTGTATATGGTATATGTCATTCTTTGAGTATTTTCGAAAGAAACACGAGAGAGAGAAAGATAATGATGATGATAAATAAACATACAATTTAAGTTAAAACAACAAATTAAGGAGATTTTGTTTGCATAAAAAAATATAATCTCATAAATGGGGACCTGTAAAAATGGACAATGTGTTTGCGGGAATAATATAATCTCCTTAAATAGGCCCTCTATTTTTACAGCGTGAATATTATGCATTGAAAGCGTTAACAACAACCACAAAGAAATAGGAACAAATACGCGAACCTTTGCAAATCGATTAACACACACCAAGATCTAGAGTTTGATCACGGTTTTTTTCCCGTTCAAATAGAATCCCCTAATAATAACGAAATAACGCCAGTACGTACTCAAAATATTATCCCTTGAATGTGCCACAGCTCTTGTCTGATCCAACACGTTCTCAGCCAGACTCAAAAGAGTGTGCATTGCTTTTTCCTCTTCTTGATGCCATTTACTTAATGAATACAAAAATGGACTCCTCAAAAATGGAAGAAATATTTTCCTCTGAAACTGCTGCAAAAAAAATTCAAAGTACCGAGCAGAAAATACAAAATAAATACGCCTTGTCCAAATTTGACTAAACCTGTAGTATGGATATTAATTACTCGTAGGTTCATAGAATTGGTTTGTTAGTTCTTGGATCCTATTAATCAATCGAGGCGGCCAAATGGGGCAGTCCCAAAAAAAAAAAAATTTCGAGTTAGTGATGGTTTCTTAGGTAAAATGACCTGAAAAACACGAATCCGCTGTCAAAAATCTCCCTTCTAAGGGTAGAANACTTAGTTTAGAATCACTTGTAACTGATATTATGAGTAATAATAAATAACTATTGACTAAATAATTATTATTTCTTATCAAAAGACTTTTGATAAATATGAAAATGTTTTGTTTATATGTTGATGACGTCACTCCGAAAAAAAATGGCGACCCGCGAAAATTACGCCGTTTCAAATTTTCTAATTTTCAAATGAAAATTTCTCATGAAAAGAAGATTTCGGCCCTAAAATTAAAATCTGAGAGCATTATCGTAATCAGCGAGTTCTAAAACATTTAAATGAAAAGTTTTTGAAAAAAGTGGGACTGCCCCATTAATGCTTCTTTTTCTGTATAACACATTGCATCGTATGGTCTCGATAAGGATCAGATACACAGATAATTTTCGCGGAAAGTAGTTGTTCAAAATGGTGGAGAAGAATGGATTTTTCAGATCCATTCTTAACTTTTAGGTTTGGATGATGCACAGATGTTTTTGTTTTCCGACATTTCAAAGGTGTTAAACATACAAGCTGTTCGCAAAAAAATGTGGGTGTGTGTACTTATGTACGCACGTGAGAAGTTATATTTTTTAAAAAAAATTTTAAAAATATTTAAAAGAAAATATTTTTTAGCCCACCCGGAAGTGAACTCAGAACCTACCAACTATGAAACAGAGACCTTGCCACTGAGCCACAATGTTCTATGGATATATAATGAGAAAATACAATATTTAAAACGTGTTTGTCCCTACTCGGTGTAGCTTAATATTAGAGTTGCAAATGTTAATTTACACCGTCCCAAGTGAAGGAGTAAGATGTCACCTAAAACTTTCTCGCTTTGAGTTGATAGAAAAAAATGTCATTTAGGTCGAAAAACGTGAACTTTTGCTGTCACCCATCCATTGTTTGTCCCTACTCGGTGTAACTTAACATTAGAGTTGCAGAATATGTCCTAAATGAAGGAGTAAGATGTCATCTAAAACTTCCTCGCATCGAGTTGATAGAGAAAAAATGTCATTTAAGTCGAAAAACGTAAACTTTTTTGCTGTCACCCATCCATTGTTTGTCCCTACCCGGTGTAACTTAACATTAGAGTTGCAAAATATGTCCTAAATGAAGGAGTAAGATGTCACCTAAAACTTTCTCGCTTTGAGTTGATAGAGAAAAATGTCATTTAGGTCGAAAAACGTGAACTTTTTTGCTGTCACCCATCCATTGTTTGTCCCTACTGGGAGTAGCTTAACATTAGAGGGATGGGACATAGACAAAAATCTTCCCAACTTTCTCGCTTTGAGTTGATATGTCGTGTCGGGACAAATTTCGAGAAAGAATGTCATTTAGGTCGAAAACCGTGAACTTTTTTGCTGACACCCATCCATTGTTTGTCCCTATTCGGTGTAACTTAACATTAGAGTTGCAGAATATGTCCTAAATGAAATAGTAAGATGTCACCTGAAACTTCCTCGCTTCGAGTTGATAGAGAAAAAATGTCATTTAAGTCGAAAAACGTAAACTTTTTTGCTGTCACCCATCCATTGTTTGTCCCTACTCGGTGTAACGTATCATTGGAGTTGCAAAATATGTCCTAAGTGAAGTAGAAAGATGTCACCTAAAACTTTATCGCTTTGAGTTGATATGTCGTCGCGACAAATTTCGAGAAAGAATGTGATTTACGTCGAAGAACGTGAACTTTTTTGCTCTCACCCATCCATTGTTTGTCCTTACTCGGTGTAGCTTAACATTATAGGGATGGGACCTAGACAAAAATCTTCCCAGAAATGCACCCATCAACTGTGCCAAATTTAATTGCAATCAGATAAGTATTTTCAGAATGCATACAGTTTTGTGGATGAAACAATTTTTGCGTTAAATTGGACTCATTATATTAACTGTTTTTCAGCTTTTAGTCAGAGCCGCCCCCCACGACAGTTCTGGACCAAGAGCGTCGTAATTGGACCAAATCTCTAAAATCCAAACCACACAACCAATTATGATGAAATTTAAAATGGGTAGCTAAATAGGGTATTAGTTTATTTATATAAAAAATGGTCCCATGTGGGTGCGTTTTTGGCAGAGGCACTGCCAGTGCGCCCCAGCGGGGCTCACAAATAAAATAAAACATAAAGTTAGTCCGATTTTGATAAAATTGTGTATGCACATCCACCCAAGTATTATACCTATTTGACAATTTTTGGTGTTTTTTTTAGATTTTTTGCATTTGGGGCCCCGGCAGGTCCCCAAATATGAAAAAACATAAATTTTGTCTGATTTTGAAATTTGGTATGCACCGTTGCCCAAGTACTATAATTAACATCCTTTGGTATTTTGTAGTAATTTTGGATTTGGGGCTCCGGCAGGGGCCTACAAAAGAAAAATAACATAAAATTCGTCCGATTTTGATCAAATTCGGTATACACAGCCACCAAGGTATTATATTTGACGATTTTCCATGTTTTGTAGATTTTTTTGTATTTGGGGCCCCGGCAGGGCCTCTAATATGAAAAAACGTATTTTTTTTTTTTTCATTTTGATAAAATTTGGTATGGACCGTTGCCCAAGTATTATATTTGACAATATTTGGTGCTTTGTAGATTCTCTACTTTTGGCGACCCGGTAGGGCCCCAAATATGATAAAATATAAATTTTGCCTGATTTTGATTAAATTTGGTATGCGCAATCGTCAAAGTATTATAATTGATATTTTTTGGTATTTTGTAGTAATTTTGGTTTTGGGGCCACGTCAGGGGCACACAAATGAAAATAACATAAAATTCGACCGATTTTGATTAAATTTGTATGCACAACCACCCGAATATTATATTTGACAATTCTTGGTGTTTTGCAGATTCTTTGCTTTTAGCGCTCTGTTAGGGTTCCAAAAATAAAAAAACAAAAAAGTTGTCTGATTTTGATAAAATTTGGTAATTAATATGCACTATCACCCAAGTATGTAATTGACAATTTTTGCTATTTTGTAGAAACTTTGGCTTCAGCCTACTCAGCCACATAAAAAAAAGCATTAGTTAGGACACATGGAATTATTTTTTTAAAAAAATAATTCCTGCTGACGTTCTTAAACTTATACTGTCACTAAAGAGCAATGTCTACAGCCGAGGGCTGCCAAATCTTTTTAAAATAAACCTATCACTAAAGAATCAAGACTTTTTAAACTGATACCATCACAAAAGAGCAACAGCCGAAGGCTACAAAATCTTTCAAAATAATACTGTCACCAAAGAGCAAAGTCCGCAGCCGAAGATTGCAAAATCTTTCAAAATAATACTGTCAAAAAAGAGCAAAGTCCGCAGCCGAAGACTGCAAAATCGTTCAAAATAATACTGTCACTAAAGATCAAAGTCCACAGCCGAAGGCTGCAAAATCTTTTTAAAATAATACTATCACTAAAGAGCAAAGTCAGCAGCCGAAGGCTGCAAAATCTTTTTAAAATAACACTATCACTAAAGACCTAAGTCCACAGCCGAAGGCTGCAAAATCTTTTTAAAATAATACTGTCACTAAAGAGCAAAGTCCACACCCTAAGGCTGCAAAATCTTATTCAAATAATAATATCACTAAAGAGCAGAGTCCGCAACCGAAGGCTGCAAAGTCTTTTTAAAATATCACTATCACTAAAGAGCAAAGTCCACAACCGAAGTCTGCAGAATCTTTTAAATTAATACTGTCACTAAAAAGCAAAGTCCGCAGCCGAAGGCTGCAAAATCGTTCAAAATAATACTGTCACTCTTAAGCAAAGTCCGCAGCCGAAGGCTTCAAAATCGTTCAAAATAATACTGTCACTAAAGAACAATGTCCACAGCCGAAGGCTGCCACTTTGATCACTTAGGATCAAAGTCCGCAGCCGGAGGCTGCAAAAACTTTCAAAATAATACTGTCACTAAAGAGCAAATCCGCAGACAGAGGCTGGAAAATCTTTTTAAAATAATACTATCACTAAAGATCAAAGTCCACAGCCGAAGGCTGCAAAATCTTTCAAAATAATACTGTCACTAATGAACAGTGTCCACAGTCGAAGGCTGTCAAATCTTTTTAAAATAATACCATCAGTAAAGAGCAGAGTCCGCAGCCGAAGGTTGCAATATCTTTTTAAATTAATACTATCACTAAAGAGCAAAGTCCGCAACCGAAGGCTGCAAAATCTTTTTAAAATAATGGTCAACATCAACAGAAAATAGAAATATAACAATAATATCACTAAAAGGCTTAAAACTTTAGAAGAGCAACATCTACTTTCGGTAGTAGTCTGATGGAATGATTAAGGAAGAGAAAGTCTAGTACGGTTTTCCGTGCCATTTATTTCATAACACGCCTAAAGAAGTATAACTTCAACAAGCACCGACACTTACTTTAAAAAGATTGTGAACCGCATCGATGAATGGTTGTTTTTCAGAAAATTGTGCATGTGGATTGATACCCAGAGTGGTTCTCATGATTGCATTGAACGTACATAATTCCATGACTTTGGGAACGTAAATACTCTCCCCAGATTCGGAAAAATGTTTCAATTTGTCTTTCAAAATCACGCCTTCTTCATGGAATATTTTGATGAATAATTTTAATACTTTGAAAGTAAATACTTGGGTGATGATTTTCCTGGCATATTTCCAATGGGGAATGTCATTGTCGACAAATATTCCTGGAACGAATAAAAAATGGGATTAGAAAAATAATAAACATCATTACGTTGGATCATCGCGTTCGATGGTCTTTGCTGCAGCAGTTTTAAATTTTCGTCATGCATCTAATTTTGGAGGCTATTGATTGTCAGTAATCGAAAAATTGAAGTCATAGTAGAAAAATTGAGGACAAGGCTGATTATCATGAATGCTATTCTACTTTTTCCTAGGGAAAGCCATGTGAAAAATAAAAGAAAAATTCTGGAATTGTAACAGAGGAAGTATTAAAAAAATTTGTTGCATCAACACATCGCGTATTACTGAAAATATTCCAATAGTTACAGAACTACGAGAACAACTTTAAAAACCAATTAACTTCATGTATGAATATCAAAATGTCCATCTAAGAAGAGAATAAACATTTAAAAAACTAGAAGACATCATCTTAGGACAAATATATTTTTTAAGATTTTTAGGAGGATTTTTAAGATTTATAACTTATAGCATAAGACGGATATTGTGAAATAGAAATAAGGATCATATATACTAGAGGAAAACAATATATGCAGAAATAGAATACTTTGGGAAGACATTGTTTTGTTTGGAGCGTGATTATTAACGGATGTGAAACTGGGACTTTCAATATGAATGATGAGGACAGAATCAATAATAGACATGGAGAAAAATGTTAAAAGTAAGTGGACAAGGAGAAAATTGATGAAATTGTAAGAAGAGTAAATGAAGAAAGAAACTTTTAAAAACACTGAAACAAAGAACACTTAAAATCATAGAACTTATATTAGTAGGAAAGAGAGGTGGAGGAAGTAGTAACAGGACCTGGAAGATCAGGATCAACCCATACTCATCAAGAACAGTATGAAGTCTTCAAACTCGGAAATTTCTGCAGATGTCAAAATAAAGTTCAGGATAAAATAGAATCGAGGGAGATAATGGAAGATGATAATTGTGATTACATTCTGGTGACAAAACCGATCAACAAATTGGAAAAAATTACATGGTGGGATGCATGTACTGAAAAGACATAAATTTCATCCACCCACTGATTTTTTTTATTATTAGAGCGGCATTTTTCTACAGGAATAGGCTTTCAATGACATTTAAGCAAAGGCACAGTCACTTTAAATTTGTAACTGGAGTGAAGCTGACCTTAAGTTTACCTTTTGTGAGGTATGGTTTTCCAAGATGTTGATAAACTTCTGATTTGGAAAGTGTAAGAGCATTGATTTGTCTTGCTACGTCTGCATCTGACACAAGAACCAAAAGTTCTCCGCCAAACCATACCCGGAGTAGTTTGTTGTGTGGTCTGTGAAACAAAGAATTAAAATAATATTCTTAGAAGTTTCATGCGTTTGTATTAACTTCCATTCTATCTGCTTTGTAATAATTTTGGGGATCTATAACCAAGAAAGGAATTTTTAAGTCCCTTCTGGATAGGGGTCTTGAAAAAGAATTATTCCAAGATACCCCAGTCCATGTCGGTCGTAAAAGGCGACTAAGGGCAGGGTCGGAAACGATATATTTTCCATTACCCATGCAGGAAGCAAGGATCAACTACTGCCTTATCCGTAAGGTTTCTCAAGTATCAACACTCATGGCGAGTTGTTGCAAACCAGCCCCATTGTTATTACCCTATGATAATGGACCAAGGAAATGAGCACTTCATTCAGCATCCTACAGCACATAGCCTACATACAGCCTGTACGTATCATCCAAATTCTAAGGTGATTGGTTGGATACCTGTGCCATTTCTACATCCGTTTTCTTTTTCGTAGCATTCGCCACTAGCATCTTCATAAAAGTAATTATTACTGTTGTTGATTAGAGAGACCAGCGCTCATAAAGCGGAAATTGATTCTCACTTACTTGTACTGTCTCATGACGATTTTCAATAGAGGAAACACATTGGACAAACCAAAAAACAAAACAAATATAGTACTTCCAAATATGGGCAAAGGAAAAGGACCTGGTAACTGCCAAGATAATTGATAGAGTTTTCGTTTTGTCCAAAAATGATGGACAAAAAATAGACTCAGCAAAATGTACCAGAAGTACGTGCCCTGAAATAAAATAAAATTAATCTATAGATACTTAGACAACACAAAAAAAAAATCTATACTTATAAAACAGAAAATATATAATCTATACGTTTAAAACCGAAAAATATGATCTATACTTATAAAACACAAAAAATATAATCTATTGCCTATAAAGCGCTAAAAATATATTCTATAATTGTAAAACACAAAAAATACAATCTATTGCCTATAAAACGCAAAAAATATAATCTACAGGGTGTTTGGCTATAAATGGGACCCCTGAATATGGTGGGTAGCTGAGATCAAATGGAACATTTTTTACGAAATTCGTTAGTGAGCCAGACGAAGCATAGCCGAGTTACAGGGTGGAGAAGGTCGTTTTTGGACAACTTTCAACGTCGCTTAGTGGGTTCTGTGTGACCGAACAAAAAGAAGATGGACACTAAATCCTACTTATTGATGGCGGTGATTTCAAATATGCCATCAAAATTTTAAAAAACAAAAGCGAAATGGGAGAAAACCTGAAAAGTGATCAATTTTTTTTGTCTGTCCTCAAATGTGATTTGACTTATGGAAAGAGTGTCTCTTTCTAAGAGATTTTGTGTAAAAAATATTGAAAAATCGAACAAAAAATTCAATTCCCATGTTAAGAGGGAACCACGAAAATGGTCCGATAACGATAAAAGGTTAGTATAAATGAGATATTTTCAAAAACCATCAATCATGACAAGCGTGTTTGTTATGCGTTTAAAGTGTTTAAACCATATCAGATTATTTGCACAAGTTTTGGTCACTTTTGTGCTTGATATCAAAGCAATCAATTAGAAAATTTAATAAAATATATTTGCCCATCACACTGTTGGGTACTGTTTAAAGTCGAAAAAGTGATAAAATTTGGCATCATGATAAACAGTGTCAATGACAACAATTTTCTCTCGATTTCTATTAGCAGGAGTATGATTAGATCTGTAACACTCATTAGATATATTCAAGTATTTTTACACCAACCTGAAAAATCCATATTGCGCCTTTAATAATGGTGATTCCCATATTTTTCTAACAATTATTGTATACTTTTTTAGATTGGTCATTGATCACTTCTGTTTGGCAATGAGTAGACCATTTTCATGTTGAATTTTTTTGAGTAGAAATGATGAGAATAATTTTTTTTTTCAAACGATAACAGACTATCATACTTTGTTTAATTTTGTACATTTCATACAATATTTGAGAATATTGATACACTTCTTAAATTTTTAATAGTTTAATTGTACTCATTGCCGTCAAGAGAGGGTTCAAATACGTTTTTATTTGTATTAGACTGAAATGTTCACTAAAAGTTGCAAAAGAACAAATTAGAATCTTCTATTTTAAAACAAGCAGAATAATAATTATTCTGTTTAATAATTATTAATTAATATTAACTTGTGTGAAACAAAAGAAATATTTATTACCGTTCGTTATTAATATTAAACTGTTGAGGAAATGTAATTGTAAATTGTCATTTGAAGAAAGATCAGGGAAGTCAATGTTGAAGTGGCATTGAAATACTAACTGTTACCACTTCCATAGAACATGCAAATAACAACCTACTTAATAATTTCTGTGAAAATAAGTATTTTGCAACTAGACAGTAAATTAGTCTTATTATTGAACAACTTGTTTTGAGCTTAAGGGCCATATTCTAAAACACTACTTTAGTGAGAGTTGGAGTTGTGACTACTACTTTAGTGTCTGATTTGTATTCTAAAAAATGTTCTGACCAAAAAAATACATGTAAATTAATCTGTCACTTTCGCGAAGTGGACACTCTCACTTTTTCAATATTTTCAATGTAAAAATACTCTGTGGCTATTTTTTCGTATTCTAAAACCAAACTTTTTAAAATTTTAGCAGAACTTCTTTATAATTATTAATTTGTTTCCTCACTTAAGAAAACAGGAAGCTTCGTTTATTTAGTTGATTTTCTTTTAAAACGAAATTTCGTTTACTTTCCATTTTGAAAAAATCAAACGAACTGTTTCGTGTTGGTCAAGCTATATATTTTTTTTTTAATTTGGCTTAACATCTCTTGGTCATTCAAGACTGTGTACTAACGTTTTTATATTATTTAATTGGTTATGTGGTCTTACGGCCACCACTAGCCAGCGCTCCTCTTCATTGTTGACATATTTTCGTAAAATCATTCCAAAAAAATAAGTGTTCATTTGATTAAATCACGTCATTTTATTCTTGGCGTTGCAGAACGTCGTCAAGCTTGAGGTGAAGTATCGAAGGGCACTTCGAATCGGTATGCTAAAAAATAGAAATCAGCCACTCCACCTTCATAAGCCACAGAGTATCTACTTCAAGCTTTCAAAGCGCAAATTATTTGAAAAAATCCCGTAATATATCATTTGCTATGATTGAAGTATATTTTTGAAAAATGAACTTTTTTAAAAAAATTCTATTTATCAAATGTTAAAACTGAAAAATATTATATTGAATATGATGTCAAAATAAAAAAATAACAAAAAATATTAAAATTATGAACGCAGTAAAATCTATTTTGTTTATGTTTCCATGACAACCTAATAAACTAATTACTTTAAATACAGAAGAAAATTTCGCCTTCAATTAATTTTTGCGTGGTTCAATAGGTAAGGTCGACCTATTCGCAACGAGCCAGGTCGAGTTCAAATCAAGGTATGAACATAAATATTTTGCAATTGTTTTTATTATTTATTTTTAATGTGTTGTTTTTCGTTGCATAT
This sequence comes from Pachypsylla venusta, assembly GCA_012654025.1. Taxonomy (NCBI): domain Eukaryota; kingdom Metazoa; phylum Arthropoda; class Insecta; order Hemiptera; family Aphalaridae; genus Pachypsylla; species Pachypsylla venusta. The sequence continues at coordinate 28,340,742 of CM022875.1, forward strand.
AATTATAATCCCACTCTCTGTTCACTCTCTTTCCAACAGACGTAAAAAACGTTGAAGGCAGTTTTGTATAATTCTAAATACGCGTATCGAATAATATATTAAATTGTAGAACATAAAGCCAAGTGTTTTTGGTAATTTTTATTTCATGTATAAATTTTTGTATGAGTACAAAACTTCCCTAATTTTAGAATTGAGGAGGTAAAATAATATTTTTTTGGAATGGGTTTGTCATTACTATAAACAAAATAGATTTTTAAAACATTTTTATATTAAAAAAAAAAAAAAAGGAACCATAACCACCATTCTAGGTGTGGAAATCCGACACTTCAAAATTTTAGGCAAATTTTAATAAGCGGAGTGGGCACTTCGCCTAAAGTGTGGTTTTAGAATACCAAAACACCAAGCTTGAAAATACCAAAGATTTGACACTAGAGTGATAGATCAGCTTATTTCAATCTCACAAAAAATTATCATTGAAAAAAGGCCAAGTTCCACTTTTTCAACCAAAAAATTCCGCCTGTGGAAGTAGTGATATCTATTATTGGGGCCAAGTTTATTGTTGCTGCTGTAATCCCGCACTTAAATTTATTATTTCACGTTCTTCTGTCTCAATTTGCTTAAAGTAATACGGACTTTACACTTGGTCAGTTTTTTCTAAGGGGATTCGTAAAATACTACCTTTTTACAAACTGGCCAAGTGTAAAGTCCGTATTATTTTAAGAAAATTGAGACAGAAGAACGTGCAATAATAAATTTAAGTAAGTCAATATGTCAGTCAGTCAGTCAGTGAGTGAGTATCCAAAAGTGCAAACTTTGAAATTACGTATTTCCCGTCCTAGTTAACATTAACTTTTGAAGTTTATCCTGTAGTATTGTACTATACTACGGAATGTATTGTACTATACTACGGAATGTATGTTCAAAATTTCAATGATCTATCAATTGTGGAACCGGATATCTGACGGTGTGAAAAACCTGGTGAATTGCTTCGTGTAAAGATACACTGGTGCTTTCTGGAACTTGGCCTAGCGCACTGCCGTGCGCTCAGATTCATAGATCAACTGATAAACATTGTGTTGCTATTGGTCAATTTATTTCATTAATTAATAATAATTAAAGGTGTTTTAGAATATTGCCCTAAGGGCAATATTCTAAAACACCACTTTAGTGTAGTTGTCACTCTGACTACAAATTAGCGAAGTGGCCACTCTCACTTTAAACTCACCCGGTCCGGGTTGAAAGATGAGTGATGGGTTGAGTTACAAGTGAGAAATGAAAGGATGAGTGTGTATGAGAATAAGAGAAATGAGTGTTAAATGAGTGCTTACTTATGAGAGGTAGTTAATGATGAGTGTGTATATGAGAGATAGTGATTGATGAGTCTGTATGAGAGATAGTGATTGATGAGTCTGTATGAGAGATAGTGATTGATGAGTCTGTATGAGAGATAGAATAATCATTTGAAGAGGGCTGGCTTTGAATCCATGGAATTATACAAGAACAATAGGAGATTTGAATACGAAGACATGTCTCCTGTGTGGTACATAGAACAGCTGCCCCCGTATGTTTGTAGGTCTGAGTCTGGGTTGCGGAACTTTAATTTGATTTTTTTCTGTTACGTAGGGACTGGATATTTTATTATTAAGGACGTTTCCTAGAAATTTTAATTGTTCGTTTCTTCTTCTCGTCTCAAGGGGCTCCAGAAGAAGATGTTCTGTGAGTAAACTGTACTCTATATAGTTCGGAAATTTTGGGTAAAAACCATTTATTTTCGAAACAAGTAACGAACAAATTTTGATTGCACTCTTTTAAGTCCCCTCGATCCAACCTGGGTGGATGGTGTCCATATGATAGATCCGTATTCCAGCACAGGTCTTATATACATAGGCTTAGTACAGGAGTTTAATCCCTGATGTACTTGGCATACCTGATAACCATACCAAGTTTTTTATAGCCTTTTTATGTAATCTCTTGTATATGATTGTTGAAATTTAGGTTTGACTGAAAAGGTTGACTTTTAGTGAACATTTATGCCATTTGAAATTTTCGGTCAGCTGAAAATTTTGTATATCTAATTAATTTACCGCCAGCGTCAATGACACGTTGAATACACCTGTTCCCGTTCGATCACTGAAGTTAAGCAACATCCAGCGAGGTTGTACCATGTAGGAATCTACGTGGGTTCGCGGCCTCGTGATGCTGACTATTTTTCCGGCCCAACCCGGACCGGGTGAGGTCAATGTGGGTAGCTGGTTTGCAATTTTCCAGCGAATTGAGGATAAAACCCACGTCGCGAATGACCAGTAGATGTTAAAGAGGCGTTAAAAAGAAGAAAAAAAAAATTACATTTGAATTCTATTTTAGAATCTGATGATGGCTCATAACTTCGTAATTGAAAGCTCAAATTTTGATTTTATTTAATCATGATCCTGTATTGATCAATACATTGATTGTGAGATTAAGGGCCATATTCTAAAACACTACTTTAGTGAGAGTTGGAGTTGTGACTACTACTTTAGTGTCTGATTTGTATACTAAAAAATGTTCTGACCAAAAATTACATGTAAAAAACCAAACTTTTTAAAATTTTAGCAGAACTTCTTTATAATTATTAGTTTGTTTCCTCACTTTAGAAAACAGGAAGCTTCGTTTATTTAGTTGATTTTCTTTTGAGACGTGTTTATTATTCTTGAATTAATCTTGCATCCTTTCGAACGGGTGTGTGTTTTTGAATCAAAACTATCACATTTACGATTGTTTATATGACGACAAATTTCGTTTACTTTCCATTTTGAAAAAATCAAACGAACTGTTTCGAGTTGGTCGAGCTATTTTTTTTTTAATTTGGCTTAACGTCTATTTTAATTTGGCTTAACGTCATATTTTCGTAAAATCATTCCAAAAATAAGTGTTCATTTTATTAAATCACGGCATTTTATTCTTGGCGTTGCAGAACGGTCGTGAAGCTTGAAGTGTAGTATTTCCTTAAACTTCGAATCGGTATGCTAAAAAATAGAAATCAGTCACTCCACCTTTATAAGCCACAGAGTATCTACTTCAAGCTTTCAAAGGGCAAATTATTTGAAAAAAATCCCGTAATATATCATTTGATATGATTGAAGTATATTTTTGA
>CM022875.1:28366520-28386807 GCA_012654025.1 Pachypsylla venusta
TTTTAAGTGAATAAAAGGGACCGTTTTTTTTTAAAAGCGATAGTCAATTAAAGGAGCTTATTGTGCCCCATTGACGGGGCCCCTCAGAAAGACGCACCCACATAGGCCCATTATTATTATTTTTTTATATATAAAACGATGCCATAGTTACCCATTTTAAATTTTATCAAAAATTGGTTATGTGGTTTTCATTTTAGACATTTGGTTCAATTTCGACGCTCTTGGTCCTAAACCGATGGGGGGAGGGACTCCTCCCCTCATCGATGAATAAAATGTTAAAAACAGAGGTTAAATAATTTCCAATACTTTGAATGATCGCTGTCGGCTGTAGACATTATTTTTTAAAAAAAAAAATCATGTGAAAATACTGATCTGTTTTATTTTAAAAGGAATTTCCATTTTAAGGACCTCGTTTGGCCCCCGGCGGCGCCTCTGACAGGGATACGCCCGCGTGAGATAAAATGATTTTGTAATTACTGATTTTAAATTTCATCAAAATTGGTTGTGTGGTTTGGATTTTAGAGATTCGGTCCAAAAAACCTGTTCGGCGGGCTAGGACCACCCCTGGAGGCGATATCGAAAAAAAGAAAAATATGTGTCGGGCTTTTTGCCATAGATCACGTGTACCAAATTTCAGGAAAATCCGACGAGCGATTTGGCTCCCAGAGCTCTGCACACGATTCCGTACGTACGCCATACGTTATATGACGAGGTATGACGTTATACGTGGAACGTCATACCTGGGAGATATCGGTTTTTTGGACCCCATGGCTAAAATATTTTTAAACTTCAAAATGACCCGAAATATTGAAAATTTGGCCCAATAGGAAATGACATATATGATCTTTATTTTGACTTTTGGGTTCCCGTCAGACGATTTTTTGGGCCAAAAAATGTCCAAAATTTCTGCACGATTACAATACTTTTCTTCTATAGGAAGAGAAAGTAAAAATCTTTCCTTCATAAAACAATATACTGAGTGATATTTACTTTACGTTACAAAGTGCTCTTTTCAGGTTAATAATTTAAAAACATAATTATTTCTGCGTAAATCGAGACTCATTTCTCTGTGTCTCGCACGTGAGGACGAAGAGTACATGAGGCTCTTTGTAATGCTTTTCATAAAGATGTGTTTTCATAAAGAAGTTCTACATTTAGATTACATTTTTCTTTTGTTGTTTCTATTACCATTTTGGCAATGTGTTTCCTTACCTGAAATAAGCTGTGACAAGCATGCAGGAACCGGTTTGATGCATCTATATTCGCCTGTATTTTGTGATGATTGAATCCAAAAGCTGTTCTCAAAATAGAATTGAATGTACATATTTCCATATGTTTGGGAACATAAAAACTTTCCCCCGAATTTGAGTATTTTCGAAGATTGTCGACTAGAATTTGACCTTCATTGTAAAATATTGGAAGAAATGATTTTAGCATTTTGAAATGAAAAGATTGGGATATTAATTTTCTGGATGATTTCCAATGTGGGATGTCTTTATCGACAAATATTCCTGAAATCAAATGACTCAGAGTTATGTAGCATGAAAAATACAGAATTAAAGGAAGAAAACCTTTTGGACGCTTGGTAGAACTATCAAATACCTACAACCTACAAGTAATGAAAGTTATAAAAAACACTTGTTCTACAATTTTAATATAATTATTGTTCGATACGCGTATTTCCGAAATACGCTTATCAATCTTAATAATGGAGTAAAATCTTATCAAATAATATATTAAAATTGTACAAAATAAAGTCAAATGTTTTTTATCATTTTCATTTCTCGGGAATATAGAATCTTCCAGATCACCTCTTTTTCTCGCCAAATAAAAAAAAAACTCTGCCAATGTGAAACATATTTTCATTGGCCGTCCCGACTCAAAATTGATATTATAAGTCTCAGACTACGTAGAATCCAAAAATCGAATAAAAAATACTTTTGTCCACATTACTCCGCAATGGGCACTTTTGTCACTTTGACCGATTTTGATGAAATTTCGTATGTCTCATCAGTAGGGTTCCATACTTTTTTTTCTTATAGAGGTAGTGAACCCTTATAAGTAAATAATAAACCAATCAATATACAGGGTGTTAGATTGCCTTCAAGAACATTTTAAGGTCACATTTGATTTTTAAATGGAAGTCTACATATTTGATTGTGCTATTGAATTTTGTATTATAAATAAAATCCTTTTTGCTTAAATTTTTTCGACATAATTTTTCCCTTGATGTGCTCTTAGAAAGAGATATCTAACATGTGTAGAATTACTGCACGCTATTTGCAAGTATTTTTACTCAAATTTTTGTTGTTTCAGCCTAAACTCAGCAGACTTCAACACGCATTTTATTTTTTTTGGAACCTAACCCAATACTACTCCCAACACGTTCTACACAGCTTAACAACCCGTTACTACTCCCCATGTTCTACATATAGGTTAACAAACGTGTATGTAATATGTATTCTATGTGCATACTCTGATCCCGTTTAAACGGTTGTACCTCGGTGATATGATTATTAATGTGGGAGTCAGATTTATTATCATTTTTTTCTCTCATCTTCTCGAAACGAAGTTCGGGTACTCAGCTAGTATATTATATGTATTAGATTTAGTAGTCTTCGGCTGTTGTCACAGCTCTCTAGTAAAATTATTATGATAGGAATTAGATTTGGCAGCCTACGGCAGTTGCCACAGCTCTCTAGTGAAAAAATTATATGAATTAGATTTGGCAGCCTTCGGCTGTTGTCGCAGCTCTAAAGTGAATAATAAATATTTGAATTACCTTTGACAACCTTCGGTTGTTGTCACAGCTCTCTAGTGAATATATTATATGCATTAGATTTAGTAGTCTTCGGCTGTTGTCACAGCTCTCTAGTAAAATTATTATAATAGGAATTAGATTTGGCAGCCTTCGGCTGTTGTCGAAGATCTAATGTGAATAATAAATATTTGAATTACCTTTGACAACCTTCGGTTGTTGTCATAATTCTCAAGTGAAAATATAATATGCATTAGCAGCCTCCGGCTGATATCACAGCTCCCTAGTAAAATTATTAAATTAAGAATTAGATTTTTCAGTCTTCGGCTGTTGTCGCAGCTCTAATGTGAAAAAAAAAATTGAATTACCTTTGCATCTTTCGGTTGTTGTCGCAGCTCCCTGGAGAAAATATAATTTGAAATAGATTTGACAGCCTGCTGTCACAGCTCCCTTGTGAAAATATTATATGAATTAGTTTTGACACCCTTCGGCTGTTGTCACAGCTCTCTAGTAAAATTATGGAGATAGGTTTAAAAGACCAAAAATTTGTCAACATTATGTTTCACAGTGTGTTTATTATAAATTTCATCAAATTTGGAGCTCTATTGCCACTTTTAGATAAGTGACCCTAATTTGAGTGTTGGTGCCCTAAAGTTCCCTCATTAAAAGATAACCCCATGGGGTCCAAAATTTGTCGATGATATGCATACACTGTCTCTGTTTTAAATTTCATCAAAATTGGAGCTCTATTGCCGCTTTTAGGTAAGTGAACCGAATTTCAGGTTTGGTGCCCTAAAGTGCCCCTAGATCTAAATAGCCTCATGATGTCCAAAATTTGTCGATCATATGTTACAAATAGTCTCTGTTTCAAATTGTATCAAAATTTGAGCTCGATTGCCACCTTTAGAGAAGTGACCCTAATTTCCGGTTTGGTGCCATAAAGGACCCCGAGATAAAGATAGCTCCATGAGTATCGAAATTTTTCGATGATATGTTACAAGCAGTCTTTATTTTAAATTTCATCAAAATTGGAGTTCTATTGTCACTTTTAGAGAGGTGACCCTTATTTCCGGTTTGGTGGCATAAAAGGACCCCAGATGAAGATAGCCCCATGAGTCCTGAAATTTGTCGATCATATGTTACAAGTAGTCTCTGTTTTAAATATCATCAAAATTGGAGCTCTATTGTGACTTTTACAGAGGTGACCTTAAATTCCGGTTTGGTGCCATAAAAGGTTCCCAGATGGAGATAGCCCCATGGGTCCCAAAATTGTCCGATAATATGTTACAAAGAGTGTATGCTTTAATTTTCATCAATATCGGACGTGCCGTGTGGGATCTAGAGGGTCACCCCAAATGACCTCTTTTGACCCGTAAATTGACCCCAGAAGGTGTTATCTCCAATTTTAAGGTTTTGGCTGGAATTATGGCCTCAAGGAATATTGTGCCCAAATATCATCAAGATCGGACAAATAATAAAGACTGTAGATGCGCGAACACGATTTATGTGGACGGACGGACGGTCGGACAGACACTCATTTTTTCTAGACCCGTTTTTTGGTATCTAGTCGTCATAATTCCAGAAAAGCAAAAAAATTTTTTTTTTTTTTTTTTTTTCGCCGNGCAAGAAAAAAAAATTTTTTTTTTTTTTTTTTTTCGCCGTTACAATACTTTACTTATCTTTATTTCGTATAAGGGAAGATAAAGTAAAAATATCTATTATTGCGAAAAGTTTATTTTTCTGCTGCATCATACGCTTATATTTACTATTGCCCTTTCTTCTGTCCCAACGTTCTTAAAATAATACCAACTTTACACTTGGTCTGTTTTGTACATAGATATCTAATTCATATATAGTAATCGATATTATTTTAAGAACATCCGAACCTCGTCTCGAAGACCAATTGATGTTAAAGAGACCTTACGCAAACAAAAAAAAAAAAAAAAAAAAAAAAAAAAAAAAAAAAAAAAAAAACATTCGATCCAATCAGATCAGTTGATTAAGCATGGGGTTTTCGTGCCGAGAATCAGCAATTCGATCCCGCAGTAATGACGGATTTTTCTGTCATTACTGTGCAAGGTTATTAAATTAGCGAGAAAAGTAGTCGCTAATTTAATAAACTTGCGTCAAAAGAATATGCGAAGTGTTTAAAAAAAGTCTTGGAAATATTAGTGAGGGACATAATTTCAAAAAGAACGCAATGATTTTTACCTTTCCTCATATAAGGATCTCCGAGGTGTTGATAGACATCCGATTTTGTAAGAGTTGCTGCATGGATTTGATTTGCAGCACTGGCATCTCCTACCAAAATATATAATTCTGGTCCAAGCCACAGCCTGAGCACTCTGCTTTTCGGAGTTCTGTCAAACCGAAGAAAGAACATCTTTTATGAATTTAAAATTCCACAGCTAAATAGACAAAAGATTTCTAATATCTTTATAATGATACAAGGGAGAGAATTAATGAAAACTATAAAACAAAAGATACTAAGTTATGCGGGGCACATCCTATAAATTGGAGCTCTTCGTATAGGGAAAATTGAAAGCGCAAGAAGCAGAGGAGGACGGAGAAGAATGTGGATGAATAGACCGACATAAGAAATTGCGGAAAGTAGAATAGAAGAGCGAAGCATCGGCTAGAATGGAGGCGCAGAATAGAAGATTTGGTATTAGCGACCTTCTAGAAGACGCTACAATTGAATGAATGTTGAAAAGAAGAGCAGAGTATCGCGTAGAATGGAGGCGCAGAATAGAAGATTTAGTATTAGCAACCTTCTAGAAGACGCTACAATTGAATGAATGTTGAAAAGAAGAGCGGAGGATCTGGTAGAATGGAGGCGTAAAATAGAAGATTTAGTATTAGCAAACCTTCTGAATAGAAGATGCTACAATATATTAAATGAATGAATATGTAATGTAATGTAGAAATTTCTGTGTGGTAAGGCCCAATGACCTTCTCACAATTTTTGTGGTTATCACAGCATTACTAAGATTCTCCTGCACTAATAATCTCCTCAAACTTCTAATCTTTTTACTCTGTTAATGCCTCCACTGGTCGCTACTCACATTAAAATAGCTACTCAATCGTCCAGACGGGACTGAGATATCCCCGTAATCGCAAACACAAAGTCGAAAAATGTCTGACCTCGCCGCAGATTAAACCCGGGTTCCCCAAATGCAATGTCAGTGTAATACCACTAGACCAGGAGAACTGATTATATAGTTCCATAATATTGTCGCTCGACTGGTCGGGTGTAGCATGGGCGTTCTAGCTCTGATTCTCGGTCGTGTTCATTTTTACTTTCCTTATCCTATAAAAAGGAAAGTATTGTAATGGGCTGAAATTTTCGATGTCGAGTTTTCAATGCCAAAACATGTTTTGAGGTCTCCAGAGCCCAAATCTCGAGTTTCAGCCATTGGTCTGTGTGTGTGTGTCTGTCTGTCTGTCTTTGAAGATTTGAAGAAAATATCTCAAGAACGGCAAGTGCTAGAGACTTGAAATTTGGTATGTATGTCAGTTTTATGGCATGGACGACAAAATAAACTTTTCGTGGAAATCGAGAACGGTAATAGCTATAACTTTAAACTTGGTGCCTTCATTCATATCAATTTCATACAAGACATTGGAGATTATTAACTTACTTATGTTGAAGTGTAATATATTATTGGCCGCTAATTAGCGGTTGAATGCCGCTCTTTGGCGGTTCCGCCTAAAACCAGACTGGAAAAAGCTAGAACTTGAAATTTGGTGCCAATTCATATCAATTTCATATAAGAAAATGAAAAATCCAACTTAGGTTTAGGTGATATATATTGTTGGCCGCTTATTAGCAGTTGCAGGCCGCTTCTTAGCGGTTCTGTCTAAAACCAGAACGGAAAGAGCTAGAACCTTTAGTATTTCTTTTTTCCTCATAATTTGAATGAAGTTCATTGCTCACTAATTAGGTTGCAACTATGTAAAGAAGCTATTCGAATGATTTTATTCGGATACCATAAACTAACAGAGGTTTTCTTACAGCTCTTGGCAATTTCCTCTTTAAAAAAAATGCATCCGTTCTGATATCTCCTGGGTGATATGGAGTAACAGAAAAAATCCAAACCAAATTAAAGTCAAACTTCTTTTTATGTCTCCTTTGGCTGTTAGGAAATTATATAAAAATGGATAAGGAAAGTTGTGCGATATTCACACCAGATTTTTTTTCTTCTTATAGAAATCCTCTAACTCATTCTATTAAAAGAAATCTATAAACGTCATCACTTTAAATTCTAGAACCCGGAATGCTAAAATGGCTATAAGGTCTTGGTTACTCACGTGTATTGTTCGATTAATGTATTTATCATAGGAATGGGATTTGAGAAACTACTTTTCATCACAGTCCACAAATTTCCGATGATTGGAAAAGCAACAGGACCAGGCAGGATCCACGAAAGATAATAAAGTTTTCTTCTTGACCAATTGTAATGTAGGATACACAAAACAACTATCCAGTACCAAAAGTTTGCACTCTGAAATATAATATGTTTCTATTAATGAAAGAACTCTTGGTAGAACTGTCAAATACAAGAAATGAAAATGATGAAAAACACTTGACTGTATAATTTTACTTGAAAAACGTAACTTCTCATAGTGCCATTTAACTACTGAGATTGTATCCCCTCTTTTCATTTAATTAATGTATCCACTCTTCCTGGGTCATTTTTAAATAAAAACGTCCCCAAGGGATATTAAATTAATGGCAAACGAAAACACTGGCAGCAATTTCAAAAGTTATAGTTTTAAAAAAAAAATTCTAAAAAGTTGCTATTTAGTTAAAATATACACTTTTTCATTAAGAATGAGATAACTCCAATACTTACAAGGTAGTATATTATGTTGTTTCCGCTTGACCCAGCCATGGTTGTCAACTGAGAGAAAATAACTCTATGATGGATGTTAGAATTTACATATCATCAACTCTCAAAATTTTCGTGACCAATGAATTGAAATTGACCATTAAATTAAATTGTTTATGAATTCTATGTTCAAAAATAATCAGTGGAGTAGTGGAGTATTTAGAGGCCGGCTAGAGTGATCACCACCTGATTTCTCCAGAAGAATGTTTCCGAGAATATTATATCCCACATCATGTTCGTTGTTAATGTTTTGTAGTTTTTGGTAATTGAAGTTTTTTTTTTTTTTCTTCTTCTTCTTCTTCTTCTTCTTCTTCTTCCTCCTCTGAAAATCTTATATTACCTCCAAAACTAATACTATATCAACTAGATCAAAATTGAACCAAAACAAAGATAACAACGAAGAAGATGAAATGTCGGACCACGAACTAATATTATATATTACAAAACAAATTAAAAAAATCGAAAACTTGGGAAGAAAAATAAAAGAAGTCTTAAAAATAGACACTGAAGAAAACAGAAATAATAGATTCAAAGAAATAATTAAATAATACAACTTAAGAAATCGAAACATTTTAAAATAAACAGTTGAAAAACATAAAGATATAATAAATGACTTAGAACAAAGATCAAGAATGTCAAATATAATTATCAACGGGATTCCAATAACAAAAAGAGAAACTTTAAAAAATAGAATAGAAGAACTTGGAACGAAAATCGGAATAAATAACCCCCTAAATGACAACTTATCCATCGCGTGAACACCAAAAACAAGAATTAACCGAAACCAATAATTATGAGACTACTAAACACCAAAACGAGAGACAAATGGACAGAAATAAATTATGGAATGAAAAAATGTATATTAATGAACATTGAACCCAAAACAACCAACAGATATTATACAAAATAAAAGAATTTGCAAAACAAGATCAGATAAAATATATGTAGGCTAAAGATTACAATATTTACAACCGTAAGACAGATAATTGGAGAATATTTACAATGAGAAAATTGATAGACCTAGAAATGATCCATCCCCAAGAAAGCAATGACAATAGTATTAATTTTGACAATGTTACTGAATAGCAACTACTATTAGATTTAATTTTAATAATTATCAATGTTCTGAACGAAATTTTACCAGATCAAAACTTTACAGTATTTTTCGCATCATTATATCTACACTAATTGTCAATCTAATTATTGGACACAGGAAATCATATTATAGCAACTTTTTTTCCACATTGACCCTATATAACTTTAAACATTCTTCAATATTCTTCATATCATTTAAACTATGGATATAGATTGAATTCAAAACTTAATCTATGAAGAATGTTTTGAATTTGATGGTGCTGACAGTCTGAGTGACTATATGAATATTGACGGACTAACTGTCTTCCACATCAACATCTGCTACATTAAGAAAAACTTCCATCAATTACTGATTTATTTAAAACCATATTTACATTCCATCGATATCATCATACTCACTGAAACAATGCTTTCTTCAACCTTCTTCTATCGAAGGATACGACTATCAGTTTTCCAGCAAACAATACAAACAATTTACCTGAATATAAAAAGAATAAAAAAAAGAAACATAAAAAAAACTAACTGACTTTATAAAACTTACACATTTCACAAACACAAACTGCATAATACTGACTTTGATAATTAATAATAACTGACATTTTAGCAATATATCGATCACCCAGCTCCGAAAAAAAAAACATTTACTGACGAACTAGACACTCACCTACCTCAAATCACAAATCCAGAGTATTTCATTACTGGGGATTTGAACATCAATATATTCAGGTAAAACATCAACGACTGTCCATACACAACTGCTTGGACATGTTACAAACACATAATTTTATATCCTGTATTGACAAACCGACACGAAAGAAAGTAACACGCTGACCAAACAGAACAACTATTTCTAAAACATGTCTCGACCACGTACTCTACAGAACCAACCGAATCAACTCAGATATAAAAACTGCAATCTTACAAACTTCCATTACAGACCATTTCCCAACCATAGCCAAAATACAAACAACACTACAACCGAAAGAAAACATAAAGAAAAGAACTAAAAAAAATATAAATATTGAATTACTGAACAATACACTAGAAAAAGAAACATGGACAGACATACTAATTACAACAAATGTTAATACAGTAGCAGAATCCTTGACCAGCAGACTCATTGACCATATAGACAACTGTGCAGAAGCCAAACAATACACGAAAAAACTTGGGCAAGGTTGCATACCACATTTTATCAAAATCGGACAAATTTTATGTTTTTTTCATATTTGTTGCCCAGCCGGGGCCCTCAAATGCAAAAAATTTACAAACCACCAAAAATTATCAAATATAATACTTTGGCGGCTATGCATACCAAATTTTATCAAAATCGGACGAATTTTATGTTGTTGTTTTTTCCATTTTGTGGGACCCTACCGGGACCCCAAAACCAAAATTACTACAAAATACCAAAAGATGTCAATTATAGCACTTAGGCAACGGTGCATACCAAATTTTATCAAAATCGGACGAATTTTATGTTTTTTTCATTTGTGGGCCCCTACTGGGGCGCATTGGCGGTGCCCCGTCAAAAACGCACCACATGGGGCCATTTTTTTTATATATAAATAAACTAATACCCTATTTAGCAACCGATTTTAAATTTCATCATAATTGGTTTTGTGGTTTGGATTTTAGAGATTTGGACCAATTGCGACGTTCTTGGTCCTGAACTGGGGGGGGAGGGGCTCTGACTGAAAGCTGAAAAATCCAGTTAATATAATGAGTCCAATAATCCNAGATAAAAAGATGCCATAGTTACCCATTTTAAATTTCATCAATATTGGTTATGTAGTTTTCATTTTAGAGATTTGGTCCAATTGCGACGTTCTTTGTTCTAAACCGATGGGGGGAACTCTGAATAAAAGGTTGAAAACAGTGGTTAAATAAAATTTCCAATACTTTGAATGATCCTTGTCGGCTCTAGACATTAATTTTTTCAAAAATTCATGTGAAATTACTAATCTGTTTTATTTTAAAAGGGATTTCCATTTTAAGAAAAATAGGCTTTTTGCCCAAAGATGACCTGTACCAAATTTCATCAAAATCGGACTAGTAGTTTGGCTTCCAGAGCTCTGCACACGATTCCGTACGTACGGTGTACGTAGTACGTCGGAAATATCGGTTTTTTGGATAGGAAATGATATATTTGATCTTTATTTTGGGTTCTGGCTTTCTGGCTTCGATTTTTTGGGCCAAAAAAAGTCAAAATTGGCTGCACGAATACAATACTTTATCTTCTAGAGGAAGAGAAAGTAAAAAGTAATGTTTCATCGCATATTAATCTGAATGTCGAAACGAGTGTATGAAGAATTACTTTCTCAAGTTTCGCCTTACATTGTGAAGAAAGATACGATAATGCAGTTAACCGTTCATGTGGAGATATAGCCTCCACATGAACGGTTAACGCTACCTTGGAATTTTTCGCAACGAGAATTTCACCAGAAGCTTCATTATTTGTTGCAGAGTGATGGCCTTCGTACAAAAAGCAATTGCAAGGTTATATGAGCCTGACAAACTGGATACCTTGCTGAGAGATTTGGGGAAAAAACATTTCACGTACGGTGCCAAAGCAAAATATGTAGATGTAAGTATATAACTTTAATAGATTCCAATATTATCGTTTTCTTGACAGTTAATTTGCCAGCGTCTATGGCACGTTAATAATGAACTTTAACAGCAGACAGTCAATTCATTGGACAATACTAAACAAAACAACGTCTAGCGAGTGTTTACTTGGGCGATGACGGTAGGATCGCCTCTTCGAGACTATTCTCGGCCTATCCCAGGCTGTGTGAGGTCAATGGCGGAAGCTTATATAAGTTTCGGCGAATAGATTGTAAACCCCCCGTCTCAAATGACCATAGAGAAGTTAAGGCGAATTTAAGCTAAAAAAAGATCAGGCAATAATTTTCAGCTGCAGTCAGTCTCACACATCTGACTACCAATGAATCGTCTTTGATAACGCCATCCAAATGATTATAGGTAATGATAATTGTTATTTTACAAAGCGTTGAGTTTCTTAGTTAAAATCTGTGCTTCCTCTTACATATACTCACTGATAAGAGGATTATACTCGTCGAAGCTATTGTTCTATTGTGCTTTTGTAGTTCTGAGAATTACAGTTTTCTATCTAAACGGAATATTTTGAGCATACACCGTGTCCATTCAGCGGCCATGGCCAGAGGTATCACACTGTTTTTCAAAGCTGAAAATCCGGATGCGAATCCGGCAGAACCAAAATGGAGGTTTGGTATGATTTATTTTTGTAGTAGCGGTGTTTCTCTCGAAATCTTCCTCTCATGTTACTCTGTTTTTATTATTATTTATCGTGATTCACCCGATGTTTAGGAGGCGGACTGGGATACCGTAAAGAGGAAAAGAAGAGTGAAGCTGAAACAAAGACTGCACCCCTTTTTTTGGATTTTTCATCTGTTTCATAAAAAAAAATCCTCCAAACATTTATGTTTTTCATTCTAAAATTCCAGAAATTTTCTGGAATGACTACTATAAAAATATCAATAAAATTTCTCAAATTTTAATGTGTTTCACTGTGACCCCATCTGGGACGTCCGATTTCAAAGATATTTTGAAAATAATAAAATAAAAATCTATTCAAACAAACGTACAAAATTGTGTTGTGCATTATTTTTATCTTTTCATCTCTGTTTTAAACTTGAAAAAAAAACCGCAATGTTAGAAATTTTTGATAAAGCGTTTTTGAAATTTCCATCAATACAAATTCAACTAAATCAGTTGTTGTGTTCTATTTTACAATTTATGAATATTTCAAATATTGCGTCGTGTTCAAGAGTATACTTTATGTGGAGTTTTGAAATTTTGCATGGTATTATATACCAAGTTAAACCACCTGATGGTGTGACCAATTTTTCAGGGGGGATTCCATGTGGCCCCAGGGGATCCAACTTTTGTTTTTTAAATACGAACCCTCATCTTGTGATACATATTCTGAAAGACAATAAAATGAGAAGTACTTGCAAAAAAAATTCACACGTCTAACATGTTTGGTATCAAACATGGCCTGTTGTCTCAGCTCCCTAGATAAAATATTATTTGAATTAGATTTGGCAGGATTCGGCTGTTGTCACAGCTCTCTAGTAAAATTATTATAGGAATTAGAATTGGCAGCCTTCGGCTGTTGTCGCAGCCCTATTGGGAATAATAAATATTTGAATTACCTTTGACAAACTTCGGTTGTTGTCACAGTTCTCTAGTGAAAATATTATATGGATTAGATTTAGCAGCCTTCGGCTGTTGTAGCAGCTTTAATGGGAATAATAAATATTTGAATTACCTTTGACAACCTTCGGTTCTTGTCACAGTTCTCTGGTGAAAATATTATATGCATTAGATTTAGTAACCTTCGGCTATTGTCACAGCTCTCTACTGAAAATATTATATGAATTAGATTTGGCATCCTTAGGCTGTTGTCGCAGCTCTAATGAAAAAAAAGAATATGTGAATTAGCTTTGAGAACCTTCGGTTGTTGTCACAGTTCTCTAGTGAAATTATTATATGCATTGGATTTAGCAACCTTCGGCTGTTGTCACAGCTCCCTAGTGAAAATATTATATCAATTAGATTTGGCAGCCTTCGGCTGTTGTCGCAGCTCTAATGAGAATATATATATTTGAATTAACTTTGACAACCTTCGGTTCATGTCACAGTTCTCTACTGAAAATATTATATGCATTTGATTTAGCAGCCTTCGGCTGTTGTCGCAGTTCTAATGTGAAAAATAAATTTTTGAATTACCTTTAAAAACCTTTGGTCGTTGTCACAGCTCTCTAGTGAGTATATTATATGCATTAGATTTAGCAGTCTTCGGCTCTATTGTGAAAAAAAAAAATTGAAATACTTTTGCATCTTTCGGTTGTTGTCGCAGCTTCCTGGAGAAGATATAATTTGAAATAGATTTGGCAGCCTCCGCCTGCTGTCATAGCTCTCTAGGGGAAATACTATTTGAGTCAGATTTGGCAGCCTTCGGCTGTTATCACAGCCCTCTAGTAAAATTATTAAATGAATTAGATTTGGGAGCCTTCGGGGCCTATAGTGGAAGAAAATTGAATTACCTTTGACAACTTTCGGTTGTTGTCGCAACTCCCTGGAGAAAATATAATTTGAAATAGATTTGGCAGCCTTCAGCTGGTGTCACAGCTCTCTACTGAAAATATTATATGCATTAGATTTAGCAGCCTTCGGCTTTGTCGCAGCTCTAATGTGAAAATATTTTAAGGGCCCTCAGTGGAGATAGGTTTAAAAGACCCAACATTTGTCAACAATATGTTTCACAGAGTGTTTATTTTAAATTTCATCAAATTTAGAGTGATATTGCCACTTTTAGATAAGTGACCCGAATTAGAGGTTTGGTCCCCTAAAGTGCCCCCTGATGAAAGTAGTCCCATGAGGTCCAAAATTTGTCGATGATATTTTACAAACAGTCTCTGCTTCAAATTTAATCAAAATTGTAGCTCTATTGCCACTTTTAGAGAGGTGACCCTAATTTCCGGTTTGGTGTCATAAAGGACCCCCACATGAAGATAGCGCCATGAGTCTCAAATTTTCTCGATGATATGTTACAAACAGTCTCTGTTTTAAATTGCATCAAAATTTGAATTTATTGCCACTTTTAGAGAGGTGATCCTAATTTCCGGTTTGGTGCTATGAAGGACCCCCAGATGAAGATAGCCCCATGAGGTCCAAAATTTTTGGATGATATGTTACAAAGCATCTCTGTTTTAAATTTCATCAAAATTGGAGCTCTATTGCCACTTTTAGAGAGGTGACCCTAATTTCCGGTTTGGTGCCATAAAGGACCCACAGATGAAGATTTTCCGATAATATGTTACAAAGAGTGTCTGTTTCAAATTTCATCAAAAACAGGCGCGCTGTTTGGGTTTCAGAGGGTCACCCCAAAATGACCTCTTTTGCAAAGTGCTTCTAATTTTATGGTCTTTCTGGAAATGTATCACAAATGGGGGTTCGTATTTAGAAAACAAAAGTTGGACCCCCTGGGGGTCAAATGGGACCCGACCCTGAATTTGGGATATAATACCATGCTAAATTTCAAAATTCCACATAAAGCTGTTCAAAAGATATTCAGGTGGTCTCAGAATTTTGAGACACGCAGTATAAAGCACTAATTATTATGATTTGTATTTGTTTTTTTCTGCTTGGACGCAGCTCATTGGACCTCAATTTATTTCTGCCATTCAACCAGCTCTGGAATCCCGCTGGAGTACTGAACTGCACAATGCCTGGGTTCATCTCTTTGCCTATATGGCACATATTATGAAAGAGTCTATGGCAGCCGAAGAGTTGTGTCATAAAAAGTCCTAACTTCTATCTGTGGGTGCCTTTCATATAATCGCTTTTTGATGTTTCATCGCCAATAAAGATAATTTCATATATTTGGAAAATCTTTGGAATAGGTACATGTCGATTTCCTTTAAACTGGTCAAGTCATGTAAACCAAGTGAAATTGTTACGAAACGAGTGTAAACTCTTGGTGAATTCTTTCGAAAATGGAAAGAAAAATTATTGAACGAGGTGCTCAAAGTTAGCATAAAAAATAATTTAAGCAAAAAAAAAAGTGGAACTTTTGAAATGCCTGAAGAACAAAAGCTGCATGACTAATGTATATCAATTTCGGCATCGAGACTTTCGGCTCTTTTTGGTATAGACACGGAAGGGAGTACCTACTTTAGGCAGAAAATTGGTTTTGCAGTTTAAAGGGGGAACGTTGTATCCACAATTATCTTTTGTGAAACAGCGAGATCGCCCCCGAGAAGTCCGAGAAAGGGGACTCTTTTGTCCTAATTAAGACAAAAGAGACCCTTTTCTCAGGGTTTTTTTGCACGCTGCTCTTAAATATTAGTGTGGCAAATAACTTGAATTCATGACTATAAAAAGCCAAGGGTCGGTCAGGAGTTTAGTTGTCAGAACGTCATCATCAAGTTAAGATCAAATATATATAGGTCACATCTGGTCACATTGTAATAGATTTTCAAAACATTAATTTAGAAGCTTCATGATAATGTTTTGTCTTTCCGGTTTGCCATCCATTCTGTCCATCTCTTATTTTATATTTCACAAACGGATAAAATTTATTTTGGCTTTCATCCAGGCACCTAATGTCCAAAGTGAATGTAAAATGTGGAACATGTCTCCAGAAGAAAATCACTTGTCTATTCTATAGAGAGTTGAACATATTTTAATTTTTGTGAACGTTAGTGAACTCTACCCTGGTTTACATCCCGAAATGCACTTGTATATGTGTATGATTGTTTGTTTGTTACGGATACAGGCCACAATTTTCTTCCGATTTTGACGAAATTTGGTATATATATATTTAGGACATGGAGGGGCTTCCAGGGGCTCAATATTGTGTTTTTTAAAAGAATTTTTATTTTGTTGAAACGCATAATTTTGATATTTGGTGGCCCTGCCGGAGATCCATTGTTCGAAGTTCTAATGCATGTAATAAAGTTAGTTTATGAGGACACCTCAAATGTGTCGATTTTCTCGTTTTGACCACTTTGGATGATTTGCCAAAAATACTTTCTATACAGTGTGTTCATAAAGTCGGAGGCCATCCTTATAACTTTTTTACTGTTCAAACTAGAAATTTGAAATTCTACATGCAGCCCTTGAAAATGGAAAAGAGTTTTGAGAGGTACTGAAAATTTGGGAGGCCCCCCCGGGGCGGCCCCAGGAGGGCCTCCCAAATTTTCAGTACCTTAAATAGAATGACCATTTTTTTGGTTGCTACTCATATTAAAAGAACTTTATTTTAATCGGGGGAACCCCTGAGTACTATGATGGGCATTGTATGCCCCTGACAACTATGCGGAACATGTTGTGAGATGTAATAAAGTTAGTTTATGAGGACACCTCATAAACATTCTCCGGGGCACAAACATTTAATCCATGTGTACTTAATTTTTAATAACATTGGACATGGCACTAATGGCATTCTCTGGGGCACAAACATTTAACCCATGTCTACTTAATTTTTAATAACATTGGACATGACACTAATGGCATTCTCTTGGGCACAAATATTGAACCCATGTCTACTTAATTTTTAATAACTTTGGACATGGCACTAATGGCATTCTCTTGGGCACAAATATTGAACCCATGTCTACTTAATTTTTAATAACTTTGGACAAGGCACTAGAGGCATTCTCTAGGGCACAAACATTTAACCCATGTCTACTTAATTTTTAATAACATTGGACATGGCACTAATGGCATTCTCTGGGGCACAAACATTTAACCCACGTCTATTTAATTTTTAATAACTTTTTAGATGGCACTAATGGCATTCTCTTGGGCACAAATATTGAACCCATGTCTAGTGTCTACTTCGTTTTAGATTGGGTTCCGTCGGTTTCCCAATGAAAGAAGAATAATATTACAATAATGTCTTTTCTCATATTTAGTTTAGATAACCAAATATTGTATAATAATGTTAATAATTAAATCTAATATAAGAATATACCGTGTGAGCCTCAGAAAACTGGACACTCTTTCAGTCAGTTTTTCAAAATTTCAAGGGAATGTTAAAATCAATATTTGTGTCCTTCCTAAAAATACATTAATTTATTAATGTTAGAGTTGGAAAAATCATTATTTCCGAAAATTGTTCTTGAATAGGAATGATGATATTTGAATTGGTTTATACCTATACTGTTCTGGTTCTGTGAACTATAGACCTCACTCACTTAAATGACCACAATTTGTCACCGAGTTATTCATAATGGAAGTGGCCCAAAAACTTAGTTCAGTCAATAAATATAATGAATGTCCATACCAAATTTCATAAAAATCCGATATTGAATTAGACATTTATCGTGGTACAAAAAGACAAACAAAAGAAATTTTGTTGTTTTAAAACTGGACCTCACTCAATATTAATTTTTCCGTAAGATAAAAAGAAAGATATTTCTCATTTTAAAAAAAAATATTTGTCTTTTGTGAAAGACAAATATTCTTCTATATATTTCTTAAAATTTAACTTTGAATCACTGTAAAATAAATGTTTAATAGGATGTTTTAAAAAGATAAAAAGATATAGTCAAATATCTCGAAAACCGTTAGAGATAGGAAGAAAACGTTCGATACAAACGCCCCTTATTTTTTTGCAGGAAATATAATGGTGACCTTGCAATATTTCTCCAAGATCGCCTGCAAGGTTTTTCGAAGGTCAACATTGTTTTATTTTTATTAAATGGAACCCTATATTTTTTATTGTGGTATTGAATTTTGTATTAAAAAGAAATATTTTTTGCTCAAATTTTTTTTTTCGATTTGGCTCTTGACCAGTTCTTATGTGTAGGATTACGACTCGGCTTGATCTTTCATTAAAATTACCACATTTATGAGCAAATATTTCAAAATGGCCGTGCCGATAATACTTCATACTTACATAAATTATTAAAACGTAAAAATGTTCAGTTCTTCTTCTTCTTTTTCACAAGGTATATTATTCATCGCAATAGTTGTGTAATTAGAAAAAATAGATTAATTAAGAATTATTATTTATCTATAATTATTAAACCACAATAATTTAATAAAATTAATAGATTAATTAGATGTAAAACAGTTGCGTTTTATTTGCAATCATAATACTGTTTGTTTGAATTGTGAAATAATAATTCAAGCAATTTTGAGGCTCCTGGGTATTGTATACAGAATTTGTCCCATTGTTGTTTCTAGTTGTCCCATAGCAGATGGGGTTCCGTGTGCAACTTAATGAAGTAGCTTAGTGGATGTTATTATTCGATCAGGAAAGTGATGGAGATCAACAATATCTTGAGTGCCACACTCGCAACTGATGCAGACATCTGTAATGGCGAATCCAAGATGGCCGCCACACCAAAATAATTAATCTTCGCCGATTTTCATCCGATTTCGATTTTTTTTTTTTTCTTGCGTCATATTTTGATATCAATGAGAAAAATATGTGTTCACACAAGTACTGTAGGAAACCAATACTTTTGGTGCTTTGGGCTCAAAGGTGTAAAAAATCAAAATTAAGAGGGTCAAAATTAGTAATTTTATGACCAAATCACACAATATAACTAAACAAAATTTGAGCGCACGGCAGTGCGCCAGGCCAAGTTCCGGAAAGCACCAGTGTATCTTTACACGAAGCAATTCACCAGGTTTTTCACACCGTCAGATATCCGGTTCTACAGGGGATAGGTCATTGAAATTTTGAACATACATTCTGTAGTATAGTACAATACTACAGGATAAACTTCAAAATTTAATTTTAACCCGGGTAGGAGATAGGTAATTTCAAAGTTTGCACTATTGGATACTCACTGACTGACTGACTGATTGACTCACCCATCATCAAAAGTTTCAGGCACTTCCCGTATACCTAGATCGCTGAAATTTTGCATGAAGTTAGCAATTGACATCCACGTAAAGGGAAAAATCCGAAAAATTGAACTTTTTCACTGCAAGTGCTCCAAAACGGTGTCGCTTTAGGGAAGACAGTACAACGTATTTTAATGTAGTTTTTTTTTTTTATTTATTTATTTCATATTCCAACGGGAAATACCCATAATATTACATGTTCCCTACTTTTTTGTTTTCATTCAAAACAATAAATTAAATAATAAAAAATTAGACAATGACAAAACAAAGCAAGGAAAAGTGTCACCTGCAGAACACCAAATTTAAAGTATTCCTGAGAGGGAGAGCAACCGTTGTTTGGTGGACTCAATGGATGGATTTCTAAGGTCTAAATTGTGTGGAGCATTGCTGATTNCAAAGGCAAACATTCATCTAAATAAGCAGACCAATTTATTTCAGATAGGTACCACCTCATAAGGTCAAACTCTGTTTTCCTAAAATATAACCCACTAATTTCACCCGGTTCAAGATAAGCAGATGATGATTCAAATTTGAACCGAGATTCAATAGCCGGATGGTGTCCATCGAGATGTAAAATAGGATCATCAGCGACGCGCAGGGACACAGACTCAAAATTTACAAAAATCAGATCAAGGATCCTGCCTAAATTGTTGGGATTATTATTAATTTGAAATAAACCATAAAAGGATGTGATATCAAACAGAATGTCCGAGAGAGGGTTAGAGTTTAAATACTCCAATTTGACTGAATCATCAGGACTGAACCAGCTTAAGAAGGGAAAATTAAAATCGCCAAAAATGGATATATAACATTTGGATATTTCGACAAAACATTATCTAAAAGTGCGGAGTATGATTGGACGGTTTCAGTCGTTGGAGATGGTAGCTAACAGACATTTATTATGAGGTTTTGTTTTTTAAACTTTATAAGAACAAATAATGTTTCTATTGAATTATTAGCAATTTTGATTGGATTTAACTGATAAAACACTGAAATCTTGCGTAAAGTTAGATATTTGCATGCAATATAGCAGGAAATAATTTATGTTTAAACTCTTTCACTCCAAGTGCTCCAAAACAGTTCCGCTTTAGGAAAGGAGATGGTCGAAAACTAGTTTAAACTTGTAGGA
>CM022875.1:28390843-28402353 GCA_012654025.1 Pachypsylla venusta
TTGGGCAAAAAGCCCGATCCATATTTTTCTTTTTCACGATATCACCCCCAGGGGCGGTCCTAGCCCCTCAAAAGGTTTTTTGGGTCCGAATCTCTAAAATCCGAACCAAATAACCAATTTTGATGAAATTTAAAATCAGTAATTATCGAATCATTTTACCTAAAATAAATGGTCTCACGAGGATATACCCCTGTCAGGGGAGCCGCCAGGGGCCAAAATGGTCCTTAAAATGGAAATTCATTTTAGAAAAACAGATTAGTAATTTCACATGAATTTTTTTTTTAAAATGTCTACAGCCGACTGATCCCTGTATTGGAAATTTTATTTAACCACTGTTTTTAAACTTTTATTTTTTTGACTATCGCTTTTAAAAGAAAACGGTTCATTTTATTCACTTAAAATTCAAAACAATTGATGTTTGGAGCCTAAAGAGATTATTCGACTCATTATATTCACTGTATTGTAGCAATTAGTCAGAGTCCCCCCCCTCCACGATTTAGGACCAAGAACGTCACAATTGGACAAAATCTCTAAAATCCAAACCACACAACCAATTTTGATGAAATTTAAAATGGGTAGCTAAATAGGGTATTGGTTTATAAATATATAAAAAAATGGTCCCATGTGAGTGCGTTTTTTGACAGGGACATCACCAGTGCGCCCTAGCAGGGGCCCACAAATGAAAAAACATAAAATTCGTCCAATTTTGATAAAATTTGGTATGCACAGGCATCCAAGTATTATACCTATTTGACAATTTTTGGTGTTTTTTAGATTTTTTGCATTTGGGGCCCCGGCCGGGCCCCAAATATGAAAAAAACATAAATTATCAAAATCGGACGAATTTTATGTTTTTCCATTTATGGGTCCCTTCAAAAAAAAATATGAAAAAAAAAAATCTAAATAGGTATTTAGCATATTTTTTCATGATTTTTTTACATTAAAACAGAAATTTCTCTACGAATACAGAAGTAAACGGAAAAAGTGATATACCGTTGAAACCTTATTAACATTAGCATATTTTTCCCGTTGAGCAACCGTGGGAGTCCCGTTGCCGTTGCTTTTTTCGTTGCTTACAAAAATATCAAAAAAAAAATCAAGTTAGCTCAAAAACGGAGCACTAACTCATAGCTTCTGAGCATGAAAGTAATTTTATCTGAACAGAAATTTTACATGTGTTCGAAAAATAATTTTCAAAAAAAATATGTCCAAGAAAGTTATGGACATATTTGTGACGTCAGTCGTACACGTGGAAAAAAGATGAAAAATGCGAATAACTCAAAAACAAAGCCTTTATTAAAAAGTTGAAGGGAGCATTTTTGGTAGGTATTGGCATCTAGAATAAGCCAATAAATTTTTGTCCTCCTTAACTGGGACACCCTGTATATATTAAATTTTATCAAAATTAAACAATTTTTTTTTTTCATTTTTGGCCCTCCCCCCCCCTAAAAAAATTCTACAAGTGCCAAATATAATACCTACTTGCTTGACTGTGCATACCAAATTTTATTAAAATCAGACAAATTTTATGTTTTTTTTCTTTTTCATTTGTGGGTCCCTACCGGGGCCCCAAAAGCAAAAAACACAAAAAATTGTCAATTATAATATTTGGGTAGTTGTGCATACCAAATTTTATCAAAATCGGACGAATTTTATATTTTTTCATTTAAGGGCCCCCGCCGTGGCCCCAAAACCAAAATTACTACAAAATACCAAAAGTTGTCAATTATAATACTTGGACGACTGCGCATACCAAATTTTATCAAAATCATTCAAATTTTGTGTTTTATCATATTTGGGACACTACCGGGGCCCCAAATCCAAAAAATCTACAAAACACCAAAAATTGTCAAATATAATACTTAGGTGGCTGTGTATACCAAATTTTATTAAAATTTTTTTTTTTTTTTTTTTTCATTTGTGGGACCCTACCGGGGCGCACTGGCGGTGCCCCTGTCAAAAACGCACCCACATGGGCCCATTTTTTTATAAATAAACTAATACCCTATTTACCTACCCGTTTTAAATTTCGTCAAAATTGGTTGTGTGGAGTGCCCTTTATATAAACCCCCGTGATGAACATCAAAACTTCTTTCGTAATGTTCTTTTTGTTTTGAACATATTCTCCAACATTTCATCTTTATTCACAACTTTTTGAAAGAAAAAGAGAGAGGAACTTTTGTTCCATATTTTACATAATTCTATAAATTTCAATTTAATATTTATGGAGTTTCCGTATATTTCATTTGAATATACTTTTCTTCATATCATAAAGGGTCTTTTGAGGAACGGGAAAACGTTCTTTTTCGGCAAGATTCACGTACTTTTGGTACGCTGTGCGAAATAGACATTTTTTCTCGAGTGCCCATCATTCGTCAAGTTTTCATTGTTGGATCATTCATAATTTTTTTTCTCGCCATTCTTTATGACCTGATCTTGTTTGCATTCAGTAACAGGAGGACATGAAAATCGGACAACGCTAGCTTAATATATTAATCAGAAATTTTTGTGTACCTGTGTGGTAGGAGTTGTCTATTACAATACCACAGCCCAAACGCTAGCAGATCGTGAAAAATTTATTGAAATGGCCCCCCCCCCCAAAAAAAAAAATATTGGCATCATCGTATCCAATGGTCAGTCTTTGGACTGCAGCTCTAAAGAAGTTGTCATCAAAGGTACATCTAATATAGAACGCTAATAATTGGCATGGCCCCAGAACCATGTTAATTGCTACAATATAATTGTGTGCCATAATTGGATTCGACGAAATTACGCCCACCTTCTGTATCGTGATAAAGGAAGGCAAGGAAAAGATAGTCAACATCTCACAATCTCACGTATGACCTTTCATTATAAAAGTTTGTAAGTCATAATTACGACTTAGGCAACAGAAAATGGTGCTACAATATGTGGTCAAATGTTTGTGAGGACCATACAACATTTACCATATAAGGCACAAATAAAATTATCATTCAACGTCTCACAATCTCAAGCATGATCTATTTTCATTATAGAAGTTTGTAAGTCATTTTTATAACTTAGGCAACAGAAAATGGTGCTACAATATGTGGTCAAATGTGGAGACCATACAACATTTATCATATAATGCACAAATACAATTATCATTCAACATCTCACAATCTCAAGCATGATCTATTTTCATTATAGAAGTTTGTAAGTCATTTTTATGACTTAGGCAACAGAAAATGGTGCTACAATATGTGGTCAAATGTTTGTGGAGACCATACAGCATTTACCATATAATGCACAAATAAAATTATAATTCAACATCTCACAATCTCAAGCATGATCTCTTTTCATCATAAAAGTTTGTAAGTCATAATTACTACTTGGGCAACAGAAAATGGTGTTACAATATGTGGTCAAATGTTTGTGAGGACCATACAAAATTTACCATATAATGCACAAATAAAATTATCATTCAACATCTCACAATCTCAAGCATGATCTATTTTCATCATAAAAGTTTGTAAGTCATAATTACGACTTTTTTTTTTTTAACATTGTGAACTTTACTGTTGGATGAGTGGAATGATAGGGAAAAATCTTTCAGATATCGCGCTAGTCCTGGAGGGGGCGTTTCACCGAGAATATCGTGGAAATACCCCCTCCAGACCATAGCCCGGGATGTCAGATTCCTACAGCCCTATGTATTTTGTCCCGGAACGGCAAAGCTTTACTTCAGGACTAAAGACACCTCCCTAATACTTCTCTTCACTAACTTCCTTTAATCACTCTTCTACCAAAGTTACATTACCCCAAAACCAAAAAACTGCCTCCTTATACACACGACCACCCTTATCCTCGATTTGACCTGGACCGATCAATGGTACTTATTTTTCGGTCCCGGCCATTAGTTCAACATTATCACACAACAATAATATACTTAATGAGGTCTCGGGGGAGGGAGAGGCACAAGGACGCATAGCTTTCTTTTCCACCTTGATTTTTCCATTTCTTCTTTTGCTGTCCCCACTACTTTTTTAATAGCATGTATCGTAGACTTTTTTTCCCTGAAGCCAAATTGGTTTTCAGAAAGAGCTTTAGATATTTCTAGTTCTCGACGAAGTCTACGATTTATAAGACTTTCTAAAAGTTTACCCAGATTACTGAGGAGGCATATAGGTCTAAATTTCATGTGTTCCATATTATGTCCATTTTGTTTTGGAATGAGAACTAAGTTGGCTTCCTTCCATATTCTCGGATACGTTCCTTCTATTATATGTTTATTCATAATATCTAAAAAAAATTGAGGATTACAAACAACTAGCTCCTTTATAAATTCTGAGGTAACGCCATCTGGACCCGGTGCTTTCTTTCGCTTTAATGAGAGAGAAACTTCAACAAGCTCCTCCATCTCCAGCGCATTTTCCTATTTCCTTCTTCAGGATCCATGGAAATACTGAAGAAGGAAATAGGAAAATGCGCTGGAGAAGACATAAAAGTTACAAAAAAATTGGGTTCGAGAAATCTAATATTTTTGCGAGATCTTGATTCTACAATATCGAAGGAGGAACTGCATTCGGAATTAAAACAAGTTTTAAATAGCACTGACTACGAGATTCTGTATATTACAAGCAGTCGCCAGGGAACCACCAAATCGGCCAAACTAGAAGTTGGTAGAGATCTGGCCCAAAGTATGCTGCAACAAGGTACCCTAAAAATTGGATTTTTAGGGTCATATGGACGAGTGGAAGAATTTGTCAATGTTCCAAGGTGCTTCAAGTGTAAAGGACTAGGACACGTCTCTTTTGCTTGCACATCTCAGAACACACAAATCAAGGAATTGTGCTTCAAATGCGGTGAGGAAGGACATATTGCAGCCAAGTGCAACAATGCAGCTCACTGCGGCTCGTGTGGATGTGAGGGTCACAGAAGTGACTCTATGGCTTGTAGCAAATTTAGGCTTTTAGTAAACCGTACACGCAGGGAACATAAATACGCTCTAAAAATTATTCAAATTATGCTCTTTCGCTGCATAATTACGACTTAGGCAACAGAAAATGGTGTTACAATATGTGGTCCAATGTTTGTGAGGACCATACAACATTTACCATATATTATGCACAAATAATATTATCATTGAACATCTCACAATCTAACGTGTGACCTATTTTCATCATAAAAGTTTGTAAGTCATACTTACGACTTGGGCAACAGAAAATGGTGTTACAATATGTGGTCCAATGTTTGTGAGGACCATACAACATTTACCATATAATGCACAAATAAAATTATAATTCAACATCTCACAATCTCAAGCATGATCTATTTTCATCATAAAAGTTTGTAAGTCATAATTACGACTTGGGCAACAGAAAATGGTGTTACAATATGTGGTCCAATGTTTGTGAGGACCATACAAAATTTACCATATATTATGCTGAAATAAAATTTTAAATTTCGTCTATTGTGACCTATTCTAAGTGACATGTTTCACCCTGTATGACATTGTTCACTGATTTGTCTTCTGATAATTTGATTTCTTCTTCTAATTCTTCTTATTCTATTGTTTTATTCTCTCATCTTCTTGTTCACAAATTATTTTTTAATTACGCTTTAGATTTCATTACATCTGATCAGATATATATATATTTTTTCCTCATTGTGAAATGCTCACACAAAAGAAGCTCAATTGTTAACAATCTCTTCGCTTCTTTCTTCTTTGAAAAGTATCTTTTGAACGTTCATTCCAATCATTATCTTGTTATTTGGACTTTTTTTCGTTAAACAGTTTGCTCTCGTTGCCTCAAGGAACGCAATCATATTCATATTCTTCCGAAACTTCTCTCAAATTTTCGTTTGTTTTCGAAAACTTTTTTCTTGTTCAATGTTACAAATTTTCTATTCTTATGTGAGGGTTTATTGCTACTGTACTGACTTCATTTTGTTATGAAAGATTTTTTTTTTTTTTTTTTTTTTTAATNACGGAAGAAAAATTTTTTTTTTTTTTTTTTTTTTAACAAAAATGACTGTTTTGTAGAAAGGCAGTTTATTTTTATCTATAAATTTATTTTGTTGGTCTTGTGCTGTATAAATTGAAATCTGCTGACTCCATTTGACATTATTATCAGGTAATGGGAAATCTTACAATCACCTTTCACGTCCTTAGTCAATTTCGGTGGCATATAGGTTTCATAATTGGAAGTATTTCTTAAATCCGATTCACAGGGATATTATTTCTTTTTATTGTATTGGTTTATTACTTTTCTTACCGTATCCCCTGTAAAAGGGAAAGTATTGTAATGGGCTATTTTTTTATTATTGAACTTCCGAATTCACCCTCTGAATTTTTTGAGTCGGTCTGTGATTTCATCTATTTTTAAAGGCTAATGGTTTACACGGTTCCCTAGAACTTCCGTGACAAATCTTAACATGGTTCCATATTTGTGCTTCAGTGTATTATTCACAAACAATGCTAGAGTTCCTCTAGCATTGCTTGTGCATTGCGAGGATACCTTTTGAGGGTGAGCACTTAACTTCCATGTCCGTTTCAACACTAATAATAATAATAACAACAACAACAACCACTACGGTGTCTTAACATAACACGACTTTTCTTATCTATGAAAAAAGAAGAAAGTATAGTAATGGACTGAAATTTTCGATGTTGAGTTTTCAATGCCAAAACACGTTTTGAAGTCCAGAGCGGAAATATAATTATATATCACACTAACCTAGGTTGTATTCTTCAATTTCTTGTATGAACTTGAATGAATAGTCACCAAATTTGCAATTCTATAGCTCTTTCCATTCTGGTTTTAGACGAAACCGCCAAAAAGCGGATTTCAACCGCTAACTAGCGGCCAAAAATATATTACACTTCAACCTAAGTTGTACTTTTCAATTTCTTATATGAAATTGATATGAATAGGCACCAAATTTCAAGTTCTAGCTTTTTCCATTCTGGTTTTAGGCGGGACCGCCAAAGGCCTTAAACCGCTAATTAGCGGCCAAAAATATATTACACTTCAACCTAAGTTGTATTTTTCAATTTCTTGTATGAAATTGATATGAATATGCACCAAGTTTAAAGTTCTAGCTATTACCGTTCTCATATTAAGCAAGATATGCGAAAACCGATAAAAAGCGGCATAAAACCGCCAACGATATATTCGATTATTTTGCCGTTCATGGCATAAAACTGACATACATACCAAATGTCAAGTCTCTAGCACTTGCTGTTCTTGAAATATCTTGTTCATAGACAGACAGACACACACACACACACGGACCATTGGCTGAAACTCGGGATTTGGGATATGGGGACCTCAAAACGTGTTTTGGCATTGAAAACTCGACATCGAAAATATCAGCCCATTACAATACTTTCCTTTTTATAGAATGAGGAAAGTAAAAAAAAGATCGCAATTAAATATCTTGAGAAGGAATACGACTTTGCAAATACGCTAAAATACCTATTTCTTCTTTATTCCTAAGGGGAAACATTTGCAAGTTTGTAGTTTTCAAAATTTGTCAGCGGAGTCCACAGGTGAGTTAACTTTGAATCTTAAATGGTACTACACCTTTTGTAATACCTACCTTTTGAAAAAACTTATTTTGAGATTGATCAAAACAGGGAGGGAGTTATTCCAAGTTTTATTTTGAGAAAATTCGATGCTTAATACTCAAATAAAATAGTAATCAGTACTCTTAAGTTTTTAGCTATCGCATCGACTAATTGAGCTAATATAGTTAGGAGTGAATCAGCATAACAGAAGGGTTTAGCGTTTTGCATTTCAGACGTTCATAATTTACAATTTCATGTCTGCTATATCTCAAGAACGGTACGTGCTCTAGACTTGAAATTGATATACATATTTGTGTCGAGGACAAATCACAAAATTTTGGATGAAATTGAATATCTGCTGCTGTTTTTAAACCTTTTAAGGAATCTTAAAATTTGATACATATTTATGTTAATTTGATGCACTCTACAACACTTTTGCCTCAAATATATTCTACCATTGGTGATTTTTTTTCGCTTTTTAGCGGTTTTGCTTTAAAAGAAAAAAACAAGTTGCGTAGATTTGAAATTTTGTTTGTGTTTCTATTGGACAGGCGATGCCACCAAACTTTCAATATTATGATTCAATGCGCTGTTGAATATTATTTGGCTCGAATGCCAAAAATGTTGACTTTTATTACAATCTCAAAAGTCGAAAGCTAGTAATGAAGATAAAGAGAACTATGCGCTGGCTTACCGTCATAGAGAAAAGCTATGACGCTCCCCACAACACGAGATGTTTTTTCACACAAATAAGTTTTGAACTTTTGAAGTTCAATAACCGATAAGAAGTCGGCAATCTCTCTCTCTAACAGGTGTTTGTTAATTAGAGCAATTACCGCATCAGCGCTTGTGAGTGTGGCCTATTTTAAAATTTCCTAACATGCACTGTTGCCTTCTTTCTGCTTTCCGTCGATTTTAACAAGTCCTGCCTGGTGCCAGAGAATTAAAATTTGGTATTATATACAAAAAACATGCCAAATCCTACCAGTGACTAATGGTTAAAACTCGAGATTTATGCTCTGGGGACCTCAAAAATTGTTAGGGCATTGAAAATTCGCCATCGACAATTTCAGTCTATTAGAATAATTTCTTCTTCTTTTTGTGTAAGTTGTGTGATATTCAAACCAGTTTTTTTATTAACGTCCAAAGAAGTGTAATATTCTGCCGCTTAATATTGCACTCGACGTTTCTGATGAGATTACACTTTTAGTGTTTCCCCAAATGATAATGATTATACAATTTGTTTACTAACCCCCCCCCCCAAATTATTTCATGGGAGAGTCGGAAAGTCTGAAAAGTTTACATTAGCTACTTATATACTACATATAATAACTTTCAGTCAAAAATATAATGTTTTTCTTTGCTAAGCAAAAGGTATAAGGATGTGGTTAGTAAAAGGGGAAGGTAATTTTGGGAGATAAAAAAGAAAAATGGTGAAGGAAATTTGTGGGAAGATAAAGATGGTGCAAGAAGGTAACGAGAAGTATGGGAATGTACAATTATACAGGATGACCGGGTCCGGGATTGATAAGACCCTAAAGGATGGTGCAAGAAGGAAACAAGAAGTATGAGAATATACAATTATACAGGGTGTCCGGGATTGATAAGACTCTAAAGGATGGTGCAAAAAGGAAACGAGAAGTATGAGAATATACAATTATACAGGGTGTCCGGGATTGATACGACTCTAAAGGATGGTGCAAGAAGGAACCGAGAAGTATGAGAATATAAAATTATACAGGATGGCCGGGATTGATAAGACTCTAAAGGATGGTGTAAGGAAACGAGAAGTATGAGAATAAACAATTATACAGGCTGGCCGGAATTGCCATATCTGCCAATCAATTTCATTGACTGCCCGTAGAGAAAGTACAATTTTTTTAACATCCTCTCAGTTTTTTGGGTTTTTTTTCAGGTCGAGGTTATTCTTACGTTAACAACAAAACTTGTTGATGTTAGAAGAGCCCTGCCAATTGTATGATTTCAGCATGTTAAATAAATATTAAGTGGTTGAGTTAAAGTCATAATGTTCTCTAATTTTATTTATTCCATATATTTATACTAGCAGGATACGCCCGCTTCGCTTGGCGCCTTAGAGGCATGGCCGTTTATAATTTCAACCCCAAAAGTAGCCTATGTCCTTTCCTAAAGTTTAGTCTATCTCCATACCAAATTTCATCAAAATCGGTTCAGTAGTTTAAGCGTGAAAGCGTAACATACATACAGACAGAGTTACTTTCGCATTTATAATATTAGTATGGATTCAAAAGCCTGTATTCTTTGTAATACTTTCTTTTTCGGTTTTACAAGAGATAGAAAATGACTTTGTTGACAAGAGTGAGTACTAAATATCAAAACATTCTCCCGAGTTTCTTGTTAGGGAGTTTCTTGCAACAAACCTGCAGAGGTTGTTTGTTGGATCATTTGTTAAGAGGCTTGAAGAAGACTGTATTTTTTACGAACATTTTTCATTTTAGGGAGTTTCTTGCAACAAACCTGCAGAGGTTGTTTGTTGGATCATTTGTTAAGAGGCTTGAAGAAAACTTGATTTTTTTACGAACATTTTTCATTTTAGGGAGTTTCTTGCAACAAACCTGCAGAGGTTGTTTGTTGGATTATTTGTTAAGAGGCTTGAAGAAAACTTGATTTTTTTACGAACATTTCTCATTTTAGGGAGTTTCTAAGGAAGAGAAAGTCTAGTACGGTTTTCCGTACCATTTATTTTTACGAATATTTCTCATTTTAGGGAGTTTCTTGCAACAAACCTGCAGAGGTTGTTTGTTGGATCATTTGTTAAGAAAACTTGAAGAAAACTTGTTTTTTTACGAACATTTCTCATTTTAGGGAGTTTCTTGCAACAAACCTGCAGAAGTTGTTTGTTGGATCATTTGTTAAGAAAACTTGATTTTTTTATGTCAATTTTATGTATTGTACTTACACGTCTCGATTTTTTTTATAGATAATTTCCTTATGTGATGTTCACACTAGATTTTTTGTTTGATTGAGAAAATTGAAAATTAGGTGAGCGCCTTAGCTTGCCTCATTTCCTAGAGAAATAACTTTATTCTCTCTGTTGCCACCAGCCTACAAACATATTAGATATTCTGGGACATTTTACTAAAATAAAATACTATCTCAGCAAATATTTTGTACCTTCCGTTAATAAAATGAGAATTTTATACTTAAATGGAATAGTTGGAGGAATATAAATCAAGCTAAAAGAGGCTATAAATTTGTTAAATTAGGATAATAGTGTCAAATTTTACTTTAAGGTATAAATCACAAGTAGGAAATCTGAGGAACTCCGAAACATTTTTTAGATAGGTATTTATAGCGGAGAGAGACAATGACATTTTAAAAAGTTATTGTAACCAAGACTAACCTACATTTAAAAAAAAATAGACTCTTGAGTGGAATGTTACCACTAGGCGGGGTTAATGCCTGAGGCATTTTCTACCACATAACCCTTAGAGCTCTACTTTTAAGTGGTCAAATACTCAAATTAATGAGGAAAAAATCCTGCCTCTGTTGGGGATTGAACCCGCATCCTCCTGTTTACCAAACGAGCGCTTAACCACTGAACTACCAAAACAGGTAGCTCTGTGTTTCGGGGTTGACAGTGAGGATGCCTCCAAGTGGATTGCAATTTTAAATTTTTTGGACATTATTAATCTTCATACTATTATCAGAAAAACGTGCTTCTCAATAATTTTCAATAAATCTTTCTTTAATCCTCTTCCCGTTAGTAGCATCACACTTTACATCAGTGGCGGCTGCTCCTTAAAGGCAAAAGGGCACAGCCCCCCAAAAATTACAGAAAATGAAGCATAATAAATGGTACGGAAAACCGTACTAGACTTTCTCTTCCTTAATCATTCCATCAGACTACCACCGAATGCAGATGTTGTTCTTCTAAAGTTTTAAGTCTTTTAGTTATATATTTTAGTTATTGTTATATTTCTATTTTCTGTTGATGTTG
>CM022875.1:28415667-28428529 GCA_012654025.1 Pachypsylla venusta
TCCAGACATTATTTTTTTTAAAAAAATCATCTGCAAAGGAATTTCCATTGTTTGGCTCCTGGCGGACCTTTTTTGGCCCCTGGCGGCAGGGATACACCCACGAAAGACCATTTATTTTTAGATAAAATGATTCCATAATTACTGATTTTAAATTTCATCAAAATTGGTTATGTGGTTTTGATTTTAGAGATTCGGACCCAAAAAACCTCTTCGGGGGGCTAGGACCGCCTCTGGGGGTAATATCGAGAAAAAGAAAAATATGGGTCGGGCTTTTTGCCCAAAGATAACCTGTGCCAAATTTCATCAAAATCGGACTAGTAGTTTGGCTTCCAGAGCTCTGCACACCATTCCGTAGGTACGGTGTACGTAGTACGTAGCACGTAGTACGTCGGAAATATTGTTTTTTTGGATCCCATGGCTCCAAATATTTCCAAACCACAAAAATGACCCGAAATAGTGAAAATATGGCCCAAAAGCAATAGGAAATGATATATTTGATCTTTATTTTGGGTTTTGGGTTCCCGTCAAACGATTTTTTGGGCCAAAAAAAGTCAAAATTTTCTGCACTAATACAATACTTTATCTTCTAGGAAGAGAAAGTAAAAATATTTCGTTTGTAATTTAATTTTATACCTACCAAAATATTTTCTTCCCCCAAAAAGTGAAAAACCTTTAAAGAATAAATCCCTTTAATTTCTATAACTTGCGATTTGCTTAAAATATCTGCTGTTCACTTGCAAAAAAAATATCGTATGTTCACCATGTCTCACAGTTAGTATACGGGCATAATGTTTTGCTCAAAAACTCTAGAAAAATTACATTATAATTCGGATCTTTAATGGATCTTTTCCCCTCTTTTTTTTATTTAAAAAAAGAGGGGAAAAGATCCATTCTATTTACATAGGACTTCGAACCTGCTCATAAACCATTGGTTCTCAAAATGTATTATAATATTCTATTTTTTCAGAAAAAAATGCGCGATGTTAGGGGAATTTTTAATTTCTCTCCTCTCAAATAGGGGTACGTTTCTTGTGAAAGAAAAATCTCGATGATGCTAAACGTTTTCGGAGAAACCCACAGGAGTAATGAAGCATAGAGTAAGAAATGCAAATATATAAAAAAATATTGATCGAACCCACGGCTTAGGCTCCAAATTAGGCTGGAATTCAAATTAATTGATTAATTGAAACAATATTTTCATGTTAGGTGGATAGATTGGTTGAAGCGGTGGATTCGTAACCAGGAGGATGTTGCTTCGAATCCATCTCTTCGACATAAGATTGGAAATAGAATCTTTAGAAGAGGGCGCCTATTAAAAATATATGCATATATATAAAAATACATTATCTTTAATTTGATTTTTATATTAAGTACTACGACCCAAATAATATTTGATCCAACATGAGCCAAACAATATGTAAAAAATATGGCAACACTGTGATAACGAATCAACAACATTCAAAAATTGTATAAAGAGTAAAGAGTTTGTTGTTGTTGATCAAAATATAATCTATAAATTGTTTTTTATTTTATAGAAAATCTATTTTTTGCAACCAATTTCGACTTTTTTTTCTATTTGGAAATAACCCTAATTAAATAAAAAGTGTTTATTAATTTAGATTCTGTTAGAACATAAGTGTTTTCTCAATAAAATAAACATCGCATTCAGTGTTATTATTCACTTGAATAATGGGCCGCACTAACTCAGCCTCCTGAGGACAATTGAGAATAGGATATTGGAGTGATTGTTGAGAATTCCTTGTAATGTTATGATGCTTACAAACTGTGACATAAGACAAAGAAATATATCTACATTTCTTTGTCTTCACACTTTTCTTTTTATATATGTGCCTGGAGTAGTGAGAAAACTGTAAATAAAATACTTTTAAGGTAAGCTAAAAAATTTCTATTCCATATTTTGCATGTTTGTTTTAATTTTTTTTTTTTTTTTTTTTGAAATTGTAATGTTGCCCTCCCAGGCCAAATATTCACGGGCCGTCACTGCATTACATCTACGAATACTATCTTTCAAATCTAATGTTTTGTTATCATTTATCATAATTATTATGTCTGCCACAAAATCTCCCATGAAAAGTGCTCTCAGACACTTACCCCATTGCTTTCTGATTTCGGAAGCACCTCTATGCGTAACTGCAACGCGAAACAAACGACCAAATTGCGCCCTGAAACTTTTCATCGCCGTCAGTCATATCAAATTGCGCCCCGAAACTTTTCATCACCGTCAGTCATATCAAATTGCGCCCCGAAACTTTTCATCACTGTCATACATATCAAATTGCGCCACGAAACTTTTTATCACCGCATATATACATGTAAATATAGGGTTTCCTACTAAATTTTGAGTACGGAAAGTTGTGGGGCGCAATTAGATCCCAAATGGGATATGCCAAATTTCATCAAATTGATAAACGCTAAGGGGCAAAAGTGCCCATCATGGCGCAGACGGTGTATAGTGTACGGCGAAAGAACGGGTTTTTATTCGATTTTTGGATTCTGCGTACCTTGAAAAGTAAAATGTTACGAGTAATAAACCCATGCGTCACATTGGCAGAGTTTTTTAGGTAACCATACAGCTTTAAAAGAAATGATCACTGCAATTCATGTCTTAAAATAGATTGCTTCAATATATATATATATTTCCTTGCCTCTTCCCTTATCAGCGATCACTGTTGGGGTCGGCCCTTCTCGTACGCAAATTGTATTGTCTTCTATTCGGTATGTCTTGTTCTGAAATATTGTTTTTCACTAATCTGTCATTTTGTTGTTTTATCCATGTATGTTTTGGTCTTCCTTTCTGTTTTTCTTGCTCAGGATGGGTTAAGTTCATGGCCCGTACCACCATGTGATCATCCTTTCTTCTCTTCACATGACCGTACCATCTTAATTGTTTTTCTTCAATATTTCTACTAATATCAGTTATTTCAAAGCTTCCTCGCACATATTTATTACATATCCGATCTCTAAGAGTGACACCTGCAGACATTCTAAGCATTCTCATTTCTGTTGTTGA
This sequence comes from Pachypsylla venusta, assembly GCA_012654025.1. Classification (NCBI taxonomy): domain Eukaryota; kingdom Metazoa; phylum Arthropoda; class Insecta; order Hemiptera; family Aphalaridae; genus Pachypsylla; species Pachypsylla venusta. Next base: position 28,418,699 of record CM022875.1, read on the forward strand.
CAATTTCTTCGTATATGTATCGTACATTGTCCAGCACTCAGTTCCATGCATCAGAGCAGGTCTCACCACGGTTTTATAGATTTTTCCTTTTAACTTAATGGGCATCTTTCTATCGCACAAAACTCTTGTCATAGATCTCAATTTCAGCCATCCCGCCTGCAGTCTATTGCTGACGTCTGCTGAACAAGTACCATCCTTACTAATTACTGATCCTAGATATTTAAATCGTTCACAGGTTATTTCTTCTCCTTGCATTAGTATCTTTGGCGTCTCATTTTCAACATTTTGAAAAGGTAAATACAGATATTTGGTTTTCTTTCTGCTCAATCTTAGTCCATCTCTAGTATTTCCCTCCATTCTTCTAAAACATTTTGTAATTGAATTTCATTTTCTGCAATTAAAACTACATCATCGGCGTACAGTAATATTTTTAATAGATCATTCATTTTATGTGAGGTCAGGTAATCAAGCACTAGTATGAACAAAAGAGGGCTCAAAACAGATACTTGGTGTACAGCTACTTTAATACCAAACCTCGATGTAGTTCCCGATGAACATCTAATCTGCTTCATTGTGTTGTGATAGATGTCGGATACAAGTCGAACATATTCTTTGGGGATGTCATGGGCTCTGAGTGCTTGATATATCAAATCTCTTGGAACACGATCAAATGCTTTTTCCAGATCAATAAAGATCAAATGTAGATCTTTCTTTGCATCGCGATATTTTTTCACCAATATTAGTACAGTTTGAATGGCATCCACAGTAGATTTTCCTGGTACAAAACCTGATTGATTGTCATGTACACTCACAATATCTCGCAGTCTGGAGTCGATGACTCTTTCATAAATTTTCATAGTATGAGACATTAAGGTAATGCCTCTGTAGTTTCCACAGTCTCTGGAGTCTCCCTTATTTTTAAAGAAGGGCAGAGTGAAACTGTTTCTCATGTTGTCGGGCATTGGATTTCCCTGAAAAATTTTGTTGATCGAAATCGTCAACCACCTCACACCATTTCCATTACATTCTTTCCAAAGTTCTGCCGGTATTCCATCTGGTCCTACTCCTTTGTTCTTTTTCATTTTATCGATGGCTTGTTTCACTTCATCTTCTGTAGCAAGCTAGCAGGAGGTATGGGTACCAACCTTTCCATTTCTGACGCAACATGTTCTTTGGGAAATTTTTCATTCAATAGTTCAGAATAATACTCTTTTCATCGATTGCAATTTTTTGTTTTCTGTTAATAAGATTCCATTTGAATCATTTGGGAGTTCTTATCGATTGAGACTTTTCTATTCTTTGTGCTGCTATTTTGTAATTTTTTTGAGCACCTGCAGGGGTCTCTAGTTCTTCATATAAGATTCTTTTTTCTTTGTCTTGAGCTTTGGTAACTTCCTTCTTTGCATCTTTTTTCGCATTCTTGTAATCACTTTTAAATCTTTCTTTTTCTGTTTCATTTTCACATCAAACTCTATTGCTTAAAGGCCTGTTTCTTCTTATTTAGTGCACATTTCACTTCGTCGTTCCACCACCAACTCTCTTTCTTAATGTTCAATTTTCCCTTTGATATACCCAGCTGTTTGGTCGCTGTTTCTGTACAATACTTCTCCAACTTCATCCACATTTCATTGGCATTTAAATTTTCCCCTTCCGTCACATTTAAATTAAACCATTCATTCATGATGTTGACAAATACTTCAATGCTGTTCAAATATCATTTACTCGTAGATCAGTTAGATCTATAAACCAACATCTTATTCGGCACCTTCAACACCAATGCCCAAAGCCTTCATAAAAAAATCATTTACTCGTAGATCAGTTAGATCTATAAACCAACATCTTATTCAACATCTTCAACACCAATGCCCAAAGCCTTCATAAAAAAATCATTTACTTGTAGATCAGTTAGATCTATAAACCAACATCTTATTCGGTACCTTCAACACCAATGCCCAAAGCTTTCATAAAAAAATCATTTACTCGTAGATCAGTTAGATCTATAAGCCAACAGCTTATTCGGTACGTCAACACCAATGCCAAAGCCTCCAAAAAAGGGAGATAGTTAATCCTGTCTCAGTTTCCTAATGTCATCAATTTTTTAAGAGCTTTTTCAAAATTTCATTTCCAGTGTGTTGTGAAAGCGCCTGGGGAATTTTATTTTTGATATTGAGTGATGTATACTTTATTAGTAGGTATTTTCAATTTAATTTAGTAGCACAGAATATTCCCCTTTTCCATTTTCTTGGTACGAGTGGGAAGTTCGACACGTGGGGATTTCATTTAGAATTGTTCTTTCCTCAAAATGAATTTAATTTTATTGTAACAAATTTAATTTTATTTTAACAAATATAATTTTATTTTAACAAAGTTTAAATTTTATTTCAACAAATTTTGAAGTCGCACCTGACTGAAAATTAAAGATAGGTACTATTCTTCAGCCAGGTTGAACTGAAAGACTAGTTGTTGAAGATATCAAAGGGATATCTTCTTCGCTGGAGAGGAGTATCCAATTAAGGATATTTCGACTTCGCAAATTGTAATATTTTAGGTTGAGAGACGGAAACCTGACGTTTTTGAAATGTTCAGTGCTTAGTAATCGATTTATTTTGTTTTTACTAGAAATTGAAATTTACTCAGAATAGTTTTTGTTAATACATGTCATAAGAGAAAATGGGGAATGTAACAGGAAACCAACCTGTACATCAATTCATTCCTCAGAATTGTTTCTGTTGATGCGTGTCATCAGAAAAATAGGGAAGGTAAGACGGAACAGCCCTGTATATCAATTCATTCCTGAGATTTTTTTCTCTAAATAAATGTCATCAGAGAAAATAGGGAAGTTAAAAGGAAATCATCCTGTACATAAATTCATTCCTGAGATTTTTTTCTGTTAATAAATGTCATCAGAGAAAATAGGGAAGATAACAGGAAACCACCCTGTACATCAATTCATTCCTGAGATTTTTTCTGTAAATATATTTCATCAGAGAAAATAGGGAAGATAACAGGAAACCACCCTGTACATCAATTCATTCCTGAGATTTTTTCTGTAAATAAATTTCATCAGAGAAAATAGGGAAGTTAACAGGAAACCACCCTGTACATCAATTCATTCCTGAGAATTGTCTCTGTTAATACATGTCATCAGAGAAAATAGGGAAGTTAACAGGAAAACACCCTGTACATCAATTTATTCCTGAGAATTGTCTCTATTAATAAATGTCATCAGAGAAAATAGGGAAGTTAACAGAAAAACACCCTGTACATCAATTCATTCATCAATAGTACATCAATAGGGAAGTTAACAGGAAAACACCCTGTACATCAATTCATTCATCAATAGTACATCAATAGGGAAGTTAACAGGAAAAAACCCTGTATATCAATTAATTCCTGAGACGAAGTAGTCTACCAGAAATGGACCAAACCAGTTACTTGGCTGACATCATCATCAAGATGATGATGATGTCATTTGTATATATTATTAAAATCATTTTGACAGATTACGTGGTGACTATCCTCCTGAAAACGGCCATCATCCAAATCCTAATCACGTTTTTTGTTCGTGGCATACACTTCTTCTTTGATTGCCTCCGTCGGTTTGGTCACTGTGCCGTATTGGCAAGAGAACACTCGCGATTTCAGTAACTGCAATGATCTAAATGATCCATTTCACACAATATGATAGATGTCTAGAACAATGCTGGGCAACCTGTAGTAGCACGTGTGTTTGCTACAAGTGACATGCATCGAAAATATAAAAATGACCAGCATAATGTACCGGATGGCCCGAAAGAACGCCAATCAAAGAAAAGGCTATGATCATTATGACTTTCCATGCCACGTTTCATCAAAATTGGACAAGGCGTTCGAGAGTTATTGTGAAACGAACAGACAGACAGAAATTGTGGAGTTTAGTTAAAGGGGTTACCCTGTACACATTGATTATTCCAAGTCTAATCATAGAAATATCGACATTTCCTCAAAACAAAAATTATGTTACCGAAAAGATTTCGGTGACAGCAGTCCTAATACTAGTCTAGTGGGTATCACAATAGGATTGCATGTGGGGTACCCGATTCAATTCCAGACGGAGTCGGAAAATTTTCGTTTTATTTCACGATAATTCAGAACCAGTGCCGCCACCTGTCGCTAGTGATAATGTGAATAGCGACAAGTGTGGTGATATTGGTTTTGGTAGAAGATTGAAGAGATTATTAGAACTTGAAGCTCTTTGTAATGTTGTGATACCCTCAAAAAGTGTGAATAGTCCGTTGGACCCTACCACAAAGAAACTACAGGTGGGTATCACACTGGTATTGCACTTGGGAGGAGACCCGGGTTCAACCCCTGGCGGGGTCGATCGTCCTCAATTGAGTATGTACTTTAATTTGAGTAGCGACAGGTAGCGGCATTACCAGAGTAAAAGGATTTGGTTGAAGAGATTATTAGTACATCATGTTCTTAGCTGTGATACCCACAAAATTTGTGAAAAGGCCGTTGTGCCTTACCACAAAGAAGTTCCACATTTCATTACACTATTGTTTGTTTCAAATGAAATGGCCATCGTTCCCGGGGATTACGAATCGAGACTAAACACCAAATATGGTACACAGTAAAATTCTTTCCCATCCAGAATTTTAGAAGATACTAAAGTAAACTTTTTAACTTAAATAAGTTTTTTTTTTTTTTCAAAGCAAAATGAACTTTCACGGATGAGAAATATGGAGTGGGTAGCTTTACCGAAAATTCGAGCGTGTTCCAAAATAAATCTTATCGCTATTTGTTTACACAACTAATCTTATTGTGATACAACTTAGACGGTGTTACACAAGCAAAAATCATTTTTATGCAGGGGCGATTTAAATCATTTTTATGCAGGGGCGAATCCACAGGAGGCGGGAACTGTGGGAGAGTCCGCCCCCCTTAAAGTTCTTGCAATAGGTGAAACATATTGTTGAAAGCTGAACCTACCTCATACCTACATTATTTTCTCATGCGAATATTACCTAAACTAATTGACTGCCTTGTTGAACGATTTAATATATTATAATAATATGCTTTATTTACCGGACGAACCCAATATATAACAATAAATATATAAATAAGATAAAGCGAAACAATAAAATAATAAAAAATATCACAGCAATAATTTCAATACTAGGTGTGTCCGTGGACAAAAACGGGCGGAGCCATCCGTTTCACCTCGAATTTTCGGGCAAAACATAAACTTTAACATATTGCTCCATTATTCCGTTAAAACAAGATTTTTTGAGAATACCGCACCTTTCTTGATTGCATCATGCCGTTGAGTAGTAGGTCCTATTTAACACGTTCCATGCGTATGACGCGCATAGGCGTCCTATTTGGTTGTTCGCCTGTGCGTATCAATTTTTGAAGCTATGTGCGTTGGATGCCAGTCGGCGTTATCTAGATCGTTTCTGTGTGCGTTGGACGCCACGTATGCGTCCAAAGAGATGTTCATATTTGAGAGCACTTTGTACATTATTTTTTGAAAAATAAAAATAAAAATCTTATAGAGAATGACCTTGGCTACACGTCGGTATAAATCGTTCTCGGATAGCACCACCTCTTGGACGCCTATGAGCGTCTTTGTTAATTAATAGATCTTAATTACTGTCAAGGTGTCAAGTGCATTTTTTACATACGTGAAGGTGTAAAAATACGTCAAGTGTATTTGTATTTTGTACTTTTTAAAATAATACACAGATAGCTTTCTAAAAAAATGTTCTTCTGATATAAATCATTGTTTTCTTATTTCTTGTGAAAGGACGCGTACATGGCGTTCATACGCACATGGGAAGCAATGTCCTTCCCATGTGCGTCGGGCGCCAATGTGCGTCATATCTAAATTGAGGCGGAAAACTCGAAAATCTGTTATTATTTAAATATAATTAACATTATTTCAAAGTTTCAACTCAAAAATACCAAAATTTTGGTCTCCGCACAGGGGAAGAACCCAGAAAAGTTGATACGCACAGGAGAACATCTTGAGATAACGCCTATGGGCGTCATACGCATTGGTGGAGAACTCCCAAAAATCCATACGCATGAAACGTGTTAAAACGCAAAATAATCGGGCGAAAAATCGGAAACGGTTCAAGATATTGTTCTGAAAATAGATGTATGCACCCTTAGGGATATATATATATTCGATATCCTTCACCGTTTTGACTAAATAAACAATTAGTATTCCCTAAATTTTATTTTGCCCGATCCCGGATTCGAACTTGTAACTCCGGAATGGTTTGTCAAAATTTAGTAAATTATGTCCTAAATTAAGTCTTGAGAAGACACCTAAAACTTTTTCGCTATGAGTTGATACTCGTATGTTGTCGCGACAAAATTTAAGATATCGGACCATGACTCTCTGAATTTGGTAAAAAATCGGAAAATCGGCCAAAAAATCGGAAACGGTTAAAGATATCGTTCTGAAAATAGATATATGCACCCTTGGGTATATGCAGAATATGAAGAAAAAAAATTGGTAAAAATCGGTTGAGTAGTTTCGGAGGAGTAGGGTAACAAAAGTTTGCAGTTTGTAGGGAGTATAAGGCTACGCTTCGCTCCGCCCAATTAGTTGAGAACCCCTCCCCGCACAGTTAGGTACGGTTGTTGGCTTCTCTCATCATTCGATTAGCGGGCGCATAATATAAATAATTTGTATCATATTGATTTAGAAAAAAAGTTTTGCAGTGTCGTAGTCTACGGGTGCAATCAAGATTGATTAATAATTGTACGAGTTGGGGACAGTTTATCTGTCCTGACATAACTTTATCAATAAACTTCAAGTCATAATTTTTACGTCTATCAACGAGCAATTCAAAATTTGTTACTTCTCGGGCAAATCGAAAACGGCAATTACCTTTAAATTTATTCTGTACTCTTTGAAGAGTGCTCATTTGAACATCATAATGGGGAGCCCAAACCACACAACCATACTCTAAATTGAACGGATTAGAAATTTATATAGCAATAAATAACCTCCATGTGAAAGAGCTTTCGAATTTCTATTAACATATCCTAACAAGTGATGACATTTTGAGGAAAGTTTGCTAATTTGATTTGTAAAAGATAAAGATTTGTCAAAGAAGATTCCCTGGTCTTTTATCACACTAACATAGGGTAAAACCGAAGAATCCAAATAATACTGAAAATCAGGGGAAGGCGAAAGGGATTTAGTATAAGATAAAAAATAAAGACCAGCAGAAGTTGAAACTAGGAGCAGAAACAGAATTATCCTTTAATGACAATAAATGCATTTTTTTTTCTTCCTTAGTTCCCCTAAAATTTTACCCTGGATCCTGTTTTTATGTCAGTTATTTTTCTCATTCCCAGTCGTTTTCATTTTTAATTCTCGTTGTTTTGTTTGTTGACTGTTATTTTACGGTTACCAAGATTGGATTTCCCGACTTTTCTTTTATAATGTGAATTATTTATCTAGAATAACATTCTGGAGTTTCATATTTCTATCCTATAAAAACAGTGTATTATTCCTAAATTTTTCTCCTTAAAATCAAATTGATAAATAGCCTTGTAAAATATTACGAACCGTATTATTATAGATTTTCCATAATTTATTATATAAAGCTTCGTACAGTTTTGTTTTTCTAAAACTATATCCCGCAAGAAAAGGGTCTCACTCCGAGGAGGAACAATTTTGTCCCTAAATTTCATATTTTGGTTTATTATTTTCAATAATGAACCTTTGGAATCGTCACGAAAAAAAAATACTCCCCTCAAAATTTGATATTTTCCGTTTCAATGTACGAAGATTTCAAAAATCCAATGAACAAAATCCGTTTGTCTGCCGTACGCCGTCATGGGCACTTTTACTACTTATTAGCATTGACCGATATATATAATTTTGTACTATTCCTTATGTTTGCACTATTTACCCCTAACCAGGGTATGTTTATACGGCTATGCCTTGATTACTTTTCTTAAAATATACAGATATAGTAATTTCCTTCCAAATATAGGAAAATATTTTGTAGGGGAATGTTCCTACAAGAGGGAGGCCCCAAAATAATATAAGATACACGTGTTTCGCTTTTTCATTCATTCTAATTAATTTTACCATTAGGCAAAAATGGTAGCCCTTTTAGATATAAAATTCACAGCTAAAAATATTCCGGTTCAGGGTGTGAGATTGTGAATATGATGAGCAAACGTCCTCTTTTTAGACTCTTGTCCCATCGTCCGCAGAGAACACCTGGGGACGCTAAAATACCTCGCATTTTACGGCGTCCCTCCAAAATTTCCCACTTTTCATAAAAAAAATTGTTATCCTTAAAATAAATAAAGAAAGAGTAATCAAGGTACAAACAATAAAATTATAATTATAATATTATATATATATATACATATATATATTTTAACATAAGTGTTATTATATTAATTAATACCTCAATAATAAAATAAATCTTCTTGATCTCCTCGCCGCAATGAAAAAAAAACTGGCGACATTGCCTCTTTGGATAGCAATACTAATTTGTTGCGTCACATAAAAAACAATCATGTTTTTCGAAATATTTTCCCTCGGTCATAATTGAACCTACGATCTATTGATAGATGACAGGAGTGCTACCTCCAAGTCAACTAGGTTGTAGGGAATAAAAAATTTTTGCCTAAAATTTGGCTTCCTTCATTGATCGAGTGAAGTCAAAAGCTGAGGACACATTAAAAAGTCACCTGCTCCCGTAATGTTATTGTTCGGTTTTTAATCTACTTGAATCATCAAAAGACCACATTATTATCAGCGACGTAGGATGATAAAGTCAAATCTCAATTTTTTGCTGGAGGTTAAAATCAGACCGATTTGAAAACGGCCATTTTCAGGCCTGAAGTAAGTTTGTGATTTAGAAAAACGACGATTTCTATTATTCAGTTACCATTTTTCTCGTCAGAAGAAGCAGGGTGAACCATCGAGCAGATAACATTGACGTTATTAAGGAGAGGCTATGTGTTTGGGTCACTTAACTTATAGCCTACCCTGTAATACGAATACATTACATTCCTTGCAAAATTTTCTATACAAGCATTTTGAAAGTGGAGTTTGTGAGTAATTTTGGTTTTGTTTATGGTAAAGATAATTAAGTTACTGCAAAATGCATTTGGATCGCAATCTGTTCGCACGGCAGTGCGCCAGACCAAGTTCCGGAAAGCACCCGTGTATCTTTACACAAAGCAATTCACCGAGTTTTTCACACCGTCAGATATCCGGTTCTATAGGGGATAGGTCATTGAAATTTTAAACATAAATTCCGTAGTATGGTACAATAATACGGGATAAACTTCAGAAGTTAATGTTAACCCGGGTAGGAGATAGGTAATTTCAAAGTTTGCACTTTTAGATACTCACTGACTGAGTGATTGATTCACTCATCATCAAAAGTTTCAGGCACTTCTCGTATACCTAGAGCGCTGAAATTTTTCGTGAAGTTAGTAACTGACATCCAAGTAAAGGGAAAAATATGAAAATTTGAACTTTTTAACTTTAAGTGCTCCAAAACGGTGTCGCTTTAGGGAAGACAATACAACGTATTTTAATGTAGTTTCAACTAATAAAACACTGAAATCTTGTATAAAGTTAGATATTTACATGCAATTAGCAGGAAATCTATATATATAAAAGTGAATGTCTGTTTGTTTGTTTGTTTATTTATTTATTTGTTTGTTTGTTTGTTCGCTTATAACTTACGAACTACAGCTCGGAATTGCACGAAACTTTGCACACTTATTTGTTTTTACCCGGGGAAGGTTATAGGCACGGTATTGTCCGGCCATTTTAGTTACGGCCGATTTTAT
>CM022875.1:28429085-28446150 GCA_012654025.1 Pachypsylla venusta
GCAGACTTCAACACGCATTTTATTTTTTTTGGAACCTAACCCAATACTACTCCCAACACGTTCTACACAGCTTAACAACCCGTTACTACTCCCCATGTTCTACATATAGGTTAACAAACGTGTATGTAATATGTATTCTATGTGCATACTCTGATCGCGTTTAAACGGTTGTACCTCGGTGATATGATTATTAATGTGGGAGTCAGATTTATTATCATTTTTTTCTCTCATCTTCTCGAAACGAAGTTCGGGTACTCAGCTAGTAATTTATATTTGAACTCTTTCACTCCCGGTACTCCAAAACGTTTCCGCTTTAGGGAAGAAGATGCTCGAAAACTAGTTTAAAATGGTAGGACGCTGAAATCTTGCATGAAGGAAGATATTTACATGTAATTAATTGGAAAAATAAATATATTCACTCTTTTACTACCCGTGCTCCAAAACGGTTCCCCTTCAGGGAAGAAAATTCACGAAATCTTGTTCGATTTTCCTAATGATTGTCTGGTCACTTGATGTGTTAGTTCTTCAGCATTGCTCAGGGTACACCACGTGGAGGAGAACTAACATTGTACCTAATGATTGTCTGGTCACCCGATGTGTTAGTTCTTCAGCATTGCTCAGGGTACACCACGTGGAGGAGAACTAACATTGTACCTAATGATTGTCTGGTCACTTGATGTGTTAGTTCTTCAGCATTTGGTATGTAGGTCGCTGTTAAAATCACTTGAAATCGTCAGTCATACATACCATACTAAAATTTGAGTAGCAAAAGTGCAATGTAATGTGTCTGCGAAGGATTTTTTTTTAGTTTTGGCTTAACGTCTATTTAACATCTATTGGTCATTCGTAACGGGGTTTTGAACCTCCATTCGCTGGAAACTTGCAAACCAGCTACCCATATTGACCTCACCCTGCGTGGGTCGTGCGGGAAAAATAGCCAGCATCACGTTGGCGCGAACTTACGTGCACACCCACTTGGTACAACCTCGCTACTTAGCTTCAGTGATCTAACGGGAACAGGTGTATACAACGTGCCTGGCTAAGTGGTTTCTTTATTCCATTTTTGGATTCTACGTACCTTAAAACGCAAAATATATTAAAGAGTAAACTAATAAACTCATGTGTCACATTGGCAGAGTTTTTGCTGTACGTTACTCCGTGCCGGATGCTACATATCAGTCGAAATGGAGCACACATGATGTGATGTTCTTAGAGTAAATTCAAATGACAATAAAAACATTGTTTTTAAACCAAAACTCAAACAGAAAGAAGTTCGAAACTCAGTATTGTCTCACGAAAAACTGTGCACCCCAAAAAACAAATAACATCTGTTTTTTGTTTTTTTTTATTTTTTTTTTATTTAAAAAAAATAATAAACTTTTATTTTTACAATAAAAGTACATACATAAACTCCTCCAGATAGGGGTTAACTTGTTAGGGGTTACAAGGAGTTACAACATTAAATCTTAGAGGTTACAGGAGTAAACCTTAGGAGTTATGAGGCTAAAACTTAGGGGTTACGGGAGTAAAATGTCATTGAGGTATATTTAATTAAATTTGCAGAAAAATAAATTTCAACTTTTACAGCCCCCCCCCTCCGGTTTCTCACTAATCCTAACTTTTAAAATAAAATGACTGAAATTTGAAATTCACCAAAAATACGTACGATCATTTAATATTCCAAAACCCTCTGAATAACATTTTTTTTTGATAAAATTCAAATTGGCAGAAATTTTAATCTCCTCTTCCCCGCTGATTGGTGCACGTATATGCGTTCTACCTTTATTTTACGTAGAAAAATAATTTAAAATGTTCTGTTGAGAAATAAATTACATTCCGTCTTCCGTAGTATCAAATACGGGGTGTACCCCGAGCAAAAAATCCGAAACTTTCATTTTCTGGAGAAAGGAAATGTGATTTCTTAATTATATTATTTTCAAAATAAAATTTGGTATCTTTTGAAAAGTTACCGAATTTCATACATGGACTGAACAATTTTGTATTTTAGTTGGGTTAGCTTAGGGGCAAAAGAAACTTTCACACCGAAGTGGTAATGACCACTCCAACTCGCACGCAAGTAAAGTTTTATAATATGTAAAAGGTATTCATTCCAATAATGTAGGGTGCGGAATTTATCTCACAAAATATTATCATTAAAAAAATTGCCAAATTCTGTTCATGTGTATGTATGTTACGCTTTCACGCTTAAACTACTGAACCGATAGACTACTGAAGCAGTAGATGCCTTGGGAGTTCTTGTGCAGTATCTCAGCGTCAATGTAAGTATAGATATATCCATACTAATATTATAAATGCGAAAGTAACTCTGTCTGTCTATCTATCTGTCTGTCTGTATGTATGTTACGCTTTCACGCTTAAACTACTGAACCGATTTTGATGAAATTTGGTATGGAGATAGACTAAACTTTAGAAAAGGACATAGGCTACTTTTTATCGCGAAAATAAGGGGTTGAAACTATAAACGGCCATGCCTATAAGGCGCCAAGCGAAGCGGGCGTATCCTGCTAGTAAATTCTATAATGGAGTTAATAGATGATAGGAATAACTTTCCACTCAGCACACCTCCTTGTGGAATGGAATCGTAGGAAAGATTTATTTTGATCTAATCGGACGTGAAAGTTTGTATATGATAGGTGTTCGGTACGACTAGACAAAACTACGTTATAAATGGTGATGTCACTTCTATCTTCGGTGACGTCATGAATTATGCACCTTTGACTGTCAATTATGCACCTTCAACCAGTTCGAGTCAGTCGTCAGCTCAGTGAAATTGAACCAGCGCATTACCGAACAATAGGCATTTGGTTTTCTGTTTTTAGGTAACACTTGTACACATATTTGTTGAAGGCTGAACAATTACTTAGTTCAGCACGGAGTTTTACAGACATGTGTTTGTTTTTACCAATCATAACTTGTCCCAAAAAACTAAACAAATGAGTTGACAAGGTAAACGATTTTATTTCGCCCGACATCTGCTAAACACTTGTATCGTGTTCAGAATATTAAAGCTTGTGTATATTTTGTCGAGTGATTAATATCTGTATGACACACAAAACAACTATTGGGACTGAAATTTGAACTACATACGCCTTTCATGTATTTTTTCCAACACAATGCGACCTACGGCAATGGTTTTAAAGTCATAATATTAACACAGTGAACATTTTTTTTTTTTTTCTTTGACTGTGAACCCAGAGCTTCCAGGAAATTCCTGATCTGAGAAAATTAACGAATTGAAACAAATATTTTTTGATTTTCCATGTCATCACTGTACAGAAAGGATCAAAACCACGTCAGACTGAAAATTTCAAAACTTTTCCCTGTAATAATGTTTACGACAATTTTGTATTTGTTACGCTTATTTAAATTATATTTTTCTATCTGAAGCCAAAAAAAATTACAAGTGATTTTGTGGGGTAAGGTCGATATTTACAAAATGGCCATCTTGAAAACTAAGCGAAAAAGGCATATGCTGAATAGAGTAATTTGTGTTGGAAATGACGTGTTATACCTACCCTATTTGTATGATAACGTTTTTCAGATTCTCCCTGTATATTGTGTTGGAAATGACGTGTTATACCTACCCTATTTCTATGATAACGTTTTTCAGATTCTCCATGTATATTGTGTTGGAAATGACGTGTTTGCCTACCCTAGTACTATATAACGTTTTTTTAGATTCGCCCTGTATATTGTGTTGGAAATGACGTGTTCTACCTACCCTAGTTCTGTGATAACGGTTTTCAGGTTCACCCTGGATAAAAACAAAGCATATGCTGAATAGAGTAATTAAAGTTGCAAATGACGTGTTCTACCTACCCTAGTTCTGTGATAACGTTTTTCAGATTCACCCTGTATATTGTGTTCTAAATGACATGTTTTACCTACCCTAGTTCTGTGATAACGGTTTTATGTATGTGATTCCAGTAACGAACAGTTTAAATGCACAAGTAGACCTCCAAATGGGTTTTTATTGACAAATAAAATTATTACATATTTTACACAAAACTTTAATTATTATACATAAATTATCATAAGCTTACTGCTGGTGTATCTGATCCTTCAGACGTACCATCAGCAAAAAATATAAAAATTATAACATAATATTTTTCTCGTGAGCATCAGAAATGGTCCGTTCAAATCACTCCAGTCCCCTCAGGTCAATTCCCACCATACTAAAAGAGACCCATAGTGGGTTCTTTTCTTTGCTTGTGGGGCACACGCATACATAACAAATTTCAAGTTTCTAGTAGTTAATATTCTCCTTTTTGACAGGATGAATGTAAACCGCTAAAGAATGACAAAAACCACCAGCAGTTTATTCGATTGCACCCAAAAACGAAACCTATAATTATAGATGGGGTGACTTACCGAAATTCCCCAGGAGCCCCCAAGAGAAAATCAAAGTATAAATTGCTAACATATTATAAAATCTATTTGGAGATATTGAACAGATAAAAAACTGAAAAACAACTTGTTGCTTGTAATAATACTAACTGATAACGAAAGCGACCATGTACATCTGTTATTCCTTGCTAGTGAAATTCGAAATATGGGAGAACAGATTTTTATATTTTCTTATCACGCAAAACAGTCATTTTGCAAACGCCCGAAGAAAGAAGAAAAAACGACCAAGAGGAAAACACGAGACATGTAAAATCAATATATTCTTATTTTTGAATAACAAAAAGTAGAAAAAAACATGTTTTTTATGAACATATATTCTTGAGGATATCAGATCCTAGGGTCAGGTCCTCTGGTAGTATTTTGTTCAAAGTGAATAATATTTATATGTAATGTAATGCCGGTAAGGCAAAACGGACTTTTTCTATTTGACTTAACGTCTTTTTAACATCTATTGGTCATTCAAGACGGGGTTTCACCCTACATTCGCTGGAAAATTGCAAACCAGCTACCCACATTGACCTCAGCCTGGTTTGGGCCAGAAAAATAGCCAGTATCACGTCACGAAGGCGCGAACCCCACGTGGACATCCACATGGAACAACCTCGCTGGACGTTGCTTAACTTCAGTGATCGAACGGGAACTGGTGTATTCAAAGTGCCATGGACGCTGGCTATTTTACAACTTGTGTGGGTATCACATCATTACCCTGGTAATGCCGCCACCGGTCGCTACTAGCATTAAAGTAGCTACTCAATCATCCTCACGAGGCTCAGTGCACCCCAAAATCACAAACTGGACCAGTAGGACTGTTTTTTCAATAATACTTATATTATTGGGGACTTTGGGCAGATTTATATGATTAAGCACCTTGTAATAAAGGTAAACCTTTTACCTTGTATACGGTCAGTATGACATTTAGACGGTCAGTATGACATTTAGACGGTCAGTATGACATTTAGACGGTCAGTATGACAGGTAGACGGTCAGCATGACATTTAAACGGTCAGTATGACATGTATACGGTCAGCATGACATATATACGGTCAGTATGACATGTACACGGTCGGTATGACATTTAGACGGTCAGTATGACATGTATACAGTTAGTATGACATTTAGGCGGTCAGTATGATATGTAAACGGTCAGTATTGCATTTAGACGGTCAGTATGACATTTAGACGGTAAGTATGACATTTAGATGGTTAGTATGACATTTAGATGGTCAATATGACATGTATACAGTCAGTATGATATGTAGACGGTCGGTATGACATTTAGACGGTTAGTTTGATATCTAGACGGTCAGTATGACATTTAGACGGTCAGTATGACATGTATACGGTCAGCATTACATGTATATGGTCAGTATGACCTTTAGACGGTCAGTATGATATGCAGACAAGCAGTATGACATTTAGACGGTCAGTATGACATGTAGACGGTCAGTATCACATTTAAACGGTCAATATCACAAGTAGATGGTTAGTATGATATTTCGACGTTCAGTATGACATGTAGACGGTCAGTATGGCTTCACCGCCAGAAAAATCATTGAAAATGATTAACCAAAAATATTAACGTTCATCAAGTGAAGAGATAGTCATCAACCTTTTTTACTTTCTCTTTTTATAGAAGATAAAGTATTGTAATCGTGCAGAAAATTTGAACATTTGTTGGCCTAAAACATCGTTTGACTACAACTCGAAACCCACAACTCCGGGCCATATTTTCATTTTTGATGTTTGGGAATGTTTGGAGCCAAAAACCGATATGTCCGGTATGACGTACGTACGGAGTGTGCAGAATTCTGGAAGCCAAACCGCTGGTCTGATTTGTACGAAATTTGGCACATTAAATCTATAAAATGTAAACCTCATAATCGAATTTGATGAAATTTGGCACATTAAATTTCTAAAATGTAAACCTCATAACCGAATTTGGTGAAATTTGTCACATTAAATTTCTAAAATGTAAACCTCATAACCGAATTTGATGAAATTTGGCAAATTAAATCTCTAAAATGTAAACCACATAACCGAATTTGATGAAATTTGGTACATTAAATCTCTAAAATGAAAACCAAATAACCGAATATGATGAAATTTGGTACATTAAATCTCTAAATGAAAACCACATAACCGATTTTGATGAAATTTGGCACATTAAATCTCTAAAATGAAAACCACTTAACCGATTTTGATGAAATTTGGCACATTAAATCTCTAAAATGAAAACCACATAACCGAATATAATGAAATTTGGCACATTAAATCTTTAAAATGAAACCACATAACCGAATTTGATGAAACTTGACACATTAAATCTCCAAAATGAAAACCACATAACCGAATTTGATGAAATTTGGCACATTGTGTTCGATACTGTCCCTGATCATGTTATAAATATTGGTTCGATACTGTCCCTGATCATGTTATAAATATTGTGTTCGATACTGTCCCTGATCATGTTATAAATATTGTGTTCGATACTGTCCCTGATCATGTTATAAATATTGGTTCGATACTGTCCCTGATCATGTTATAAATATTGGTTCGATACTGTCCCTGATCATGTTATAAATATTAGTTCGATACTGTCCCTGATCATGTTATAAGTATTGGTTCGATACTGTCCCCGATCATGTTATAAATATTGGTTCGATATTGTCCCTGATCATGTTATAAATATTGTGTTCTATACTGTCCCTGATCATGTTATAAATATTGGTTCGATATTGTCCCTGATCATGTTATAAATATTGTGTTCGATACTGTCCCTGATCATTTTATAAATATTGTGTTCGATACTGTCCCTGATCATGTTATAAATATTGGTTCGATATTGTCCCTGATCATGTTATAAATATTGTGTTCGATACTGTCCCTGATCATTTTATAAATATTGGTTATTCCCGACTCAGCGCGGGCTGGATGAGGCCAATATGGGTAGCTGGTTTGTATGTTTCCCCCGTATCCCGTCTCGATTAGACATAGATTTCAAAAAGTAAGAGTGATGAGATATGCAATGTGCGATTTTTATACATTTAGATCTCCACTGCGTCCTCAATTTCTTTGTAAACTTCGGAGTCCTGCTAGCAATATGTAGGTCTCCCCACATGCTGCATAATGTAGTTAATCGAGTTTTCGCGGAGTTTATCTTGATGTTGATGTGCAGAATGGAAGCCATTTTCATTGAGCAATTGATAAAATTGTTTGTAGTTTTTGATTTTTAGATCTTGGTCTTCAGAAAATCAACTTTTAAAATAAATTAAAACAAAACGCCAAAAACACTATTTATAATTATTTATGAAGAAACTAGTTTCGAATCGATTCATCATCAGTCAAGTAGACCGAGTCGAAGACTGCTGATGAATCGAATGATTCGAAACTTAGTTTCTTCATAAAAATATATAATTATAAATTGTGTTTTTGGTAAGTGTTTTGTTTTAATTTATTTTAAAATTAAACATTTTTGAACACTCAGAAAATCTATCTCTGCGTTTACAGCTGTACTAAATAAATCCTATTGCTTCAGTCTGACATTTTTTTTTTCTTTAAGAAATATGAAATTAGAATTTTTTTCAGAATTAACAAGATTTGGTATAGAGATATTTCCAAGTCACTTGATACCCCCACACAAATGTAATATCCCCCCCTCCACTTTTATTCTTTTGACACCTCATCAGTTGTAAGGAATATCATGATTTCGAAAGAAAGAAAAAAATGCCTGGGACTTTTATGAGAATCTAATTGGACATTTTGAAATGAGTTCAGTTTCAGTATCTCTGAAGCACTCAATGACAAAAATGCTCTTGACACAGAAGCGCACAAAGAAACAGAGGAAGATATGACGCTTATAATGAAGTTGCTTATTAGATTTTTACTTTCTCTTTTATTATCGATTGAAGATATGACAGGCTTCATCATCGATGGTGTGGTGACATCTTATAGGATGGTAGTCAGGTGTATGAAATTGCAGTTTTCAATAAAAGTTATATCACACTAATTGTCATGATTCCAAATTTTGTGAATACTGAGGTGACGGGCAAATTTGATGAAAATGAGAGGACTTTTACAATTATTTGTTGGACCCTGCTGGGGCCTCTCAACGGGGGCGTTACACCTGGTGAAGTTACGCCTTCACGGACCAATGTCAATAGGTAAAATATTGCTATGATTACCAGATTTAAATTTAATCAAAAATGGTTACCTATGTGGTTGGGATTTTAGAGAATTGGCCCAAATGTGACGTCCTTGGGTCTTGTTCCCGAATCCTAGAGAGCCACTCTGAATGTACAGTTGTATAGTGATAAATTTTTTCAATAATCCTTGCAGGCTATAGGCAATCTTTGTCTTTCACAGCCGAAGTCTGCTAAATCTTTCACAGCCGAAGGCTGCCAAATCTTTTTAAAATAATACCATCACTAAAGAACAAAGTCCACTGCCGAAGGCATCAAAATCTTTTTAAAATAAAGGTCAACGGCAGCATCAGAAAAAATCTTTATATATAAAAGGCAATGTCCTGTGACTGATCAACATAGAGCCGAAACTATTAATGCTACAGACTTGAACCTTCGTTGCACCATGTAAGTGTGCACTAAAAAGGATTTTGCAAAATTTTAATTTTAAGGGGTAGAAATCGCGAAAAGTAAACAATACCCATAAGAAATAAATTGGAGTGAGAGAGATGGCATGATACGTGTATATACATATACATACAACAGCGTACACACCTACTTTCACACGGGAACGGCCATGCCTCTAAGGTGCCAATCTATAATAGGTCGTAGCGAATCGCGGGCGAAACAGCTAGTTATAATTATAATATCACTAATAGACTTCAAACTTTACAAGAGCTACATCTACATTCGATGGTAGTCTGATGGAGTGATTAAGGAAGAGAAAGTCTAGTACGGTTGTCCGTACCATTTATTTTAAGTTAGGGGTGAAAAATATTTTTATCTAGTGTAAGTTTGGTCAAAAAATCATAATATCTAGTGTAAGTTACGCCGAAAAGTCATAATATCTAGTGTAAGTTGGATTTATTTTCTAGGGGGGGTAGCTGCCCCCACTTGCGTACGCCCATGAATTTGAACGACTTAAAAAATATGCAAATGCAAACTGCGACAAATCGCAGTTTGCATTTGCACACGCAGGATTATTCACATTATAGTAAGACTAGCATCCCCCGATCGCGGCTTCGCCCGCGCATATTTTATATGTGAAACTGGGCGTGTACGCTGTTGTATGTATGTATCATGCTATCTCTCTCGCTCCAATGTATTTCTTATAGGGATTGTTTACTTTTCGCGATTTCTACCCCTTAAAATTAAAATTTTGCAAAATCCTTCCTCAGTGCACACTTACTTGGTGCAACGAAGGTCCCTGCCAAATTTCAAGTATGTAGCAATAATAGTTTGGGCTCTACGTTGATCAGTCACTCAGGACATTGCCTTTTATATATACAGATTAAAATAATTAAAACTAGTAGACGCCAAATGTATAATAATCGAGGGATATATCATAGCAACCTAATACAGATATGTTTTATTGAGAAAGAACACATGAGTGTATCATATATCTAAATGAGGACTACAAGATACACACTGATACTCTGTGTCCTTCCGAAACGTGGATAATGACAGCTTCTGTACCAAGAACCTGAAGACTTACTCCTCATGAGACTACTACCTATGTAAGGGACACCCATATACATTTGTTATCCTATAATATTATTTTTGTTGGTACAGATATTTGACTAGCTTAAGAATAGGAGACATGTTAAAAAATCGAGCAGCCCTATTTGGTGGTCTCTGTCGATAGGTAGCAGAAAAAAATCCTTTATAATGGTAAACAAAACAAACTAAAAAAAAAATCTGATTAGACAGCGTTTGTGTCTCACTTGTGATTTGAAAATTGCTGTAATAATTACTCGTGCAGCATATAAAATTGTAAAAAAATAAATTTCAAAATAGAAAAAAGTTGTATCAACTGCAAATAAATTGTTGAGTCACGAGCGCTTTCGTCAGTTACGACATTATCAAGTCTACTTTTTACTACGTTTGAAATTTATTTATGTCTACTACGTTTGAAATTTATTTTTTTATATTTCATAATGACTGCAAACATCCTATATACCATCTCTAAATTTAATATAAAATTGTGGTAATAATTACTCGTGCAGCATATAAAATTGTGGTAATAATTAATCGAGCAGCATATACAATTGTGGTAATAATTACTCGTGCAGCATATAAAATTGTGGTAATAATTACTCGCACAGCATATAAAATTGTGGTAATAATTACTCGTGCAGTATATAAAATTGTGGTAATAATTACTCGCACAGCATATAAAATTGTGGTAATAATTACTCGTACAGCATATAAAATTGTGGTAATAATTACTCGTACAGCATATAAAATTGTGGTAATATTTACTCGTACAGCATATAAAATTGTGGTAATACTTACTCGTACAGCATATAAAATTGTGGTAATAATTACTCGTGCAGCATATAAAATTGTGGTAATAATTACTCGTGCAGCATATAAAATTGTGGTAATAATTAATCGAGCAGCATATAAAATTGTGGTAATAATTACTCGTGCAGCATATAAAATTGTGGTAATAATTACTCGTGCAGCATATAAAATTGTGGTAATAATTACTCGTGCAACATATAAAATTGGAAGTAGGGCGTATGTGAAAAAAGTCTGACATTATGTGAATGAAGAACTTCTTTGTGTTGAAGTTCTACTTTTTTTGTGGGTATCACAGCATTACTAAGAGCCTCATGTACTAATAATCTTTTCAATTTTCTACCAAATCTTTTTTCTCTGGTTATTGCCGCCTCTGGTCGCTACTCACATCAAGGTAGCTACTCAATCGTCCTCACGAGGTTGAGTGCATCCCGAAATTACAAGCACAGTCGAAATATTTCCGACCCAGTCAGGGATTGAACCCGAGTCCCTCAAGTACAGTGTCTGTGTGATACCCACTAGACTAGGAGGACTGCTTTCTCGACTAGGAGGACTGCTTTCATTATTGTAATTTTCTAGTATACTCTCAACTTCAACGTGCTCTCCTGAAAAGTCCCGGATATTAACATATATACGTTCTTTTTTCGGGAACGTATTCTTTGACACTTACACTTTCGGGAACGTGTTCTTTGCCACTTCTGTTGGCACTATGTCAGCAGACACTGTATACAGACACAATATCCGCCACTGATGGAGACAAATAAAAGGGGTTTATAATAATTACAGTATATCCTATCATATCATTATCTGAAGCCTCATTAAAAGTTTGAGTAAATGTCACTTTTGTGTTCTAAACAAAACAACAATGTTTTCATGTATTTTAGATACAAAGGATTTCTGAAAATTAGACGTCATGTAATTTGGTTTCGAAATGCCCCAAGACACATCTCGTGACACTCATACCTCTCTGTTGTATAAAGATTTTTTTTTAAGAAAAAAATAGATTGTACAATAATATAAAAGGTATATGATCTGTGTATTTTGTGTATAAAAATCGCATTTTATTTCGTTAAGAATTTTGGAAGCATGATTGTGAAAACAGCTGATTATTCCTTTTTTTATTTACCAATTTGGCCACTAGAGGCAGCGTTCTCACCTCAAAAGATGGGTCTGGAACAAGGGAGGATTGTCTGGCAACCCTTCTCAAAAAATTTATTGTTTATTGGCCGTCATGGATCCATTTTGGACGGTTGTACATACGAAATACAGGTTAGGTAGTAAAAACGTCTCCTAACCCCTCTAATTGGGTTAAAATTGGTAACAAAAATTGGCCAGACACTCCTCCCCGGTTTCAGAACCCTCAATGTGACAGAAATGAGGTTAGACTCTACAAAACTAAACAGAGGGAAAAATTCAAAATAACAAACATGAATCGGAACAGCCAATCAGAATGGGAATAAAAGTGAAGAACAAAATGGCGGATTTGGGAATCAAGAAATACTTGGGTCACAATTCTTCATTTTCGCCATCTTGCTTCCAAATTTCTCACGAAATAAAATGCGAAGTGAGTTGGAATAATCCATTATTCCAAGAAATAAAATTCGATTAAAATTCGCAGGAAAAAAAAACAGTCTCAAACAGATTTAATTACGCAGTTCCTATATTATAATTAAAATGCATGGTTTATTAGTGGATAAGGGGATTGGGCAAATACTTCCAAGGCATTTGGCACCCACAAGTACGCGCTATAGAAAGAGGCTCATGTTGGAAATTATTTCTTTCTTTCATCTGGTAGAGAAACTATACTTTCACTTGGATGCAATTGATTTGTTGCTGTATTCGCAGGAGCAGCAGCGGCAGCAGTAGATATTTTACCACGAAAATGGGTAATGCCATTGGCCACTGAAAACTGGAGCCTGGGAATTTCCACAGGTCAACAGGTGTAAGTGTTGTAGGATTTCCGGGACAAACAACTGTGTTTTGTCTATGAGGGCTTCTCCTGTATAAATCACATTCATTTTTTGCTGGTCGAATGCATTTGGAATACCCAGAGTGTAGTCATGATATCAAAAGCACACCCTTCCACCAGATGCAGCCAAATGAGACATTTCCGATCAAAACCGGTTCGGTAGATTTTGCTGTAGCCCCGTCAACGTCCAAGAAGATGAAAATGGAGACAAAAAAAAAAATAGTGTAAAAATGACCATTTTGAGAAGTTTTTATTTCGTTATTCCCGTAACTTTTTTTCCTTCAAATTATATATAGATTTAATTTCATCATATACAACCAATCCGTTTATGAAGTATTCAACAAAATTCACTCCACATATTTTTTCCGTGGCTGTAGAGAGATAAATGAATACAAAGCACTTACCAAAAACACTATTTATTTACTAGCTGTTTCGCCCGTGCTTTGCTAGGGTATTTATATTGCTATCTTTGTTTTTCAAGGACAATGGAAATGGGGGGGGGGAGATTTAAAAGTTTCGCCAGGCGCCTTAGGGGCACGGCCATTCTATTCGGTCACTTTAGTAAATTTAAAATATTATTTTGTCCTTTCCCGGTTTTGAACTCGTAACTCTGGAATGTCTGGCCATACCTTTGCAGAAAATGTCCGGAAATAAAGACTAAAGAGCCACCTAAAACTTTCTCGCTTTGAGATGATATGTTGTCGCGAGATATCGGACCGTAACTTGAAAACGGTTTGACATATTTTAGTTCTGATAATATTCCTGGGGTCGTGGATCATGATTTTGGGGGGTCCATTCTCATCATTTTTTCGCTATCTGCTACCGTTTGGGCTGTGGTATTTTAACAGGCAACCCCGCATACATAGGTACACACAAAATTCTGATTTATATAGTGAGATGAAGAAAATAGTTTCGAATCATTCGATTCATCATCAGTAGAGATGTGTAAATAAGACTCTTTTAGAAGAATCGACTCACATAGTTCAGTTCAGTAAAATGTACCGGCTCACTGTACCGGTACAAATAGAGTCCCCGCAGTTCTTCATTTATCATCATACAGTTCCTGTACCGCGGTACAGTCCACAGTCTTTGTTTTGAATTTGAATGTGTCGATTCGGTGTGGTACTACTGTGTGGTACAGGATTGAATCCTGTACCACACAGTAGTAATCAGTATTGATTACTTATTAAAAAATTAAAATGATTTTAAAATAAATTTAAAAAAATTAAATTACCAATTTTTTGTTGATGACATTGTAGATATTTTTATGATACCAATAATTATTTTTATTTAATAAAAAAAAATTAATATTTTTATAAAAAATATTTTTTAATAATATTAATGCAATTTTTTTTAAAAAGTTTATTAAAAAAAATAAACTTTTTAATTTTTTTTTATTTGGTTGTGATTATTAAAAAATATTTACCTACTACTTTACTTTATATAATTATCATTATCTTGATTATCATTTGAATATCTTGCGTTTACCCTTACTACACCTCGACACGGTATATTGAAGATTCGAAAGAACTGCACCCAGCGGTACAGTATCTTAAAGACTGAAGAGTTATGACCACGATACCCGGTACCTCAGAATCTTAAAGATTCAACATAACTATCACGGTACTTAAAGAGCCGGATCTTCTAGTAATGTACCGTATTGTACCGCGGTACAGAACTGCGTACCGGCTCAGTTGTACCGGTACACTGATGAACTACACATCTACTATAATCATCAGTCTAGTCAAGTCAAAGGATGACATGTCAACCTCGATCCCCAGACACCATATTAAGCCAGAATGCCTGTAAATAAAATGACTCTTATTTTTTCCATCTCTAAACAATTTCGAAGGCGTACCTATTTTCTTTCAACTCAGTTGTGAATTAATAACTTCAATTGTGAAATATGTTGTACCAGCTGTTTCGCCCGGGCTTCGCTACGATTCTTATATTGCTATGTATGTTTTTCAAGGACAATGGAATTTGGTGTGGGGGGCAATTGGTCTGTGTCCACCTTGTATATTGCAACCTTTAAAAACCAAGATTTAAAGGGTTTGCCAGGCGCCTTAGGGGCACGGCCATTTGGACTTTTTAGTATTTTGTAAATTTTATTTTACCCGTTCCCGGTTTCGAACTCGTAACTCTGGAATGGCTGGCAAAGGTATGCTTTGCAGAAAATGTCCTAAAATAAGGACTAAAGGGCCACCTAAAAATTTCTCGCTTTGAGTTGATATGTTTTCGCGACAAAATTTAAGATATCGGACAGTGACTGTACGATTTTGGTGAATAAAATATAAATTTTGCCGTAACTCGAACACAGCTAGACATATTTTAGTTCTGACAATATTCCTGAGGTCCTAGATCATGATTTTGGGGGGGTCCATTCCCATCATTTTTTCGCTATCTGCTACCGTTTGGGCTGTGGTATTGTAACAGGCAACCCCCATACATAGGTACATAGATAAATAGGTACACACAAATTTCTGATATGTATATTAAGACTAGAGAGTTTTCAGTTGTGGAAGTTACTGGGGTTTGATGATGTCCCTCACGGGACGAGTCTACCTAAGCTCATGGTTAACAATAACACAGCAACTCTGCAATATTATTATTTCTCTGATGTATTTATATTGCAGTGATTAAATCAATATACAATTTATGACGATTTTACAATTTTTGTGCGAAAAAGTAAACATAGATTTGTGGCATCCAAGGCGCCAAGATGCTGCTCTCGAATAAATTGGTATTGGTGATATTGAATAATATTGTAACAATAAAACTAAGAGTCCTTTTCCTTGAGTTTAACATGATCTTAACGTTGTGATGTTTGGTCTGATTCTGACATCTTGCGATTTACATTCGGAAGATACCATATTTAGTATCCTCAGATGGAGATTTGGTTGCTACTGCCAAAGAGAGGCCAAGAACTTTACGGGTATCGAGCGGGTCTATGATTCCATCATCCCATAATCTGTACAGACAAAAACAGATTGAAGCACAAGACATCATTTATTAGTAAAAATATAACCTTTGTAAAGACGCATGTGTGTAACAGGTAACAGTCAGATAAAAATATTACCTTTGTAAAGAAGCATGTTTGTAACCGTCAGGTATAAATATTATCTTTATAAAGAAATTTGTGTGTAACAGTCAGGTATAAATATTACCTTTGTTAAGACCCATGTGTGTAACATGTAACACTCAGGTAAAAATATTACCTTTGTAAAAAAGCATGTTTGTAACAGTCAGGTATAAATATTATCTTTATAAAGAAATTTATGTGTAACAGTCAGGTAACAATATTACCTTTGTAAAGACGCATGTGTGTAACACTCAGGTAAAAATATTACCTTTCTAAAGAAGCATGTTTGTAACAGTCTGGTATAAATATTTTCTTTATAAAGACATTTGTGTGTAACAGTCAGGTATAAATATTATCTTTATAAAGAAATATGTCTGCAACAGTCAGGTAAAAATATTACCTCTGTAAAGAAGCATGTTTGTAACAGTCAGGTAAAAATATTACCTCTGTAAAGAAGCATGTTTGTAACAGTCAAGTATAAATATTATCTTTATAAAGAAATTTGTGTGTAACAGTTAGGTATAAATATTACCTTTGTAAAGAATCATGTGTGTAACAGTCAGGTATAAATATTATCTTTATAAATAAATATGTCTGCAACAGTGAGGTATAAATATTACATTTGTAAAGAAACATGTTTGTAACAGTCAGGTATAAATATTATTTTTATAAAGAAATTTGTGTAACAGTCAGGTATAAATATTATCTTTATAAAGAAATATGTCTGCAACAGTCAGGTAAAAATATTACCTCTGTAAAGAAGTATATTTGTAACAGTCAGGTATAAATATTATCTTTATAAAGAAACTAGCTGTTTTACCCGTGCTTCGCTACGGGCTACAATAGCTGATAGAAGAATGAGGATAAATATGAATGTTCAAATCTGAAGAACAGATTAAAAAATAATAAATTAACTGCCCAAAAAAATAAAGCGAAAATTAGATTATTGGGAAGGAGCTATCGTGCCAAAGGGTACTCGTGAGACCTGATTGACGCAGCGCTTCCTATTGTCATGGTGTCGCGGCTCTTATATGTCCACTTCCAGGAAGTCTCGTAGACCCCAGTTGGGGGTATGTTGATTTAGGCCGTTTAGGGGATATAATT
>CM022875.1:28449502-28464265 GCA_012654025.1 Pachypsylla venusta
AGTTCCTGATCGAAAAACAATTTTGAGTTGAGTTCACAACTTTAGGACCACATCATCAGCTTTAGGCTGTATGGGGCTACCCATACAGCCAATCGTTCTCGTGAGATTCCGCAGGACATGTTCCCCGGTCGCCGGATTTGAGTCCCTGTGACTTCTTCCTGTGGGGTTACCTCTAGGCTGAGGTCTTCAAACATCGCCCAGACAATTCTGGAAGAAATCATGCAAATTGATGCGGGGTTGCTGACGAGATTCATGGAAAACTTCTGTGAAAGACTCGAAAAGTGCATAACTCGCCTAGGCCGTCATTTGGACGACATTATTTACAAAACATAGATGAAAAAAAACAACTAGAATACACAAGCTTACAGAATACCAAATAATTTTTTAAATATCTCATTTGATATTTATGTACCAGCTCTTTCAAATGTGGAAATACTTATTGCCGCACCCTGTACATTGTTGGCCTCTAATTAGCGGTTGAAGGCCGTTTTTTATAGATAAGGAAAGACGTGTGATGTTCACACAAGATTTTTATTGGTTGAATGTGCAGCCCTTGAATAGGCAATTTTAAGCCCAAGCCTTTTTCAAACACAGAAATCTATTCAACTTACCCGTAAGCTCTTCCACACATCCCGTAATTTCCTGCACCATAAGATCCACCTATAATTAAAGTTATTTTAGGAACTTGAGCACAAGCGACTGCTGTCACCATTTTAGCACCATTTTTTGCAATTCCACCAGTTTCAGCATCTTTGCCTACCATAAAACCTTTTAAAAGAAAACATAAATTATTGTAATGAAGTTCAGGCCATTTTATTGACACTTTTACGCGACGTTTCTGACGCTATGAATTTCCCAATAAAAAATAGTTCATTTACTTTAGGAGTAAACTAATAAAAAAACTGGCGTCTATCGCACTCTCAATACACGTATACCTGTTAGATCACTGAAATTAAGCAACGAACAGCGAGGTTTTACCAAGTGAGTGTCAACGTAGGTTTGCGACTTCGTGATTGCGGGTGAGGTCAATGTGGGTAGCTGCTTTTAGCAAATGAAGGTACGGACGTTAAGCAAGCCACGCGACAACTGATAAGTGGGGAGAAACTTTATGTCAAGGCAAACAGTTGGGTGATAAATAAATATTTTACCTTTCTTTATTTTTAAAAACAACAAAAAACAAATTTTCTTCTTAAAATTATTTTCTCCCAATGACCCTCATGTTAAAGGTGGTTGCTTGATCAGTGTTTCTTTTGAATGCACACTAAGCACAGCGTCGCGGTCAGTATCCAAAAGGACCGCCTCACACGAAAAACAAGGTTCCTTCTATTCAGGCCCGTATCCAGGACAAGGTTTTAAGGGGTCAAGCCCCCCCTGCGATATTTTTGAAAAGGTTTGATTTTCCCTATAATCCCTATATGGTAAAACTCCCTTTACATGACCCCCCTCCCCCCCCAAAACAAATACTGGATGCTGGCCAGCTTCTATTCGTTATTGCTAGATGTCACACCGCAGTCACACGTCATGGTTCTTAAGATAGTCAAATTATCAAATAGCATAGTGCGAAGATTCTATTGGGACCTTCGCTGTACGGAACCCTGAGGAGCATTATATTGATTTCAACTCGACAAATTTTGCTCTTTCTGTATCACGATAACTGTCGAACTTTTATTGTGATAACCCTCGAACTTTTGTGATAACTCTGAAACTTTTGTTATAATTTTCGAACTTTTGTGATAATTCTCGAACTTTTGTGATAATTCTCGAACTTTTGTGATAACTTTCGAACTTTTATGATAACTCTCGAACTTTTATGATTACTCTCGAACTTTTGTGATAACTCTCGAACTTTTACGATAACTTTCGAACTTTTGTGATAACTCTCGAACTTTTGTGAAGAAATTTGGTATGGACATTTTTCACATTTATTAGGTTCATATTATTGATTAACTAGTCTGGGTTATATTGGGCCAATAGGGGCGTCATGGTAGCGGTTATAAGTAAGTCGGCTCTACAATTCACACAATGAGTTTGAAAATCATTCTATACGATCAACTAGAAAGTATAAAGTAGACTGATGAAAAATGAAACCAGATAGCTGACAAAAATTTAATTTTTGCAATGAAGTTTTTTTCTGTGACTGCTGAAAGCGTCGAGGAAATATTTTCTAATTTTAATTAAAATTGTGTTTTATTATCTTCAGCAACAGAACAAGGTTGGTAAATTTTTTTTATCCAGAAAGATTTTTTTGGAGGGGGGCGTGGAGGGCTGGTTGTTAAAAATGGTTTTTTCATCAAGTCTTGATTTCATTTTATAATAGTTAATATACAATTTTTCGTGTTCTCTAAGTAGTCTGTCTGTTATTCTGTCAATGAGGTCTTTGCAGTTTGTGTATTCCTGTACCCTCAATAAAGGTGATCTCGAACAGTCTTTTACTGTCTGATCATACTGGATTATACTCTAGACTTCTTTTTTTTTTAAAAAAAAAAAAATTGGTTTGACGTCTCTTTAACATCTATTGGTCATTCGAGACGGGGGTTTTACCCTCCATTCGCTAAAAACTTGCAAACCAGCTACCCAAATTGACCTCGCCCAGCCTTGAATGGGCCGGAAAAATAGCCAGCATCAGGAGGGCGCGAACCCACGTGGACACCCACATGGAACAACCTCGCTGGACGTTGCTTAACTTCAATGATCGAACGGGTCAAAAAATAGTAAGTCATCGGGTAAGTGAGTATGAGGCTGTCTGAGGGCACCCAAATGTGTCGAATAAATAATAAAGAAACAAAGCATCTTCAAAAGAGTATTTTTTGACAGTGCCAAACCCATCGACTACTCTCATGATGTCCAATGATGCTAAAAATTGAGTGGCAACCAAGGACTTTGGTTACCACTCAATTTTTCGATAATATCTATATTCAGTTTTCGATAATATCACTGTCGCTAATATTCATATTCTTCTTACGATAGGGCAACCCTAGAGAGCATCTGTTATTTATTGTTTGCAGCAAAAGGGCAGAGGTTGCTGAAAACCCTCAATAAACGGGTGCATCCCAAATTTGCATCTGCTCCAAATTATTCAATCAAACATTGAGAAGAGCCAGTGTCAATGAATACGTCAATTCTCGTAAGATCACTGAACTTAAACAACTGTACAGCGAATGGAAACTTGAAATGACCCTAGATCTTAAAGAGACCATAAAAAAAACGTCGAAATGTCTTTAATTATTTTGACTCTCATCATCGTAGGTGGCGCTGGTTTGCAACAACCTACCATGAGTTATACTAAAGAATCCTTACGGATAATGCAGTAGCTTCTCCTTGCATTCTGCATGGGTAATGGAAACCATATCGTTTCCGACCCTGTCCTTTGTCGCATTTTACGACTAGCATGGTCTTGGATGCCTTGGAAATATTCTTATTAAATCCCCTTATCGACAAGGGTCTTTCTGGCTCCATAGAATTAGAAGCCTATCTCTGTTGGGATGTTTTGATGGAGCGAGTTTAATATCTCGATTCATTAGAGCGCTCTAGATATTATATATCATGATGAATGAGTCAGTCAGTCAGAAATGGAAATTAAATTTCACCTGTAATGTTTTGTAAGAAGATAATTGGAAGTTTCCTTTGACAACATAGCTCGATAAAATGGGCTCCCTGAAACAAGAGATGTCATTTTTGACGATAAAGCAGATAACAGATCCGGTCGTGAATATTTTCAATTTTTAAACATATAACAATGCAAAGTGAAGCTCCGTAACAAAAAAAATCAATTTAATAGATTGAGTCTTTCAAAAGTGAAGAGGAGGGGCATTATGAACACTCTGTATAGTTTATATGGGTTGGTGGTGTATTGGAAAAACGCTCTGACTGGTAATCAGTAGGGCATGGGTTCAAAGCCAGCCAATCCATGGAATTTTATCCTTATGAATTTTACCACATAATAATAGCACCCAAAAAAACTGCTGGTGTAAAGAAACTCTTTTATTTTTCCGGGTCTGGAACCGGGGAGGAGTTTTGGCAACCCTTTTTTACTAAGCTTTTTGAGATTATGATATTGAATAATATATTTATATTCACATGCTTTAAGAGTGGGAAAAGGAACTCTCCTTTCCCCGCTTTCGATTTAGTCATTGTGAGGTATAGTATTCAGAATAAATTACCCTTTACAGCAGACAGGATCCATAATAATATAAAATTGCTTTAACCACTAGATAGCTATCCTGGTAGAAACAAAAAAGAGAGAACTCAAACCTTTTTCTTTCTGTGTCCATCACACAAAGTGCTGTTTGTGGAAGGGTTGGGTAGCATATCATGCTACTATCTAATGTCCTTTAGTAGTGGTAGATATGTCAATTGAATGAGTATTAAATTTCATGGGTTGGATAGGTTTGAACCCACGACATACCGTTTCTCAATCAGAGCGTCTTACCTCCCACACACTGGTGGTTTAGTGGTAAATACGATCTGTGTCCTCAAAGGTGGGAAATATTGTAGCCATAAAATCAACGAAGAAAAGGAGGTGTTGGGTTTTTAGTTAGAAAGTGAAATCACTACAAACTCCATGTCACTTGTTGTTCTTGTTAGGGGGTTTCACAACAGTCACACTGTTTGCAGACCAAAATGAATCAAAGTTCCATCTGGGGTTGATTTGTTGATACCTATCTGCATTTTAGGCAATTGTTTCATATCGTTCAATTAATCCTAGCCTAATCGTACTAAATGTTCAATGACAGATCTAAGTACTGAATGAAATTATAGTTCCTCCATAGTTGAAAATTAGGCGATCTTTAGCCGAAAAAAGTCAGAGTGAACTTTGTACGCAGAACCAATCACCTATATGGGGTCCTATGGCACTTAATTGTTTTCTATGAGGTCCTATGCCACTTAATTATTTTCTATGAGGTCCTATGGCACTTAATTGGTTTCCGTGAGGTTCTATGACACTTAATTGGTTTCTGTGAGGTCCTATGGCACTTAATTGTTTTCTATGAGGTACTATGGCGCTTAATTGGTTTCTGTGGGGTCCTATGGCACTTAATTGTTTTCTATGAGGTCCTATGGCACTTAATTGGTTTCCGTGAGGTCCTATGACACTTAATTGGTTTCTGTGAGGTCCTATGGCACTTAATGGGTTTTGAGCTGCAGCCGAGCACATATAATGAAGATTTCCATCCGCGACACTTCCGATGTCAAATTATTTTAAAGCGACCAACTTACCTTGAGGGCAGACTCTGAGAAAAGAACTCCGTTGTTAGCAATAATACCACACTTGATTCCAAAAATACTTGTAAATGCTGTTACTAGAGTTTCACCATACAAAGGTTTAAACTCCGAATATTTTGAACCGTCTACAATTCTTGTGATGACCTGAAAACCAGAATGCCAGTCCTAATAGTTCGATACTCCACCTTCACTTTACCCAAAATATTTTCTTATATTTCGAGGGAAAATAATGTGAGGAAACGTTTTTTTCCCTTAAAAAATATTTTCGCCCCTTTGGAGGGAAAATAATTTAAGGTAACCTTTTTTCCCTTAAAAAATATTTTCCCCCATTTGGAGGGAGAATAATCTAAGGAAACGTTTTTCCCCTGATAAAATATTTTCTCACATTTGGAGGGAAAATAATCTAAGGAATCTTTCCTCAAAAAACATTTTCCCACATTTGGAAGAAAAATAATCTAAGGAAACGTTTTTCCCTCAAAAAATATTTTCCCACTTTTGAGGGAAAATAATCTAAGGAAACGTTTTTTCCTCAAAAATATTTTCCCACATTTGGAGGGAAATTAATCTAAGGTAATGTTTGTACTGCCATGCCTCTAATGAGCTTTGATGAAATCTATTAATATCGTAGCGAGAACCCTCTCTGGTGGGGATGAAATATATCATTTTGTACTCCTACAACAAGAACAACAACATTTTCCATTTTGAGAAATATATCTCCAATTCTCCAAGGCGGGAATCAAACCTGCGACCTAGGATGTGGAAATCAGACCTCTAAGCAAAAGCCAATGGGATTGAGGTGCATTGCGTATTCATTACGCATGTGTCTGTGTTGAATGCACGAGCGTCAAACATGGAGATGAGATTTCCCCCACTCATGACGGGAAAAATGTGTGTTAGAAAAAAAAAAAAAAAAAAAGAGGAAAAATTAATCCTCGCCGGGGCGGCCGGAGTCATGGACATTCTGGTACATTTCCCCTCGGGGACATTACGTGTCCGTACACTGAGTGTTTTGAGGCAACTGTGTAGCTGATTGCAGCGAAAGGGCAGGAGGAGTTTATACCTAAATTAAAAAAAGGTGGTATCACACTATTTGTCATGATGTCAAATTTTATCATTTTTTGACTTCAAAACAATACCAAATAGTGTGGTCGCAAATATATTTGATTAAAAATATGCCATTTGATTGCTCTAATATCAAACACAAAAGTGAACAAAGTTTGTCAAACTATTCTGCTAGGGTTGACAAATACTTTTGTAATGTTTGATCGTTTTTAAAAACGATTTAACGATTAATGACCTTAATACCTTTAAAAAAAATTCTGAGGCTTCTGTAGACACCCAAGTCCTCAATTATCGAAAATACACATATGAAGAAAAACTAAATTAACTTTCGATCAGAAAACGTATTGGTAAAATAGAAAATATGAAAATTATATTTACTACAGAACAAAACAAAATTTGAAAGTATATAAATTTGTCTGAAAGTCTCATCAAATAGTGCGATAGGTACAAAATAATACGAGAAGATTTCAATAAAAAAAATTGTATCGACTGCAAAACGTCTACTTGAGAATGTCGTAACACACGAATGCGCTCGTGACTCACCAATATTTTTGCAGTTGATACAATTTTTTTTTTATTAAAATTTATATTTCATAATGACCGCAAACATCCTAAATTCAAAATATATAACCAAACACACAAATTCAACAAATTTAAATCAAATAAATTGTGGCCAAATTTTGGAACAATGACAAATAGAGTGACACCACCTTAAGTAATAAAAATTAGGCGGATTCTCAAAGTTGCTCCCGTAGGTACTGCACTTACCTCTTTCACATCAAAACTCTTCTTGAGGTCCGTCCCAACAATTCCATACAAATCTTCAGGTGGATACAAAGGCTCTTCAAATTCAGAACTTATTTTACGGCTCTCTTTGTTGTTGAAGGTTTGGAATATATTTCGAGTTAGATCTAGGGCGTGACGATCGTTGAGAGCGTAATGGTCGGTTACGCCAGACGTTCTGAAAGGGAATCGTGATTATTTTACTTTGATCTTTATGGTACACTCTTGTGAGGTCTAGTTCTCATTCGATCGACATCCAGTACTGAAACCTAATACTAATAATTAATTCATCCGTTTGAGAATGATGAATCCGAGTGTTCTCCCGTCCGAGAAGACTCGGACGGGAGACATTTATTATTGGCTGATTAGTTTTTAAGTCTTATTGGTAATTTGGTTCACCTGAGGATTGTCAGACCCCAGATTTGTTGTGAACTTTCCATAAGTATTGGTTATGTTGTGAACCTTCCCTACGTAGGTATCGGTTATATTGTGAACTTTCCATACGTATTGGTTATGGTGTGAACCTTCCATACGTATTGGTTATGGTGTGAACCTTCCCTACGTATCGGTTATGTTGTGAACTTTCCATACGTATTGGTTATGGTGTGAACCTTCCCTACGTAGGTATCGGTTATGTTGTGAACCTTCCATACGTATTGGTTATGGTGTGAACCTTCCCTACGTATCGGTTATGTTGTGAACTTTCCATACGTATTGGTTATGGTGTGAACCTTCCATACGTATTGGTTATGTTGTGAACCTTCCATACGTATTGGTTATGTTGTGAACTTTCCATACGTATTGGTTATGGTGTGAACCTTCCATACGTAATGGTTATGTTGTAAACCTTCCATACGTATTGGTTATGTTGTAAACCTTCCATACGTATTGGTTATGTTGTGAACTTTCCATACGTATTGGTTATGGTGTTAACCTTCCATACGTAATGGTTATGTTGTAAACCTTCCATACGTATTGGTTATGTTGTAAACCTTCCATACGTATTGGATATGTTGAGAACTTTCCATGCGTATTGGTTATGGTGTGAACCTTCCATACGTGTTGGATATGTTGTAAACCTTCCATACGTATTGGATATGTTGTGAACCTTCCATACGTATTGGTTATGGTGTGAACCTTCCATATCCAATATCCATACGTATTGGTTATGGTGTGAACCTTCAATACGAATTAGATAACCATATTGCATACTCATCAAACGGCGTTCACAAGTGGAGATCAGGGTTCTAAAACCGTGGAGGATTATATGGCGTCCTTTTAACCAGTTGGTTAAAAGGACGCCATAGGTTAGAAAACGTTTTTATGGCCATGCCTCTATTGCGTATGTACAACCGTCCAACATGGATCCATGACGGCCAATAAAAAAGCGAGTTAAAAAAATTGAAAAGGACGCCATTTACGAGGAGTAATTGGCGTCCTTTTCTATTTTCCTGACCCTCTAGATGAGCGGTGTCCATGAGTGGATCCAGAGTAAACATTTATTGTCTTTCTGAAAATATATCACAAGAAATGGGTTCGTATTTAAAAAAACAATACTTATAGATATAACTCATACATACGTTTTGAAATTTTAGTATGTTTTAACAAGACATTATAACAATAAGTACATAATTTTATTTCATATATTGGATTAAATCTAAAAAAGATAGGAGCCAATGAAAAACTTAATACTTCATGTGCCAAATTGGGCGTCAGAGTAATTATTTTCAATAAAAAAAAAAGTTGGACCCCTTAGGGGCCACGTGGGACCGCCCCCCAAAAAATTGGTCACACCATCAGGTGGTTGAATTTGGGATATAATACCATGCAAAATTTCAAACTCCACGTTCAAATGATATTCAGGTGTCCCGGACTTTTGGGACACGCAGTATACGATAACGCCGTCTCGCACAGATAATTTGGCCGAATGGTATGCATTTTTACACCAATTTTACTCTGGAGAGCTTCAGGCGAGATCATAAAAAATATGGGGAATGGAAATTATTCAGGGCCGTAAACGAGAGAATTTCATTAACTTTTTCTAAATGAATTTCGGCATTCAGGCGCGACCCCCTGGTTGGGAACGAGTGTCTAGCGCTGTCGTAACAGACGAAAGCGCTAGTCACTCATTTTATATTATTTTGTATAAATTGTTTGATAGATTTTTTCAGGAAAATTTGTATCTTTTATCTTTTTTTATCTTGAGTTGCTTTATAGCTTTACTTTTGTTAATTTAATGAGTACAGAGTGTTTTATAAATTTACCGAAGGCGTAATTTCTTCCAATCCATATATGACTTACAATTTCAAGTAAATCATACTTGAGATTGTAAGAAGTTACTTGAGGGTGACATCCTCACGGGCCGAGTCCACCTGAGCTGGTGGTGTAAAATAACGCAGAAAGCAACACTGTAATATCATTATGTTTATAACTCTTATGTTACTGACGTAATTATATTGCAGTAATTGTCATGGTTCTGGGGGCCCATGTCAATTATCAGCCTCCAAGAACGGATGTATGATGACAATTAAAAATATAAGCAGTATACTACAACTTATCTAGAGCTGTTGTCACATACATCTGGCTACCATCGGACACGATGATTCCACATTGAATGAATGAATTAATGAATCTTTCTAGAGGATTTTTTTTCAGCTCAAAATAAGACAAAATTTTTGTATGAACATGTGTCCGTTCGAAGTCAAAGAGTTTTAACGATGAAAAAATTTGGGGTTCATAGGGAGGCATAAATTTTTTCTTGAAAAAATATTTTTTAAGAATAAATTTAAACCCCGCCTCATCAATAGCTGCAACGCAACGAAACGAAATATCTAATGAGGTAAAGAAAATACTATATCTGCACTTGAATATAAAAGTGAAGATATACCTACCTAGTATTTTATTTAACTCATTATAGAATTATCTTACATAGTAACCCAATTTAAGGAGCCTACCTTGCCTGGAGGGTATCACATTGGCATTGCACGCGGGAGACCCGGGTTCGAATCCTGGCGGAACCGGATTTTTTCGGAACTGTGCTTGGTTGTTTGGGTGCACTCAGCCTCGTGAAGACAATTGAGTAGTTACTTTAATGTGAGTGGCGACCAGAGGCAGAATTACAGGAGCAAAGCAAGATGTAGTGCAATGATAGTTTAGTGTAGTAGCCCTTGCAATGCTGTGATATCCACAAATGTAGGTTATAACAATGTTATACTATTCGTTAACACATAAATTTACACATTTACATAGTATCCCAATTAATAAAAAAGAAAGGAAACAAATAAATTGACTTCAATTACTGTTTCATTCCAAACCACCGTTTTCGAGTATTTGAGTGTAACGTGTTACATGCTGCAAGGAAACAAAGAAATTGACTTCAATTACTGTTTCGCTCTGAACCACCGTTTTCGAGTGTAACGTGTTACATGCTGCAAGGAAACAAATAAATTGACTTCAATTACTGTTTCACTCCAAACCACCGTTTTCGAGTATTTGAGTGTAACGTGTTACATGCTGCAAGGAAACAAATAAATTAACTTCAATTACTGTTTCGCTCTGAACCACCGTTTTCGAGTATTTGAGTGTAACGTGTTACATGCTGCAAGGAAACAAAGAAATTGACTTCAATTACTGTTTCACTCTAAACCACCGTTTTAGAGGGATGTCCATCCCTCTAGATGTAACTTAAATTATACCTGCAATGGAGATCTGCTCCTCCCAACTCTTCTGCCGTGACAACTTCTCCAGTGGCAGCTTGAACAAGTGGAGGTCCAGCTAAAAATATTGTTCCTTGATTTTTGACTATAATACATTGGTCAGACATTGCTGGAACGTAGGCACCACCGGCCGTACATAATCCCAACACAACTGCTATCTGGCGAGCATACAAAATATAAATTAATATCTGTCAAGAGCCTTTCAGGGATCAAGTCTCCCTCACTCCATTTACCTTTTGAACGGCTGAACCTAGAAACCCGATATTTTATTTACAGGCAGATAGTTTTATATGATATATAAAATGCAAGGGTACCTTCAGCCCCTCCCCCCAACACTTTTTAATTTTTCATTTTAAACATCTTTAAAAAGTTCTTTTAATCGAAAACAAAACATCTTTTACCAAAATGGCAATCTCTTAAAGTTGAAATTTTGAAAATTATTTCCTACCTAACTGTAACAGATAAAGAGTTCCTGTTTGCGTTTATTGTTTTTGAAAATTATTTCCTACCTAACTGTGACAGATAAAGAGTTCCTGTTTGCGTTTATTGTTTTTGAAAATTATTTCCTACCTAACTGTGAGAGATAAAGAGTTCCTGTTTGCGTTTATTGTGTTTGAAAATTATTTCCTACCCAACTGAGAGAGATAAAGCGTTCCTGTTTGCGTTTATTGTGTTTGAGAATTATTTCCTACCGAACTGTGAGAGATAAAGTGTTCCTGTTTGCGCTTATTGTTTAAAATTTAAAATAGGCTTTCGAATGTTGTATCATTCGATATGGTTAAAATAAAAGCCCGGCGCCTGTCACTCCAAAAAACTCGAAAAATCTGCCCTGATGCCCCTTAGTTGACTTTTGCAACTCCTTGTGCAATATTCAGCTGGTAGTGATGAGATAATTTCCTTGTTTTGAAAAAAAAAAAAACTTTTTTTATTGAAGAACAAAAAAAAATATTCAATAAGGTGAGGACAATGAAGATTTAAATTAACTTTTGACACTTTGTGTGAAACTTTTCTTTATAATATAGATATACTGCGTGTCCCAGAAGTTCGAGACCACCTGAATATCTTTTGAACGGCTTTATGTGGAGTTTTGAAATTTTGTATGGTATTATAAAACAGTTTCCTCGACATTTATGTCCTATGCAGTTATTCAATATCCCATTGCAAACAAATAATTCCCCTAGTTTTAGACACTCTTGGAAGTCATGTATTGGAAATTTCAAATTACGCCATTTTGAAACCAAGCACGCTGGACGGTGAATTTTTTTGCAAATTACTTCTAATTTTATTCTCTTTCTGAAAATGTATCACAAGATGGGGTTCGTATGAGACCCCCCTGAAAAATTGGTCACACCATCAGGTGGTTTAATTTGGGATATACCATGCTAAATTTCAAAACTCCAAATAGAGCCGTTCAAAAGATATTCAGGTGGTCTCTGACTTTTGGGACACGCAGTATAATAACTCTTGATGAAACTTTTAAGGAAACAGATGTTTTGGGAAGACATTAAATTTATGTTCGTATTTTAAGAGAATAAAGACATGACTCCCAATATCTTCTTGTACAGGGTAATCCCTTGATGTCATATACAATTAGTTTTAACTTTTTTTAGTATATCTGTGAAGGTCTAACATTACATCTAATATTATTTTCAGTGTGGACATATTTTGAAGATTTTCCCTAATATACTATCTTCAGTGTGGACATATTTTGAAGATTTTCCCTAATACTATCTTCAGTGTGGACATATTTTGATAATTTTCCCTAATACTATCTCCAGTGTGGAACTGTGGACATATTTTGAAGATTTTCCCTCCTCTTAAAAAAAATTATCTGAATTAGGAATCATCGTGTTCGATGGTAGTCACATGAATCTTCATAATAGTTAGATGTTATAATTCTAATTGAACAGGAATTTTACGATTGATATTGTTACAGAGGAAAATATATCATATCCTTTCTAAAAGGCTCTGCCTGTATGTATTACATATCTCACAATGCAATGTAGAACTGTTGGATTTATCCACTTTACGATTATTTTTTTTTGAAAAAATCTCAAGTACAAAGAAAAGTAGCTTCCTTCACAAATGGTTATAAATATCATAGTTTAGATTTTTGTCGCTGCGACTTGCCCCTGGAATGAAAGACTTTTTAATGACCGTAGTTATTCACGCCTGAAAGTACTCCAAATCTATTGCAAGAATTCAAGACTTAGATATTTTGTTAGAATAAATGAAAAAAAGTCATAAAGAAATTTCAGTTTTGTAGCCCATTCTGTTCAAATTGTAGAAACCGTTATAGGAAAAAAAGATAAAGTAAACATTGAAACTCAAAATAAATATTAAGATAGCTTACACAATAGATAGAGTTTTATAACTGTTCGTCCTATTTTTCCCCTTTCCACACAATAAACATATACAAATTAAATGAACGTAAGAATGTAAACTCTTTATAGAAACACTTAAACTGCATAGGAAAAATAACATGTGCGCTTTCAGATAGGAAATATCTTTCTTATAAACCACTGGTGGAAATTATATGAAAAGAGAAACACAAAAGGAAAAGGATAATGAACAGATAAAGAAAATGCTTGAAGCGTATCAGTCAATGTCGTTACCTTTCAAAAAGATAGTTCTAGCTTGTTTGACAAAATAGGAGATAAGAAGATAGAACGGAGAAAGAAAATCAAAGGTCGAAGAAAGGAAAAATATTGAATAACTTGAAGCGATATTGTAAAGAAGGATACGAAATATAGGGAGAAATAACGATGAAATGGAGATGGAAAGAAGGTTTATCGGTCACCTAATCCTCCTAAGTTCGCCGGATTCTTACAATTTTTTTCAAATCTAAATCTAGAAATGGGGAGAAATGTTGAAAGGCATAACACATCGGGATATAAATTAGACTATGTCACTTGTCACTGTGTTATTCTCTGGAGCTTTCGGCCTATTAACTATATCCATGCAAAATATCACACTGAAGAAAAATATTCACAAATACTAGTCATCTGATGACAGTTTTAGGTAAGCCGTCCATTGAAACCGCTTTCTGCCAAACGAACCATCGGGCGTATACTTCCGAATAGACCCGAATGATCCCATATTATGAAATTGTATTGAAGCTCGTACACTGCACACGTTAAGGTCGGCTCTATACGGCCGAAAAGCTTTCTCGATCCCATTTGAATGTGATTTTTCGGCTCATTATTCCGAACGAGATCACTTCTACCCTCTATCTCCTTCTGTTTCAGTAAATACATATTTGTTCGTAGTTGTTTAGAGCACAATTGTAAAAGGAGGTATTATTGCTTTTTCAGCCTTTCATTTTGGACTGCCATCTTTGGTACAAATGTAATAATGCTAATAAATTATTTATAAAGACAATATCGATTCAAATTTTTTTTAATTGATGGCGAGCTTTCAATAGTACTCAGACTATAAGTGGATGAAAAATAAACAATATATATATATACGCTGCACAATGGTGTTCTGTCCCAACATTCATGGTACTGCTATTCAAACATTCAAAGTCCGTTTTCACAAAAAATATACTCGTAAATATATAGGTAACCTCATTTCAAAAAATTTAAAATTAAAGCTTTACGTCAGATAGTTAATGTTTTTGGGGAATTTTAGGGATGTTGCGATATTATCTATATCTATAAATATCGATATTTTCTTTTGATATTACCGATATTATTAATCCTACCACGGAGGCCTTTCAAGAGTCTCCACTTCATGAAGGGCTACTAAAAACATTCAGTAAGTTTCCTTTCAGTTCAGGAAATCACTTTTCTTCTAATGTTTGAAAAGAGGTAACTTAGATTGTCCAACAGGGCAGTTGTTCTTCGAAAGATTGTTGTCTTTCATTGATTTCACCTGATTTCTTTCTGATTTAAATTTAGAGATGATATATAGGATGTTTGCAGTCATTGAAATCCCACAAAAAAACACTTCGTGTAAAAAAAGGACGTCAAGAGTA
>CM022875.1:28481831-28493301 GCA_012654025.1 Pachypsylla venusta
CAGCTGTTCTTATTCTACATCTGACCATCCTTACCAAGAACTGCCTGATAGTGGCATAGGTAAGTTTACTTCTCATGACGGGAATATCTATCCTTGGCCGCTGTTCTTATTCTACATCTGACCATCCTTACCAAGAACTGCCTGATAGTGGCCAAGGTAAGTTTACAAATGAAGATAAGTTTACAATTCAAACAACCAAATATTGATAGTTGTTCTAGAATAGAATTTCTAGGGCAATATTAATTTTTTTCCCCCTTTTTTTTGGAAATACATTTTTTTTTTTTTTTTTTCATTTGTTTTTACAATAATAATTATACTGCGTGTCCCAAAAGTCCGAGACCACCTGAATATCTTTTAAACGGCTTTATATGGGGTTTTGAAATTCAGCGTGGTATTATATCCCAAATTGGACCACCTGATGATGTGACCAATTTTTAGGGGCAGCTCCCATGTGCGCCCAGGGTCCCAACTTTTGGTTTTTAAATACGAGAGCCTCCATCTTGTGATACATTTTCAGAAAGACAATAAAATTCGAAGTACTTTGCAAAAAAATTCACACGTCTAGCGTGTTTGTTTTCAAAATAGCGGCCATATGAAATTTCCAAGACATGACTTCCAATAGTGTCTAAAATTATTTGCAATTGGATATTGAATAAAAACTGACCAAGTATAAAGTCGGTATTGCTTTAAGAGAATTGAGACAGAAAAAGGGCAATAATAAATTTAAGTGTGGGATGAACAGCAGCAAGAATAAACTTGGCCTCAATAATAGATATCAATACGTTCATGGGCGGAATTTTTTTAGAAGAGTAATTGAAAACTGATATTTTTTTTTTTTTTTTTAGATAACAATATCACTAATAGACTTCAAAATTTAGAAGAGCAACATCTACATTCGATGGTAGTCTGATAGAATGATTAAGGAAGAGAAAGTCTGGTACGGTTTTCCGTACCATTTCTTTCAATCAACCCTTATATTCCGTTCCTTAGAAGCTGATATACTTCCTATGTCCTCTGTGGATAGGGGGACTT
Organism: Pachypsylla venusta; assembly: GCA_012654025.1. Classification (NCBI taxonomy): domain Eukaryota; kingdom Metazoa; phylum Arthropoda; class Insecta; order Hemiptera; family Aphalaridae; genus Pachypsylla; species Pachypsylla venusta. The sequence goes on from CM022875.1 coordinate 28,482,864, forward strand.
AAAAAGACCATGCCAGTCGTAAAAGTCGACTAAAGGAAGTGTTAGAAACGATATTTTTTCCATTACCCATGCAGAAAGCAAGGACAAGCTACTGCATTATCCGTAAGGATTTTCAAGTATCAGCAACTCATGGCGAGTTGTTGCAAACCAGCTCCATGACTGTTAATGTATGATGATGAGAAGATACAAACTCAGGACAATTTTAAATATTGAGGGATAGAGTTTTTATTTCTAAATAACCAAACTAGTAGATTGGTCCCCCAAAATATTCAAAATCGAAAAGCCCTTAACACCAGCCAGAACATATAAAAATTTTACGTTTCTGCAACAAACAGCTAAAAAGTTAAAAATAATTTTCAAAAAACAAAATATTGGGCCCCTGGGGACCGGGGGGGGGGGGCAGGGCCCCCAAAAACTCTACAGCAAATTTCCTTCATACCCTAAACATGTATACCAAATTTCGTCAAAATCGGATGAAAATTGTGGCTTGTATCGCGTAACAAACAAACATACATACATACACATATACAAGTGCATTTCGAGATGTATATGGGAGTCAAAATTGGAGTTTACTAACGTTCACAATAAACCAAAACAATGCTCGAAATCTCATTTACGTATTGCAACCTCAAAAATTCACACTTCAATTAGTTCACATGAAGGCACAACATCAAATTCTCACGCACGTATATTTGAAAGCTTTACGGCAGTTAGAGTTTGCTATGTACAGGGTGCGGCAATTAGTTCTCCCACTTTTCAAAAAATCTGAGGGATTACCTCAAGGCTGAGGTCTTCAAACATCGTCCTGGGACCTTGAAGAGTTAAATGAGGCAATTCTGGAAGAAATCATACAAATTGATGCGGGTATGGTGATGAGAGTCATGGAAAACTTCCGCGAAAGACTCCAAAAGTGCATCACTCGCCAAGGCCGTCATTTGGACGTCATTTTTTACAAAACATAGATGAATAAAAACTAGAATACACAAGCTTACAGAATAAAAAATAATTTTTCAAATATCTTATGTTGTTTTTATATACCAGCTCTTTAAAATGTGGAAATACTAATTGCCGCACCCTGTATAATACAGTATCTTTCTGATTTTCAATCGAGTAAAAAGTGAGAAAAATGTATAAACATTGACACTATTTTCATTGTAAAATGAAAATAGTGTCTAATGAAAAAAGTCCATATTTAAGTTGCTCCATATTTTGCCTCCCTAGGCCATGGCCTATGTTGCTTGTACGGTAACTCCGCCACTGGCTTTTATACTGCGTGTCCAAAAGTCCGAGACCACCTGAATATCTTTTGAACAGCTGTATGTGGAGTTTTGAAATTTTGCATGATATTATATCCCAAATTGAACCACCTGATGGTGTGACCCATTTTTCAGGGGAGGTTCCCGTGTGGCCACCAGGGGGCCCAACTTTTTTTTCTAAATACGAACCCCCCATCCTGTGATACATTTTCAGAAAGACAATAGAATTAGAAGTACTTTGCAAAAAAAAAAAAATTACACGTCTATCGTGTTTTGTTTCAAAATTGCGGCCATTTGAAATTTTCAAGATATGAAATCCAAGAGTGCCTAAAATTAGGCGAAGTGTCTAAAACTAGGCGAATTATGACTAAAAAGCAGGATCTTCAACATTGGTGTCCTATGCTATCATTCAATATCGCATTGCAAATAATTCGACTAGTCTTAGACACTCTTCGAAGTCATATCTCGGAAATTTCAAATGGACGCCATTTTGAAAACAAACACGCTGGACATGTAATTTTTTTGCAAAGTATTTCCAATTCTATTGTCTTTCTGAAAATGTATCACAGGATGGGGGTTCGTATTTAAAAAACAAAAGATGGACCCCCAGGGGGGGGCACATGGGACCCGCCCCTAAAAAATTGGTCACATCATCAGGTGGTTCAATTTGGGATATATTACCATGCAAAATTTCATAACCCCCACATAAAGCCGTTCCAAAGATATTCAGACGGACTCGGACTTTTGTGACACCATGTATGAAAATTTAGTTTGTATTGGGAAACTCGAATTCCTGTGTATAGAATCACGATTATTGTAAAGCTGTTTGCCATTTAAATGAATGAGGTCTATAGTTCACTAAGCCACTAGTGGCACATAAAGCTGTATGTTAGAATTAAGGAAAGCAACGCCAACCTCAAATAGAATTTGTAAAAGATGAAGTTAAAGAAGAAGAAGAAGAAGTTAGGAAATGTGTGGACGGGAGAACGACGGAAAGCAACGCCAACACCAAATAAAATAAGGAAAAAAGAAGTTAGAAAAGGTGTGGACGGGAGAATGACGGAAAGCAACGCCAACACCAAATAAAATAAGGAAAAAAGAAGTTAGAAAAGGTGTGGACGGGAAAATGACGGAAAAAAAACGCCAACACCAAATAAAATAAGGAAAAAAGAAGTTAGGAAAGGTGTGGACGGGAGAATGACGGAAAGCAACGCCAACACCAAATAAAATAAGGAAAAAAGAAGTTAGAAAAGGTGTGGACGGGAGAATGACGGAAAAAAACGCCAACACCAAATAAAATAAGGAAAAAAGAAGTTAGGAAAGGTGTGGACGGGAGAATGACGGAAAGCAACGCCAACACCAAATAAAATATGGAAAAGATGAAGTTAGGAAAGGTGTGGACGGGAGAATGACGGAAAGCAACGCCAACACCAAATAAAATATGGAAAAGAAGAAGTTGGGAAAGGTGTGGACGGGAGAATGACGGAAAGCAACGTCAACACCAAATAAAATATGGAAAAGAAGAAGTTAGGAAAGGTGTAGACGGGAGAATGACGGAAAGCAACGCCAACACCAAATAAAATAAGGAAAATAGAAGCTAGCAAATGTGTGGACGGGGTTCAGATGAAGTTAAGGAAGAAGAAGAAGTTAGGAAAGGTGTGGGCGGGGTTCAGATGAAGTTAAGGAAGAAGAAGAAGTTAGGAAAGTTGTGGGTGGGGTTCAGATGAAGTTAAGGAAGAAGATGAAGTTAGGAAAGGTGTGGACGGGGTTTAGATGAAGTTAAGGCAGAAGAAGAAGTTGGGAAAGGTGTGGACGGGGTTCAGATGAAGTTAAGGAAGAAGAAGAAGTTAGGAAAGGTGTGGGCGGGGTTCAGATGAAGTTAAGGAAGAAGAAGAAGAAGTTAGGAAAGGTGTGGACGGGGTTAAGATGAAGTTAAGGCAGAAGAAGAAGTTGGGAAAGGTGTGGACGGGGTTCAGATGAAGTTAAGAAAGAAGAAGAAGTTAGGAAAGGTGTGAACGGGGTTCAGATGAAGTTAAGGAAGAAGAAGAAGTTAGGAAAGGTGTGGACTGGGTTCAGATGAAGTTAAGAAAGAAGAAGAAGTTAGGAAAGGTGTGGACGGGGTTCAGATGAAGTTAAGGAAGAAGAAGAAGAAGTTAGGAAAGGTGTGGGCGGGGTTCAGATGAAGTTAAGAAAGAAGAAGAAATTAGGAAAGGTGTGGACGGGATTCGTCTTCCATGATTCTTTTCGTGGGGAGTTTTGGGTCCTGTTTTTGATGTTTTCAAACCACGCGATTTTCGTAAAGTAGAAGGTATATGACCTCGGTGTTGAATACATTTATGAGCGACTGCTTTTCATAGCACAATGTCTTTCAATAGCATCATTGGAATTTTAATAAATATCGTTTCATTTTTAATCCAAAATGAAGGTAAGATAATGTATTAAATTTAATTATTTTTTTTTTAAATAAAATAAATTCCTGTGTTATATAAAAAAGGTTTTATTTTTTTCTTTACATTTATTTAAGATTATTAATGTGAGGGGCCCCACTGAAGATTAGAAGATGGGGTGGGGGTTGGTGAGCGAAGCGAGCAGCCGGTTCCCTAGTATATGATGTATCAAAATTTATTTACATGGTTAATTTGTGAGCATTTGTTCAATTATAAATCTTTTAGTAATGTAGCCACCGAGGAGAGCAAACCAGGTAACGGTTCTAACCCCCTGTAAATAATGGTGGATCAAGATGATCAGGTGTTCACGTTACTGTTATAATCATTTATAGAAAAAATATCTTGATCAAATTATAAAAATCATTTTCAAAAATATGGAGGGCCTGCCCTCCCTACCGCGCGGATGGGGAGGAAGAACCTTTTCAGAATCGAAAAGCGCTTAACACCAGCGTCCATCAATAAGAAAAATTTACGATTCTACAACAAACCGCTAAAAAGGGGGGCCATCAGGGGCCCCAATTTCTTTAAAATCGAAAAGCCCTTAACACCTGCCATAACTTATCCAAATTTTACGTTTCTGCAACAAACAGCAAGAAAGATAAAAATCATTTTCAAAAACAATATATTTGGCTCAAAGTTAAAAATCATTTTCAAAAAACATAATATTGGGTCACCTGTGGGCCCCCAACTTTTTCAAAATCGAAAAGCCCTTAACAACAGCCATAACATATCAAAATTTTACGTTTCTACATCAAAGCGCTAAAAAGATAAAAAAAACGGCTTAAGGGCTTTTCGATTTATATAAATGATGTAAAAATATAAATCCGAAATTTGTGTGTAGCTATGTAGAAGAGGTTGTTTGTTACAATACCCCAGCACAAACGGTAGCAGATAGCGAAAAATTGATGGGAATGGACCACCCCGAAACCATGGTCTACGACCCCAGGTCGAAATAACTCAAGCTGAATTCGAATTAAGGCTAAAATGTATTAGACATTCACCAAAATCGGACAGTCACCGTCGGATATCTTAAATTTTGTTGCGACCAAATATCAACTCAAAGCAAGAGATTTTAGGTGACCTTTTAGTCCCAAATTTAGAAAATTTTCCGCGTTATGGTCAGCCATTCCAGAGTTACGAGTTCGAAACTGGGAACGGGAAAAATAAAATTTATAAAATACTAGAAAGTCAGAATGGCGGTGCCTCTGGCGAATCGTTTAACCCTAGGATTGCCAAGCTCTATTTAATTACGTGCATTGCCGGGGGGAGGGGGGTACAAAGTACCTGCAAACAAAATAAAGGATAAAATNTAAAAACTAAAAAAATATAAACTAAATCAATTATTATCTTACATAAAAATAAAATTAAATCCCAGAAATAAAATAATGTAAATGAAAATTAAAAAAAAATCGCTAGACCCTAGGAAATCTATTCTGCACCAGAACTTTGTCCTTCCTGACATCCCACACAGACAAATGTCTTTTGACAGTGTTTGAACACTTATTTCTTGCAGGTGATAGATACATAATTAGACAGTTTAGACAATTTAGGGTAGCTTTTAATTGTAGCTTTAGACAATCAATGTATTGATACCATGCATTGTATAAAGTACCCGCGCCCAAAGTTTGACAACTATTAAAGGTCTCATTAAAATAAGTATCATAAATTGATTACTACAAGCTTTTTGCTAAAACGCGGGTACTTTTACCCCCCCCCCGCCTCCTTGGCAATGCTAGGGTTAAAAATTGTTTTCTTTTTAAAGGTAGATGTATACGGCAATGGAATTTTTTTTATTGCCTCGCATCTCAGTGAATAGATCTGTTATCTGTACTGTTAAAAAAAACGAGTTCGGGATGCAAGGAAAACATAAACTTCCGTGTGTTCCAGAAGGACCCCCCCCCCCCCAATACATGTTTTCAACTAATTGGAAATCTTGAAAAGCACTACAGGGTGTTTCAAAAGGTTATGCAAAAAAAGGAACCACGTATAGTAGAATCTTAGGGGGAGAACCTCTCATTATTGTTGTTATGTATAATTAAAATAAATAAATAGAGCTCAAATAAAGGCCAGTTTGCTTAATAAACCCCTATACGGAAATGGACCCCAAGGTAGCTAGGGCCGGGGGCGGATTTAAGGTTATATCTTAGGGGAGGGGCGGTACAGCACTTAGGGAGGGGATACTTCCGGAGGGTATGGAATACCCCCCAGACACAGAGGGGTTGGGGCCGCCGCCCCCGTGGAAAATTTTGAATAATTAGAATCGTCCTACGCTTAATTTTGATTTTAAAAGGTAAACGGTTGGTTTTAGACAAGAGCTATTTCGGTCTTTTTTGTAGCAAAACAAGTTTTAGAAGACATGTCATACCTTAAAACAACAAAAAAATACGCATCAAAAATGTTTAGGCATTTTCATTATAGGGCCCCCCCCATAACTCCGCCCCTGATCGGGGGAAAAGTGCCAAATACTCACCAAAGAAGCATGATAACAATCGGAGACGTCATGCAAAAAATGAAGTCAATAGCAAAATAATTCGATTTTTAATAATTATTTTTCGATTTTTAAGTGCCAAATTTGGATGGCCCTAGCTACCTTGGGATCCATTTCCGTATAGGGGTTTATTAAGCAAAGTGGCCTTTATTTGAGCTCTACTATACGTGGTCTCTTTTTATGCATAACCTTTTGAAACACCCTGTATAGTGTTTCTAATGAAAAAAAGAATCTCTGTGTTGCCAAACGTTTTCGGAGAAACCCACAGAAGTAATGGAGCACGGATAAAAATTATTCATGGAACCCACATGGCATAGGGCTCCAAATTAGGCAGGAATTTAAATTACATTCAATAACAATGTTCATGGTGAGTGCGGCATATCACAGACAATCCTGGACAAGAAAAATCCCTTTTATCAAAATCCCACCACTTTTAATCCCACCACAAAATCCCACACCACGTGATATAGCCAGCGTCTATGGCACGTTGAATATAATAGTTCCCGATAGATCACTGGAGTTAAGCAACGTCCAGCGAGTCCATGTGGGTTCGCGCCCTCGTGATGCTGGCTATTTTTCCAGCTCAACCCAGTTTTTTGCACCAATTGACATTTTCAAATTTTTCCTCTGTATTTTTTTATTTAGGAAAATTTTTCGAAAATGGAGAACAAAATTGGTGTTGGACTCTCTTGTGGTCTACCTAAAACGGGTCGACTGCTTTAAGGCCAATTTACACTGCCTGAACATACACGAGCATCGAGCATTCGTGATCGTTGCTCGCCAGTTTTCGATGAGCATGAACACCGCTTGAGCATTTCTGCCGATCAGTTACTCGAGCTCAGACTCGAGCACGAACGAGCATTCGTTTCGAACATGATCGGCTCGCGGCGAACGAATGCTCGTTCGTCACCTCTGTTCGCGACGAATGCTCGGGCAGTGGGCATTTAGACTCCCGTGAATCAGGAGTTCGGCGCGAACGACCCCGTAGTTAAAGCGCCTTAATTTTTTTAAAAAAATCTTTCCTTCCAGTTGGTGCAGTTCACATTTTTGGTTGTGATCTGAATGAAGAATATAGACTAATACCAAATGATCAGGGCGAGATTAAAATTTTCGGAGACAACATAGTTCCACTCATGACGAACGATATTGAGCCTGTAAAAAGTGTCTTGCTCCATCATCTTAGAAATATTTATCGTACAGAATTATCGAACAATATGGTAGAGATGTTACGGTAAGTCATTCCACTAACGATAAATAATATTAAGCCTGTCAAAAGTGTCTTACTCTATCATCTTAGATATATTTATCGTACAGAATTATCGAACAATATGGTCGAGATGTTAGGTAAGTCATTCCACTAACAATAAATAATATCTAGCCTGTCAAAAGTGTCTTACTCTATCATCTTAGAATTATTTATCGTACAATATGGTCGAGATGTTACGGTAAGTCATTCCACTAATTATCGAACAATATGGTCGAGATGTTACGGTAAGTCATTCCACTAACCATAAATAATATTGAGCCTGTCAAAAGTGTCTTACTCTATCATCTTAGAAATATTTATCGTACGGAATTGTCGTACAATATGGTCGAGATGTTACGGTAAGTCATTCCACTAACGATAAATAATATTGAGCCTGTCAAAAGTGTCTTACTCTATCATCTTAGAAATATTTATCGTACGGAATTATCGTACAATATGCTCGGGATTTTACGGTAAATCATCCATAAAAACTCAATTCCCAATGAAATAGGGGCAAACAATCCTCAAGAATGCCATGCCACCCATAAGGAAATGTCGCACTTGTTTTACCTCTCCTTGTATTCAGTGATTTAGGTTACTGGTGTTACCTCTCCTTGTGTTCAGTGATTTAGGTTACTGGTGTTACCTCTCCTTGTGTTCAGTGATTTAGGTTACTTGTGTTACCTCTCCTTGTGTTCAGTGATTTAGGTTACTGGTGTTACCTCTCCTTGTGTTCAGTGATTTAGGTTACTTGTGTTCCCTCTCCTTGTGTTCAGTGACTTAGGTTACTTGTGTTCCTCTCCTTGTATGCAGGGACTAAGGTTAGTTGTGTTCAGTGACTTAGGTTACTTGTGTCTAGCGACTAATGTTACTCGTGTTCAGTAACTTAGGTTACTTGTGTTCAGTGACTAAGCTTACTTGTGTTCAGTGACTAAGCTTACTTGCGTTCAGTGACTTAGGTTACTTGTGTTCAGTGACTTAGGTTACTTGTGTTACTTCCTCTTGTGTCCACTGACTAAGGTTACTTGTGTTCAGTGACTTAGGTTACTTGTATTCGGTGACTTAGGTTACTTGTGTTCCTCTCCTTGTCTCCAGTGACTAAGATTACTTGTGTTCAGTGACTTAGGTTCCTCTCCTTGTGTCCAGTGACTAAGGTTACTTGTGTTCAATCACTTAGGTTACTTGTGTTCCTCTCCTTGTGTCCAGTGACTAAGGTTACTTTTGTTGGTCAGTGACTTAGGTTACTTGTGTTCCTCTCCTTGTGTCCTGTGACTAAGGTTACTTTTGTTGGTCAGTGACTTAGGTTACTTGTGTTCCTCTCCTTGTGTCCTGTGACTAAGGTTACTTGTGTTCAGTGACTTAGGTTACTTGTATTCCTCTCCTTGTTGGATGACTCAGGTTACTTGTGTCCAGTGACTAAAGTTACTTGTGTTCAGTGACTTAGGTTATACTTGGTGTACATCTCCCTGTTTCAGATTCTACAATGACACAAGTCACATTAGAGATGAATATAGTTTTACATTTTACTACCAGACTTATTCTGATGTTCAGTGACTTAGGTTATACTTGGTGTACATCTCCTGTTTCAGATTCTACAATGACACAAGTCACATTAGAGATGAATATAGTTTTACATTTTACTACCAGACTTATCCTGATGTTCAGTGACTTAGGTTATACTTGGTGTACATCTCCTGTTTCAGATTCTACAATGACACAAGTCACATTAGAGATGAATATAGTTTTACATTTTACTACCAGACTTATCCTTATGTTCAGTCACTTAGGTTATACTTGGTGTACATCTCCCTGTTTCAGATTCTACAATGACACAAGTCACATTAGAGATGAATATAGTTTTGCATTTTACTACCAGACTTATCCTTGTGTTCCTCTCCTTGTCTCCAGTAACTAAGGTTACTTGTGTTCAGTGACTTAGGTTACTTGTGTTCCTCTCCTTGTCTCCAGTGACTAAGGTTACTTGTGTTCAGTGACTTAGGTTCCTCTCCTTGTGTCCAGTGACTCATTAGAGATGAATATAGTTTTGCATTTTACTACCAGACTTATCCTCATGTTCAGTCACTTAGGTTATACTTGGTGTACATCTCCCTGTTTCAGATTCTACAATGACACAAGTCACATTAGAGATGAATATAGTTTTACATTTTACTACCAGACTTATCCTTATGTTCAGTGACTTAGGTTATACTTGGTGTACATCTCCTGTTTCAGATTCTACAATGACACAAGTCACATTAGAGATGAATATAGTTTTGCATTTTACTACCAGACTTACAATCCAGGCTTTGTTGAGTCAGGATCTACCTACGGACTTGTCTTGAAAGTTTTAAATGCAATTATTCAGACTCATCCCAAGCTGACTGAACATTTGTACATCGCCAGTTTCCACGAAGAAACTTCCCCTCGAAATAAGTTTGTTCACAATGTACGAAACTTTGCTAGTCGAGGATATCAATCGAGTGCCTTTTCCCATTCTCGTGCTGCAGGTCAGTATTAACCCTAGGATTACCAACCTCTATTCAATTACGTGCATTGCCAAGAGGGCGGGGGGGGGGGGGNGGGGGGGGGGGGGGGGGGGGGGTAAAAAGTACTAGCAAACAAAATAAAGGAAACAATGAGTGTTATAAGCTAGAAAATGATCCTCGATCCGAAAGTCAAAAAATGATAAGACATCCGGATCGACGGACGAAAACAAGTGAAATGTGTGGTCTTACCTTGAAATAATTTGCTTGTACAAATGTGGTTACTTACTCAACTCAACAGGGAGATAGAAGGGAAGGAAAAGAAAAGGAACTTTGAGTATATAGAGTTGTTTGATACTCGCTTCTGTTTATGATTTAAACCACTTTAAAACACTGGTTGAATTAATCTTCTGACGGAAACTATGGCGTTTCAACACAACACAAGATGGTTGGGTACCAGACAGATACTATCATTTTTACTTTCTCTTCCATAGAAGATAAAATATTGTATTCGTGCA
>CM022875.1:28495122-28565521 GCA_012654025.1 Pachypsylla venusta
AATGATTAAGGAAGAGAAAGTCTAGTACGGTTTTCCGTACCATTTAGTTATTTATGTTCACATTTTGATGATTATATCAAGCATGTGATGACCATCTGCTGGAATCCAATTATTATTCGTGGAAGATTTCCATCGCACTCTCCAACATTTCCCGAGGGATGAGATTGATTTCTTTAGTGATGTCTTCTTTCAAATCGTCTAAGGTATTTTTTCTTTTTCTTTGAAGTCTTTCTCCTTTTGGTAATCAGGTGTCTCTATGAGGGACGCCTGATTTCCAAGTCGGGAAATCAGGCATCCCGCAATTTTTTGACAGAGCCAATTCAGTTGCCCAAATCAACTTCACTACTCATACTCAACTAAAATAAAACTCCCCTTTGTTGTGAACACAATGTATTTATCCCCACCCGTCTAGGAGGTCCTGTCGCAAAGTACTACCCATTTCAAAAACGTAATATACTAGTCAGTTCAATGACAATGACCTTGTATAACAAACTTTGACTTCTAATTACACACACAATTTTCGTCGAATCCGGACCTAAATGCAAATAAATATAAATAGAAATAATTTCGAATATATTATACAATTTTTTTTTTTTGTCATATTTCATGTACAATTGAAATTTTTTTTCCTGTAAAACAAATTTTATTTCTCATTATTTTCGTCGAGGAAAGATGAGGTAAATCGAACTAAAAAAATGTAAATTTCTCAGCTGAACACATAAATAAGGGCCGCGGATATTTTAAGGAGGAAAGCAGTGGCCACTGCAGCGTACCACGATGAGTTTTAAAGAATTTACCGATTTACCGTGTGGCACGGGTTAAACAAACCCTTTACTAAATCTCTGTTAATTATAATAGTCCTGCGAAATAGGATTGATTTCACACTTAAATAAAAATACAACCCTACTGCATTTCTCAAAGTTTAGAAGAAAAATTGAAAAACACACAAAAGTATACTTCCGCCCTTTCTCTCTCACCATCATGGCTTTTCGAAAACCTCTTTTTATGACGAGCTAAAAAGAAGTTTTCAAAATATTTCTTAAAAAGAAATTTTCAAAATATTTCTTAAAAAGAAATTTTCAAAATATTTCTTAAAAAGAAATTTTCAAAATATTTCTTAAAAAGAAATTTTCAAAATAAACCTTAAAATGAAATTTTCAAAATATTCTTGACTGATTTTCCTAAAAGTTGGAGAAACATAAAATCTTTCTATCTCTTTTGAACATAAAACTTTTACATAAATTTAGTTCCTCTAACATTCTAATTCACCCTCCTTCTTTCCTATTAAAAACTTTCCTATTGGGCCCGTCACCTCTTCAATTGTGTTTTATACTTATACATATAATATCCATAACACAATGGTTATTAGGGGTATAGTTATAGTATACAAGGCCCATATGGTATACTAAGTAACCAAAACACTGAGTCATAATCATCAAATTTGACGATGGCAAACTTGAAATTTGAAACCTATGGCCAAAACGATGTTTTTCAACGCTACAATTAGATAAATATTTAATGTAGCCATTGAAGGGAGCTTCATTAGGTGACGGGCCTAAGCCCGTCTAAATACGGAAGGTGTAGTTTTAGGAGGGGCATCTAGCCTTTAAAAAACTCTGCTTCAAAAAAATACTGAGAGATCATCAAAAAGGCGAGTTTCTATAGATACTGTGATAGGAAAGCTAGGGTTACCGTGCCAGAAAAGGGTTACAGCTAAAGAGAGTAGACACCGAACAAACTGTTCTAGCATGGTAGAATTAAGGAAAGCAACGCTGACCCCAAATAGAATTGGGAAAAGGTAAAGTTAAAGAAGAAGAAGACAAGTTATATAGATTAACAAAATTATCTGAGAATGGATATCCGTTGCAGAAAAATATAAGATTTTCTGATATTTGCAAAGAAAAAAAAAACAGATTGGATTATTTTGGCTGAATGGAATTCTGTTTCCACTACAATTCTACAGGTCTTTTAGTAAGTGCTCGGACACTTAATAGCAATTTTTTAATTTACGTAACAATAATATTACAGAGTTGCTTTCTGTATGATTTTACACAATCAGGTAACATCTCACAATCTCTCAAGTACCTAAAACCTTTTTTTTTTTTTTTTTTTTTATTTTGGTTTAACGTCTCTTTAACATCTACTGGTCATTCAAGACGGGGATTTTACCCTCCATTCGCTGGAAACTTGCAAACCAGCTACCCACATTGACCTCACCCAGCCTGGGTTGGGCCGGAAAAAGCCAACAATACGTGGTGTTTCCAAGCGGTCACTCATCCAAGTACTGACCACGCCCGGACGTTGCTTAACTTCAGTGATCTGACGGGAACTGGTGTATTCAACGTGGTATGATCGTTGGCTACCTAAAACCTAATTTCACTCTAAAAATTAGTAAGCCATAATCGAACAAATTATGCATTCGGCCAATTTCTATTAAATATATGTAATGTACCTTAAATAAACATTTCTCGCTCTCTCTCTTTTCTTGAAAGAAAATTAGTAAATATTTGAGATTTTTCTCAACACAATCATCTTTTTCAACAAACTATCTGCGCCAGCCGAGAGATGTGACAAAATAGGCTATTTTTTTTAAAAGAAAAAATAAATCTAGGCAGTGCCGTTCGAGGGGGGGGGGTCCGAAGCATTAACAGACAAGCCAGGACTAAAACCTGAAAATAATTTATCATGGAAGGTGATGTTGATGTTTTTGTTGTTATTTTCGTTGATGATGTTGTTGCTGCTGTTGTTGTTTTTTTAATATTATAGGTTACATGCAAATTAGAGTATTTTCATTAAAAAACGATTGAAATTTCGGGGGGGTCTGGACCCACCGAACCCTTACCGGGTACGCCCTTGAATCTAGGTACTATGTAATTAACTAAATGAAAACTTGCCTGAGGTATGCCTTTAGCTGACATATTAGCTTGATTGTAAAAAATTCTTCCAAAATGATTTTTGTCGGCAAATATTTCAGCTTGGTGTGGAAGATTTGCTCCACCAGAGTCCACAAGATATACACATGGTAAGTTGTTCTGTTCAGCTATTTCTTGTGCTCTCAAATGTTTTTTCACTGTAATTGGGTAATATGTACCTCCTTTGACAGTGGCATCATTTGCAACAATGACGCACTCAATTCTGAAGAAAAAACGATTTTTTTTTACTTTCCTTATCCTATAAAAAGAAAAGTATTGTAATGGGCTGAAATTTTGGTTGTCGAGTTTTCAATGTCAAAACACGTTTTGGGGTCCCCAGAGCCCAAATTTCGAGTTTCAGCCATTGGTCCGTGTGTGTTTGTCTGTGAACAAGATATCTCAAGTACGGTAAGTGCCAGAAACTTAAATTTTGGTATGTAAGACAGTTATATGCCATGAACGGCAAAATGAGCTTTTAGTGGAAATCGAATATGCCGTTGGCGGTTTTATGCCGCTTTTTATCGGTTTTCGCATATCTTGCTTAAAATGAGGACGGTAATAGCTAGACTTTTAAACTTGGTGCTTATTCATATCAATTTCATACAAGAAATTGAAAAATACAACTTAGGTTAATATATTGTTGGCCGCCAATTAGCGAAACGTGTTTCGAAATATTTTTTTTTTTTTTTTTTCGAAATTCAAATTCTCTATTGTAATATATTGAGCATCGCTGATTTATTTCAGGTATTAGTGAAACATTACTCTATTTAGAGATAGCACTAATTAATTATACAAGTTAAAGTTTGGTGGCGTAGTAATAAGGCGCTCTGACTGGTAAACAGTGGGGCGTGGGTTCAAACCCACCGAAGCCATAGAATTCCATCCTCATGAATTTGAAATATTTACCACTATTTGAGGACATGGAAGGAGCCGGTATTATCAACATCTAGTCCGACGTCCTCAGAACAGCATAATATGCTATACCCAAACCTTCCACCACCATTACTTTCCGTAATGGACACGGAAAGTACAACATTTTTTACAAAAGTATTTCATTAGTAAGTCCTTAGAAAGTACTTCTAACGAATTTTCCAAGGACTTTTAAACGACTATATAGTACATACCCCTGAACCAATCCAATCCCTGTAATTATGCCAGCACTAGGTATCGAATCTTCGTATACTTGGTATGCCGCTAATTGTGAAAGTTCTAAAAATGGCGACCCTGGATCTAGCAAGGTGTCAATGCGTTCACGAGGGAGCAACTTCCCTCTTTCAACATGCTTCTTTCGACTTTTTACTTCCCCTCCCTCTAAAGTTTGTTTAATATTTGATCGCAATGCTTCCACAAGATTTATCATATCGTCTTGATTGCGCTGGAATAGAAAACAATGTATTAGTTACAACTGCATGAGACTGCATTTCCCTTAAAGGAACATCTTGAGTGACACAATCGGATTTTCATTGGGGGGGGGGACTTATTAATTTTAAGGAATAAACTAAAAAGCAATGTTAGCTTACTGGTAAGCTGTGTGTCAACTGTGCTAAAGGCACAGAACATAAATAACAAGGAAAAAATGTATAAGTTGAAATCGCCAGACACTTTTGAAATGAATTAGGGTCTTAGCTTTGAATGTACAGTGCTGGATCCTAGAGACTTTTAGAGGAAAACATCAACCTAGCGTTAATAATAATTATTTGGCCAGCCAAAACTAAAAAATATTTCAACTCAAAGGTTAAAATAAATTAGCGGCGCACGGAGAAGAGTTCAAAGGTCTTTTCACGAACCCAGCACTGTAATAATGGCGGTAAATTTATTATTTTTTTTTTTTTTTGAAATTTAAATCGATTTTTAAGTGGCGATAAAGACATTTGAAAAATTGATAACTCTAAAAAAATCACGATAATTAGATATAAACCATCAATTACAAACGAAAAAATAATATTTAAGTAAGTAATAAACGGAAAAAATTAAAATTTTAAAAATGGGCCCATCGAGGAAAAAAGAGATGTTAAGAGTTAGGACCCTAATTTTACAAAAAGTGTAACGATTTTTGTACGGAGCTGATACCTTACATTTCTTCCTGTTAATATACATTCAAATGGATTCAATCACTGTGTCCCATACTATGAAATCTTTTTTATTGTTGTTATTGATGTAGGTATTCAATAAAAGGAAAAAGTGTTCACAAGACTGTATTGACGGTCAGGACCAGTTATGAAGAAATTGTTCAATTGATGTTCCATATTTTTCAATTTTACCTACAATGCTGGTACTATGCGCAAATAAATCCATAGCTACACATTGTCCTCACGAGGCTGAGTGGGCCCCGAAAATATCCAAATCATAGAGACAAATTATTGCCTCTGCCAGGATTCGAACCTGGGTCTCCTGAGTTCAAGACTAGTGCGTGACCATAGAGCAGGACCACCGAGAGGGGATGGTGACGAGGGTAGTACCCTCGGTCCCGGGCTTTTGAAGGGGCCTTTAGAAAAAAATAATCATTTTAGGAAATGGGCCCGCAATTTTTCAGTCCTGTTCACGGAATTTTTCTTGAAGTCCCTGCCATTGAGCCATGAGAGCTCTTGATGGGAGTGATTATTAACAAAGATCTTGCATGATATCTTTTAGTCATAACAAGAGCCAACACTAAGACAACACACCATGATATGAAAAGTGAAAAACCAACTTATTGATTACCATGTCACCATGGATCATAACACGAATAACGACAAACATAGAGGACTGCTTAGCACCCCAAGGTGTCACGAGATCACATGAACCAAATTGGACCGATTTCTGCATTCTCTAAAGACTGGATTTTACTTAAAGGATCCCAAACTTATAGCCCTACTATAAAAACCCCGGTTTTTGATAAAATGCCATGTTTGCTTTTGAAAATCAATAAGAGAAAGTAAAATTATTTGATTAAAAAATAAATTGAAAGATATCGATACATCAGCATGCAGTACCAACATGAACGTAGCATGAACGTGAAATACGAGTATGTAATAGAAGAAATGAGCATATTATGAGCATGGAGTAGCGTTCTCTATTAACTCTCATATTTCATTGAGAATGACATGCGGTGGAAAGAAAAATTTAATTATGAGATGGTGAAGGGGTCCGCTGGGGAGAATTACTCAGCATGAAAAAAGTTGGGGGCCTAATCAACGCAATAGAGACAAGTCCTTAGGGGTAATCATTCTATCTATCTATACTTATAAAACGCAAAGCCCAGTTGGTATACTGACTGATAATCAGCGTAGCTCCACGATGGCTAAACCTAGAGACTTGAAACTTGACACACAGATCCCTTTTAGGATGGTCAAGCTCTGATGCTGTGCTCGGGAGAGTACGAAACTAGTCAGCTCTGATTAACATATTAATAATTTTGTAGTCAAGTGAAGATATAGTATTTTCGTTACCCCATTACTGTCTGATATTTTAAGTAAAGCCATAATGAGGTAAAGAAAATACTACATTACTACAATGTAAAGAAAATGTATATCTTTTATCTTCAAACTCATTAGAGCTTGAAGTGAGCCTTCAAACTCACTTCAAGCTCTGATGCTGTGCTCAGGAGAGTACGAAACTAGTCAGCTCTGATTAACATATTAATAATTTTGTAGTCAAGTGAAGATATAGTATTTTCTTTACCTCATTACTGTCTGATATTTTATAGCGATTGAAAATTGACTTATAACCCTTCTTTTTTTATTCGCCCCAGCCTGAAAATTATCATCAGTTAGTCCTCAATAATGGTCAATGCGCTGATGACCTATTCCATTGCTTAACTTACTTGGAACTGTGACGACTGTGTATTGATTCTGGAAAACAATCTCTTTCCAATAAATAGAACGTGTCTCATAGTTTAACACTGTTGTATTATCACAATAATACTGAACTATTAACAGTTGTTACCTTTCTGATAACAATATTTTGTTTTGTAAGAGTACTTGTTATCAGTCAAAAATTTTGAGATCACTGGGGAAAACAATCGCGTGCGTAGTTATTATTAGGGTACCTTGCTTAAGTCGAAAACAAATGAGACTGGTCACAGGACTAACGACGGGACATTGTGGTCTCAGAAAACACCATGTTACAGGTTTTCAAAAACCTGTAAAAATATTACAGGTTTTTGACAATATTTATTTTTTTACAGAAAATTCACTCGGAGAAATTTTACTGCAATGGACAGATATTACAACGGAAGAAATAAAATCTCAAATGATAACCATTAAATTTGCGGCTTTTGACACTTCAATGACCTAAAATTCTATGGTGCTGTTGATGCTAGCGATACATACTGAAATTCAAAATAAAGTGAGTTGTACCTCGTGACAAAGTATATAAACATAATTCTTCCTGAATCAATGCAAAGCGACGCCGAAATACAAAATAAAGTTTGTGATAGAAACCCCAAATTATTCATTTTTCTTCCTTCTGACCCGAAAGAGTGTCCCACTTATGAAGATCTGATGAAATAGGAATACTTGAAATTGCAAGATTTTCATTTCGTTTGTAATGTATAATTTAAGCGTCAAGATGAACGTCCCCCAAACCAGAGAGATTAGGACCCTTGTGATCGGGCATGCTTTGATAATGAAATAATAGTGGCTCCCGTAAAAACTTAATTTCTACATAGGTAAGTGTTGGCTCCGGTAAAACTCGTCCTCATTCGGGCATTGTGCCGCGTCCGAAGGGGACCCATTCACGTTGATCAAATTATAAACAGTTATGTCTACCACTTCCACCACTCAAAAAAATAAAATCAAATAATATAATAATATTTGATAATATAAACTAATTATACCCAAATTGGGTAACAGCGGAACATGTACGTAAAAAATGGATGAAATGAAGGTAGATATGTTGTCTCTTACAAGTTTTGTAAAATTTCAATTCATTGAAATCAATGATCAGTCTTCAATTAGTTTTTCGTAGTGGAAAGTTTAAACCTTTCTTTCATAATTTAGAGTGCTTGTTTTTAACAACACCCATGAAAAAGGCAATTACTAGCCCACCCACCACATTCACTAGATATGGCTCTTTGCGACCATCTGTTCCTAAACCTTAAAAATTGACTCAAAATTTGATTTTGATATTTATTAATGAGACTGTAAACATAAACATGTATTTTGAAGAGCTCAACATATCAATCTATGCCACTGGGATCAAAGCATTGGAACATCCCTGGACCAAGTGTATCGAACTCAAGGAAGACTACGTTGAAAAATAAAACAAACCGAGTCCAGACTCCGTGTTGACGGAGACGCAACCCAAGGGTATAGATTTTGGTGAGAAATTGGCGTAAGAAAGTTTGGGGGGGAAATATAAATCTTAGCGCTAAATTTTCACGTCATTCAAGAAATATTTGCCTGAAATATCCAAGGCCTCGTTTATTGTAAAAGATTAATTTGCTTTGAACAAAAAATAATTAAATTAAATGAGAAACATTAGTGAGCTGAAAGTTAAATGATGTTTTATGCAATTACAAAGCTTCCGTCAGACCGCCATCTTGTCCATTTCTAAACTTCCTGCATTTCCGAACTACGTCATTTGATTCATGATGCTAAAGTTGAAAAAACAATGTACCCCGAATTTAAGAAAATCTATCCCCCCCCCCCCATTTCAATATTTTCCATTTCAAAATAGATTCCAAAAATCGATGAAAAATCGTTTGTCTGCGTGCATCTCCCATATACTATACAACGCCCGCCGCGAGCGGAAGGTCACTTTTGTAACTTGTTTCAGGGCACAATTAGACCGCAAATGAGATCTACAGTCCTTCATACAATATTTCGTCGCGAGCGCCGCGTCGTCTGCCGCTCGCGACGGCAAACGGATTATTTTTTTAAATCTACATTCCTTGAAATGTAAAATAACGCATTTTGGGATAATTATTACTTGAGTGTGTTTCTGAGGTTTGTAACCTCTGAAACACACTAAATAATTTAAATATGTTTTTTAAAAAAAAATTGACAGGAATTTTTGGGTTAACTTTTCTTGTGTTTGGTAAATCATCATCATAGGTTAACAGCCGTGAGGATGGTTTGCAACAACTCGCAATGAGTTGTTGATACTTCAGAATCCTTACGGATAATGCAGTAGCTTCTCCTTGATTCCTTTAGACGCCTTTTACGACTGGCATGGACTTCAGGTTTGTTAAATATAATTGATGCATGGACTTCAGGTTTGGTAAAAGCTATCCACAGGTTTGGTAAATATAATTGATGTAAGTGCGATCTAGTTTTAACTCCACATTTATACTCGTATACTTTAAACCTCTGTTGTCTATTCATTCGACGAGACTTCCCGAACGACTCGGCCTCAAAGGACCCGAAATCCTCATGGTGGTCCTATGGTTTTCTGAATAAGGCCCTGCCATTTAAAAAAATGTTACTTTTTCCAAGATCTAAAGGTCATGAAGTAATCAAAATGACACATCAACTATTTTTTTTATGGCTTTATTTAACGTGGGAGGATTCTCACAAATGTGAGCTCTTCCACCCATCCACCAAACATTGATGGCACAATGAACCATCAATTCTTAATTAATTCCACAACTAGTGCCTTAAAGCTCGCAAGTGTTTCTGCATTTTTCACATCGGAAGGCAGCGCATTCCACAGTCGCACGACGCTAAGGTGCAGAGACCGAGCGTAACTAAGTGATTGGTGACAAGGTACTTCCATCATACCCGCACCATGGGCTCTTGTGTTGTATGAATTAATATTCGACAGAAATTCAAATATTTCCCGCAAATAAGGCGGCGCTCGAGAACACAATATTTTGTAGACTAATGAAAGAATGTGCAGGTCCCTTCTTGACTCAAGTCGCATCCAGCCCAACGTCACGAATGATTGTGAAACACCATCCGTCCGCTTTAAATTACAGACAAACCGTGCACAGGCATTTTGCGCCGCTTGCAGGTCTTGCTTTTGTTCCACATTCATGGAGTGATAAACTATGTATATCACAGTAATCAAAAAAGGGGAAGACTAGTGACTCAACCAGCTTCTTTTTAAGCACTTTGGAAAACAATCGTCTAAAGCGACTCAAGGTGTGAAGCGCATAAAAAACTTTTCTTCGAACCTCAAGGACGTGTTTTTTCCACGATAAGGAGTTGTCAATAATCATGCCAAGATTTCTGGCGTGATCTATTTCTGGCGGTATCTGCTCTCTATCCAAAAGTATGGAAGGAAGAAAGACATTACCTAAAGATGAAATGAAGCGTTTGGTTCCGATGATTAAAGCCTTGGTCTTTTGGGCGTTCGGTTTTAATAATGAACTTTTTGCTCACTCCGAAAAACGGCTAAGGTCCTCATTTACCCGATGTATAGCATCAGGTAAATGATCAGGAAGGCAGTGGAAATATATTTGGATGTCGTCCGCAAAAACGTGGTAGTTGCAGAAGACAAAATTCTTACGGACACTAGCTATATACAGAGCAAATAGGAGAGGGCCGGCTACAGACCCTTGCGTACACCAGATTTCGTATTGGACTAAGTTGAAAAAGACTTATCGTGCTTCACGCGCTGTTTACGGTCACGCAAGTATTAATTGAACCATGATAAAACCGTATTCGAGAAATTAAGGCGCCCGAGCAGCGCAATTAAAATATCATGGTCCACCGAATCGAAAGCCTTACTCATATCTAAAAGTACTAAAATAGTCACCTTTTTTGCATCCAGTGCAGACGTGATGTCATTGGTCACTTTTGCAAGTGCGGTGGTTGAACTATGATATTTACGAAATCCAGATTGGAAGGAGTCGAAAAGATTATTGGTTTCTACGTAATCCAATACCTGCCGAACAACNAAAATTTGGTAAAAATCGGTTGAGTAGTTTCGGAGGAGTAGGGTAACAAAAGTTTGCAGTTTGTAGGGAGTATAAGGCTACGCTTCGCTCCGCCCAATTAACATTACGGAGAAACGCGACCGTCCAGCGCAACAGCTCCATCATGTCTTCTTGTTTTGAGTTCAGACTGAATTTTGAACTGTCTTTGTTGAATAGTCTTCACTATTTTAAACCGTATATATACTAGATTTCTACATACCAAATTTCAATTCTCTAACACTTACGGCTCTTGAGAAATCTTGTTCACTGACACACACACACGCTGAAACTCGAGATTTACTGCTTGGGAACCTCAAAACATATTTTGGCATTAAAAAGTCGACATGTAAAATTTCAGCCCATTACAATACTTCTGTATTTTTATAGGATAAGGAAAGTAAAAACAGACCGGAAAAGGAAAAGCCTTAATGGAAAGGAAGAAAAAAAAAATGGAGGCCAAAACGTCATCTCGTTAAATACAAATTACTTAGAAAAAGATGAGAAATTCTTCAATTGCTTGAAATTTAAAGGCGAAACTATAGTATACGTTTTGTAGATTTCAGTCATACAGAAGGGCCGTTGGAAGGAAACTCGGGCCTGGTAATGCAAAGAAGGGGGTTGAAAATTCATAGAATGAAAAAGTGTTTTTGGCACCCTATATAACACGCAAGCCCGAATTTTGTTTTCATATATATACTTTTTTTTTAATTTGCCTTAACGTCTCTTTTTAACATCTATTGGTCATTCGAGACGGGGGTTTTACCCTCCATTTGCTGGAAACTTGCAAACCAGCCACCCAAATTGACCTCACCCAGTCTGGGTTGGACCGGAAAAATAGCCAACATCACCAGGGTGCGATCTCGGTTTGCAATAAGGAGGATCGGGGTTCGATTCCTGGACGGGTCGAAAATTTGATAAAGGTTTTCTTTTTTCAAATTTTCTATTGGTCTGGTTGTGATTGTGGGGGTAACTCAGCCTCCTGAGGACAATGGGAAAGCTATGGCAATAGCGACAAGTGGTAGCATTATAAGAAAGTTATGCAAATTATTAGGCTTAGTGATATTGGAGTGATTGTTGATAAAAAAAAACGTGTAATGCCCACTAAAATTGTGACATAATAACACAAAGAAATATACACATGTGTAGACTTACGGCACGCCTATTTACAAATATTTGTGCATAAAATCTTGCTGTTTCACTAAAATTAACACATTTATGACCAAATATTTCAAAATGTGCGTGTCATTAATACTTCATATTATCCAAATAAGAAATACTATTGAGGATGTTTGTAATCATTTTGAAATATAAGAATTTCTGATTAATTCTTTAAATTAAATTAAAAGTTTTAATTTAAAAGTTTAAATTAAAAGTCGATACAAAATTAATCAGAAATTCTTATATACTTCATATTATGTTAGATATTTCTTCATACTCAGAGCACGTCAAGGCAATCATTATCTAGAAAACTGTAGTCAAATCGAAAAAAAAAAAAAAAATTAACTAAAATATATTTCTCTTTTAATACAAAATTCAATACCACAATCAAAAATACAGGGTTTCATTTTTTTTTTTTTTAAAAAAAAGAAGGTTAACCTTAAATTAAACTTGAAGGTGACCTGGGAAAAAAAAACTCAAGGTCACCATTATTTGTGATTTTCCAAAATAATTTTTTTCGACATTCTTTGCTTTTGTTACCAGTTTTCGTATATTCGTGAGCTAAGTTCCTCTTTGGGGCTATGTAAGCCCCTGCACCTAAGCCTCTTATGGGCTTTTTGTGCTTGGAAAGTAGCCTGTTTCATAGCTAAAGCCTAAGATCTGCGCAAGCTTAATCAGCCTTTTGGCTAGGTGTTTTGCGTGAATGTCAAGCCTGGGATATAGCTTTTCCATACTTAGTCTCCACGTAATGAGGGAGTCGCAATCAAACGCAATAAGGTGAGAAGTAGTCTCCCCATCCTCCCCACAAAGTCTGCACATAACCTGGTCTTGATGGAAGCCCATAGTGTGCAGATGTTTTCCCAGTCCAGAGTGTGATTAGGCCCGTGGCTAGTCTGATGTTTTTGCGACTAAGGGCAAGGATCTCTATAGTAAGATCCTTGGATGGTCCCTGTAGCACAGCCTTGCTGTGTCTCAAGCTTGAGACGTCCTTCCACCGCCTCAGATGGTTTTCGAAGACCCATCCGTCAATGGAATTCTTGATCCCAGTCGTGCTTAGTCCGATCACGGGCTCCGGCCCAATGAATGGTGTCGCTGACCCCATTCTTGCCAGGTGATCTTGTTCATTGCCTGGCACCCAACCAAGGTTAACCCGGTTGTTCTGTGCCACTTCCTTTAGTGCCAGCTGGCATTCCCAAGTTATCTTGGAGTTCATGCTATAGCTGACTATAGCCTTCAGCGCTGCCTGGCTATCAGAGAATATGTGAATCTCCTTTTTAGAGAGTTCCATTTTTTTAATCTCCTCTGCGCAGGTGCGAATTGCAAAGATCTCTGCCTGATACACCCCAGCGTACGTCCCCAAGGGCAGAAATATGTCTACCCTGGGTCGCACGCAGTGGATACCAGCCCCAGATCCCACCCCTGTCTTAGAGCCATCAGTGTACCACACCATGGCTCCCTTGGACCGAAGCCTTGTTTCTTTTACCTTCCAGTCCTCAATCGTCTCAATGACGACCTTGACAGGGCTGTCGAAGATTTCCTCTGCAGCCATTCTGTCGGTACCCATTTCGAAGACGGGACCTTTGATGGCAACAGAGATTTTGGAGTGTCCATATTTGGAGTGTCGGTGGTTGAACTATGATATTTAGTCGAAAAGATTTTTTTTTTTAAATTATAGAAAGATCTTTCAAATTAAAAGGTCTCCCAAAAATATTATGTTTTCGGATTCGCAAGTGTTTTAGGTTGGTCTACTCTCCTTAATTCCTTGACATATAGTTAGAATGTCTACCATACAATCCTCCATAAAAAAAAATATAAAATTTGATATGTCGATGCGAATTTTGCGAAAATTAGCAAGATAGAAGAAAAATTAGGGATATCCATTTGGAAATCAAACATTAGTATCAAAATTTTCCACTTTGTAAAAAAATTTGCAAACTGACCTTACCAAACAAATGTTCGCTTTTATTTGTTGTATTAATATTCCTAACCGTTCCTGAGAACCACCCTGTATATTTTTCGTGTTGTGTTCTATCCACTAAGGATATTAGAGCATTACTAGGTCTTTGAAAAATAAAAAATATTCCATTATAACTTTGTAATTTTATTTTTTGGTATTTCTAATAAAGCGGATAATCTGGCTTCCTGCATTTAAGATTTTGGGGATGAGTCGAGTCATTAAATTGATAACATTGTCTGGGGAAACCAAAGCACTTTGATATACGAATTATAAAAAGTTAAAAAAAAAAAATCTTTTTTCGTAATTTGTTTGTCATTATTCTAACGAAATTAGTTGAGAGAAAACTTACCCCCCCCCCCCCCNCCCCCCCCCCCCAATTGAGTGGGATCATTTTATAAAATTTAAAGACTGACTACCAGACAGTTTGCATCTTATTTTTTTTGGACACAGGAAAAAATAGGACAAAAATGAGGATTGATGCGAAAGACGGCAGGTGTCCTCTTTCAAATTAAAAGGTCTAGTATCGCCGCCGGTGTCAGCCAGTTTTTAGGTAAAATGAACTCCACAATCCCAACGGGTCTGTTAGGAACTACGATACAATAAAACCGTTTAATGATTGTCAAGGGACCCCACCAGTACCGGATTACCATAAGGCATTTTTGGCAAATGCCAAGGGCCCTGCGCTTTAGGGGGCCCCGCGCCTTGGTCAACTTTCACTAGGTATTATGAGTTTTTGACCAAGCTTACACTAGGTATTCCTCGATTCAGAAAAAAAAAAAAAAAAAAAAANATATGTCAAGCCGTTTTTTAGTTACGGCCAGATTTATAATTTCTTCTCCAAAATCTGACAGTCACGGTCCGATATATCTTAAATTTTGTCGCTACAGCATATCAATTCATAGCGAGAAAGTTTTAGGTGGCTGTTTGTCCTTATTTTAAGACATTTTCTGCAGAAGTATTTCCAGCCATTCCATAGTTACGAGTTCGAAAGCGGGAACGGGTAAAATAAAATTTAGAAAATACAAAAAAATCAGAATGGTCGTGCCTTTAAGGCGCCTGGCGAAATGCTCAAATCTTGGTTTTTAAAGGTTGGAATATACAGGGTGGACACAAAACCAATACCCCTCCCCCAAATTCCAAAGTCCTTGAAAAACAAAAAGAGAAATATTAGAATCGCAGCGAAGCACGGGCGAAACAGCTAATAGTGGAAAATATAGTTGTACCTACCTAACTTTTTGGGGTTATTGAGTATCTTTTATCTTATTTTAAGGGTAGGCAGTTTATAAGTTTGATTTAATAATTTCTAAAAGAGAAAGTACGCTTTTTTTCATTCCTTTGGCGTATAGTTCGGATGATCTGAGTTCTCGTGTGTGTTCCGTGTTCGTCTCCCTTATATTTTGAACTTTCTTTAATTATTTATTATTAGCTAGATCTAACCTCCTCTAGTGATATGATATTCGTTCGTTTATGAATTTGACATTTGAGTGCTTTCCGAAAAAAATTCAAGATTACCAGGCACCACAGCCGCGCCACAGTTATATATATAATTTTTATTTCCTGTAAACCTATTATTAGTAGTGTATACTCTAGTGAAATTATCATGTAGATCCATCTATAACCAATAAACCGTTTTTAAATATTTATAGCATGGTTATCATAAATATGTAATGAATAGATTGAGTTGTAAGTAAATCTACTAGTGGATCAATATGATCAGGTGTTTAAATTAGTGTTGTAGTCATTTATAGAAAAAATATCTTAATCAAATTTTAAAAAATCATTTTCAGAAAACAAAATATTGGGCCCCCTAGCCCCCGAGGAGGGGACCTCAAAATTTTCAAAATCGACACCAACCATAACATATCAAAATTTCACGTTTCTAGAACAAACCGCTAAAAAGATAAAAATCATTCTTAAAAAATACAATATTGGGCCTCTCAGGAGGGGAGCCAATGCCTCAAATTTTCCAAAATCGAAAAGCCCTTAACATAAACCATATAACATATCAAAATTTTACGTTTCTACAACAAACTGCTAAAAAGATAAAAATCATTTTCAAAAAAAAAAAACAGCAAAATTCTTTCATGTCCTTAATGTGTATACCAAATTTCGTCGAAATCGGATGAAAAACGTGGCTTGCATGGCGTAACAAGTATACAGGTGTATTTTGGGATGTATACCGGGGCCAAAATTGAGTTCACTAACGTTCACTAATATGTAGACATTTGTACATTTTAGCATGCTATATGCATTTTTTCTTCAAAACATTCATTTAAGGGGCCCCGCGCCCAAATGTGCCAAGGGCCCCGCGCATGCTTGATCCGGGCCTGGACCCCACAACTATATAAATATTGATTGCACATTTTATAATTTTTTAATGCCCGTTTTTATTTCTGACGTCGTAAAATATAAAATTAAACAAAAATACAGGGTGTCCCAGACTTACCGGCCACTATCTTTTTCTCACGAGCCGTTCTTGTTTTTCAGTAAATTATGCACAATTCTGCAAAATTTGCAATGCCTACAATTTACAATTTTTAATGCATGTTATCAATGTATAAAAAAATAAGAACTATTTAAACATTTTTTGGTCCGGGATTTAAGTATCGAGCTTTGGACGATTTAAAAAAATGAACCCAGAACCCGCAGGGGATTTTGAAAAAGTGGAACATAATTCTGGCCTCAAATGACTTTTCTAAACGAAAATTATTATCTCTTACCCAAATTAAAAAAAAACTTACAGCCGTAAGCCCATGAGTGTCACTTGATGTACCTTCTCATTTAAGATTTTAAAGCCAGCCGGTGCCCAGCGTAAACGGCTGGACGACGCCGATTTTTTTTTTTTTTTTTTTTTTTTGTTNTTTTTTTTTTTTTTTTTTTTTTTTTTTTTGTCTAAAATTAATCTCCCTAAAATCTAAGGGATAAGTGTTTTTGCGTTTGCTTATATTTTTAGACATTCTCGAGATACGGGGGGTGGGGTGAGACTTTATGGAGATCCTGTATAATCATGATTTTTTTCCCCCAAATTAGGCTGTTTAACGTTTAACCGCGAGGTTCTTCGTGCCCGATTTCTTCTTGGCCTCAGTTTAAAATAGTCACCCGTTTAAAAGCCGTGTGTGAACATGGTGTAACCAATTCTCATTCGGACGATCACTTTCTACTCACCCCTGAAAATCGAAAACTAGATGTCCATGACTCAATTGGACCAAAGTTTGGAAATCTCATTCTGGATAATATTAATATTTTTAATTACAGCAAATAAACTGTTGCATCACACACTATTCAAGCAATACTCCACCTCCTGGATGAATTACAAGAAATTTGTTAAAGACAATCCCTCTAATATTGGAAATTTCTCGCCTGAGTTTGATTTACGATTATTGGATAGTGACTCAACCCACTCAACATGTTATAGAAACTGAGATCTGCATAAAACTATCCACACAATTGCTAAACCCTTTTCCAAGTTATCTTTTTGCTAGGTTTTTACTACAACGTGACAATGGCTCGTATTGTACTTTATAATTAGAGAAATTTCCATTTTTTTATATACCCTATCTCAGTTGCGTACTCAGGTTTTTTATTAAGGGCGGAGGGTATATCTAAATGTTGGCAATTTTATATAATTTTAGAGATGAAATGGTCAAGATGCAATACTCACATCAAACGTATATCAACAATACAGTTTCCTGTTTACTTCACCTATGCTAATGACACAACTCAAAATAACCGAATGTAAAACTCAAACGTATTTACCTAACAACTTTTGCTTCAGATGTTCAGAAATATCAAAGGTGAGAAGCTTTATGATCATGCAGAGGTAGAGGTAGAAAATCTATCAAGAAAGTGTGAGTATACGAGTATGGCCTCGAATTTGATGAAATCTCCGCGATTTTGTGGGTTTGTTTTTGCATGGCAAACGAGCCTATATCCTTGAAATTACCAGTCCTCAAAGCTGAGCAGGGACATGTTAAGACAACCTACATCTAGCTATCGAGTTCACTTCATTATTTAATGTATTTTTTTTTTTTTTTTTTTTTTTTTTTTTTTTTTTTTTTTTTTTAACAGAGGCGAAATTGTAGCACGTATGGCGGGTGGTCGTCAATTTATTATTCGATGTTTCTCGGAACCAGTTTAAATTTTCTAAAATAGAAAAAAAAACTGGATACATTTGATTTTTAATGAGGTTCTCATGGTTGACTCAAAAAATTCGATTCAGTTTCTGAATAAAACTATAAGTGTGACCTATCAAATAGCATTAGTTTTTCTTACTGAACATCATGGTGCCATCAGATAAGGCCCTGAAACTGTCTGGCCAAAATTAACAATCACATGGAAAACTTTATACGAATCTTTTTAGTCACCCTTTAGCGGGGGCTTATCTAATAGCATCATGCAAAAAAAATAATGCGATTTGATATGTCACACACATACTTTTGATTGATGTGAGTTATTGGAAAATGTGAACAGCCCGTATAATGCCAAATCATAAACAATTGTCATAAAAGATCTACCACTGTCAGGGGCGTAGCTAGGCTGGTGCAGCCGGTGCGGTGCACCGGGGCCCAAGAGGTTTGGGGCCCCCACGGCCCAAATCCAGAAAAAAATTGCGTTTTTAGAAAAATAGCAAAATTGTTGTTTTTCTTAAGCAAACTCAATATTTTCGTCTTGGTTTTTTATTTAATCTTGAAGGCAAATAATTTGTAACGTGTTTTTACTTTCCTTATCCTATAAAATATTGTATAGGATAAGTATATAAATAAATAAAATGGAAAGTATTGTAATGGGCTGAAATTTTCTTTGTCGATTTTTCAATGCCAAAACACGTTTTGGGGTCCCCAGAGCCCAAATCTCAAGTTTCAGCCATTGGTCCGTGTGTGTGTGTGTCTGTCTGTGAACAAGATACCTCAAGAACTGCAAGTGCTAGAAACTTGAAATTTGGTATGTATGTCATTTTTATGCCATGAACGGAAAAATTAGCTTTTGGTGGAAATCGAATATACCGCTGGCGGTGTTCGCATATCCTGCTTAAAATGGGAACGGTAACAGCTAAAATTTTAAACTTGGTGCCTATTCATATCAATTTCATACAAGAAATTGAAAAATACAATTTAGGTTGAAGTATATCAAGAAGTGCAATATATAATTGTAATTCCGCTCTAGGGACTTCCAAACGTATTTTGGCATTAAAAACTCGACATCTAAAATATCAGCCCATTACAATTTTTTTATAGATAAGGAAAGTCGTGTGATGTTCACACCAGATTTTTTTCTTTTTATGTATCAACATTTTTTAGCATAAATTACTTAAGAGACGACAAGCAGGGTTTGTGTTGAGCTGACGCACTTTCTAGTATCTGGCGCGGCGCACCCCGCCACCACCCCTGCTCCGCCGCTGATTGCAACCCTAGCACTGAGCAGCGCGCATGTCCGCCTGACAGTCCCCTTAGGCTATTAGTAAATAAACTTTGAGCAAACCTTAAAAAGGGTCTTTATTGTTACTTCTATTAACAGCAGGTTCAGCGTTCAATGTTTCAATAAAAAAACATTTTTTTTTTTCATCCGAAACTAACCCTTTAATATATATATTACCNCCTTTTGGTACAGGTCATGCTCCTGGGGCCTCCTCATTCGCTTATCTTGCACCGGGGCCCCCAAATGTCTAGCTATGCCACTGACCACTGTGCCAAATTTCAGCTCAATCGGACAATGGGAAGTGG
The DNA here is from genome assembly GCA_012654025.1 of Pachypsylla venusta. Lineage (NCBI taxonomy): Eukaryota > Metazoa > Arthropoda > Insecta > Hemiptera > Aphalaridae > Pachypsylla > Pachypsylla venusta. The sequence continues at coordinate 28,514,710 of CM022875.1, forward strand.
ATTAAATTTATTTTCTAAAATTTAACCACAAACAAAGATACTTATAATTAGTAAACATAGTAAAAGCCTTCAAAAAAGAAAGTGATTAGTCAAAAATATGTAAAATTTAATGGAAAATTCAAATATGGAAGAAAAAAATTGTATTTAAAAATCGAAAGTTGGCACCGTTTTTCTTTTGCATCAAAAATTAAAAAGTTACGTTTTTTTTCTTCTTCTTTTTCGAAAATTCGAATTTGGTTCCGAGGAAAATCGAGTGATCATAAATTGGCGACCACCTTGTAAACGATTTTTTTGGGAAAGGCATAGATATAATCAAAACCTAGATTTTTTAGGAAAAATCAAGATTTCGGATGGTAGAGTATTAAGCCCCAAAACCCTTTCCCTCTGTGCGACACTGCCTTATCTCTTTTGTTGTACTATAAAGGTTAAAATAATGAGAGAGAAAGAATAATGTTGCGAGTTTATCTGAGGATGCGGTTGGGAATATAACATCTAATAGGTTTCTGCTTACGAAGCCCTTTTTATGCATTAACACGACCCTAATAATCATGATCTTTATTAAATTGCACATTGCACAGAGTAAATTGAAAACTATAAATACTTTCACTGCACCAAACTAAATATTAACTCTAATTTGACGCGCATCAGTGTACATAAATCAGGTCGTATCGCACTATTTGCCATGATGCCAAATTTCGTCATTTTTTCGGCTTCAAACAGTGTGAGATCGGCAAATATATTTGATTAAATTCGCTATTTGAGTGCTTTGATATCGAACACAAAAGTGACTAAAATTTGTCTAAATTGTCGGCTAGGGTTTAAACATTAAATCAAATATGACGAACGCGTTTGTCATTTTTGATGATTTTTGAAAAATATTTCATTAATCTTACCTTTAAAAAATATTTCTGATTTGTCTACCGGCACCCAACTCTTCAATTATCGAAAATTAACAAGTGAAGAATAACTAAATTAACTTTCGATCAGAAATCGTATATGAAAATATTAAAATTATATTTATTACAGATAAATATCTAATTGCTATGCTATAATACACAAAAAAAATTGAAGGTAAATAATTTTGTCTGAAATTCTCATCAAATACCTAGTGTGTTTATGGCACAAATATATACACAAATATGTACCACACAGACAAATTCAACAAATATATACATCAAATAGTGTCAAAATTTTGGAATAATGACAAATAGTGTGATACCATCTTTACGTACATAACTTTAATTCTTAACATTATTTCTCTAAACATGCTACTAATTTTCGCTACTATCACAACTACTTAATTGTCCTCAGGAACAAGTTTCCCACGGCCAAGAATTATTACGAACATTCCTAGACTCTTTTCTCGTTTGCGTTAAGTGGGTTGGACCCAAAAAGATATCAAAGTGGGGTAAAGTGAAATGATATGCACTCGATATGCACCGCCGTTTTCGAGTTATAAGCGTTTGAAGTGGTTCCAGCCAACTTAACTCTCGTGGGACCCAGAACGATTTTCAATGAAAGAATTTTGATTTGCACCAACTGATCAGGGATATGGCTCATGATCTCTAATACAAATGTTTGCCGGAATATAGTTCACCTAACAATACGAGGGTGGTTCCAAATTTCGTGGCCTAACCGATTTTTCAACATAATCTCCCTTGACTTCAATACATCTTTTGGGTAACATTTCTATGGCCGTCAATAAGTAGATAGTATCCTTACAGCCAGAAGACCCTAAAATAGCCGACCTGATCTCTTTTTTGCTCCCATTTTTTTTCACGCAGCTTTGATTTCAGATTTGAAATTAAATAATTGTCGCTAGGTGTTAGGTCTGGACTGGAGGGGAGGTGAGATATCTCAGTGAGGCCACACTCACCCACAGCAACCTTTGCAATGACAGGGTGTCGACATAGGGAACAGCTTTCCACATAATTTTACCTTGTATTTCCATTAGACAGTGTAAGACATGTGTAGAACTAAAATACATTAACCCTTTGTTGTTCGGATCACGAACTATTTGAACCAACCTCGTAGCTGATACATCCAATGGGTGCCCATACTGAACTCAATTTGATTTTGAGGTAGATGGGACTTTTTATTACAAGTATGAAGTTCAATTAAGGTAGCCCCCAAAAATGTTTGGTTGTATCAAGAAGAGCTATCTCACCAAGCGTAGTGCACGCAAAAATTTTGATGTACACATAAGCGGTCGTAAACACAATCGATATTGTCTGACTTCAGTAATCTGACGGTAAATAATCTGGTAAGGTCGCTGACTGGGAACCTCCCACACCAAACTTACGTATTTGGAATTTAGAACTCGCTTACTCTAAAGGGTGTTTGTCTATAAGACCCCTAAATATAGTGGGTAGCTGAGATCAAATGGAACATTTTTTACGAGATTATTAGTGAGCCATACGAAGCATATTAGCCGAGTTACAGGGTGGAGAATGTCATTTTTGGACAACATTGAACGTAACTTTGTGGGTTCCGTATGAACGAACAAAAAGTGGATGAGCACTAAATCCTAGTTTTTGACGGCGGTGATTTCAAATATGCCATCAAATTTTTTTTTAAAAAAGCAAAATGGGGGGAAAACCTGAAAAGTGATCAAACATTTTTTTCCAGTTCTAAAATGTGATTTGACATATAAAATTTTTTGTGTAAAAAAAAATTGAAAAATCGAACAAAAAATTGAATTCCCATGTTAAGAAAACCACGAAAATGGTCCGATTACGATAAAATTTTAGGAATAAGTCCTGGATACATCTGCCAAATTCGAATTTCGAAAAAAGGGCGTGAATTAAAATGGCAGCCTTCCAGTATAAAGTCTAAAAAATGTTCGATTCAATATATTTTTTTCTTTTTTTTCCTGGTTTGAAAACATGGTTTAATTATATTTTAACAGTACCTGAGCATCGCAAATGTAATCTGAACCCAGATTTAAAAAAATCACAAATTGTTTTTTTCTTTTTTTATGATATCTTTTTAGAAAATCTGAACTCATACTTCCATTTGTTGTGCCCACGTACTGCCATAACGAGAAAAAAGACTAAAAAATCAGAGGAATAAAAAAGAAAAAAAAATGCTTGAATCGTTCATTTTTCAAACTTTGGAAGGCTGTCTATTTGGTTCATGCTCTTTTTTCGAAATTTTATCATAATCGGACCATATTATAATTCGTGGTGCTCTCTTATCATGGGAATTGCATTTTTTTTTCTTCGATTTTTCATTTTTTTTTTTACCCAAAAAGTCTTAGAAAGAGACGTGCTTCTTATATGTCAAATCACATTTGAGAACAGACAAAAAAATTTATCACTTTTCAGGTTTTCCCCCATTTCGCTTTTGTTTTTTAAAATTTTGATGGCATATTTGAAATCACCGCCGGTCAAAAACTAGGATTTAGTGTTTATCCACTTTTTGTTCGGTCACACAGAACCCACCAAGCGACGTTGAAAGTTGTCCGAAAATGACCTTCTCCACCTAGTAAATCGGCTATGTTTCCTCCGCCTTACTAACGAATCGCGTAAAAAATGTTTCATTTGATCTCAGCTACCCACCATATTCAGGGGTCTCATTTATAGCCAAACACTCTGTATAATGTATATGTATGATCGACATATTCTTTCGAAAACGTCCGAGGAGCACTTGTAAAAGTGGACCCTATTCATTAAAGGTAACAGTAAAGAAATCGGTGACTGGTTGTTGCACTAAATGAGCTACCAATCGGGCGAGTGAGTTTAGAAATGGGGGACCATATTTATTTCTAATAAGGAGAATAAAAAAAAAATCGCGTCCAATATTTAAATGAAAAACAATCCCCCCTAAAATATGTTGTTGTTGTTGTTAACGTTCTCAACGACTCTCACTGTGTCTCCAGGCCAAGAAAGGCGGCCTCTCCAACAGGATCTGTCTATAACGCCGACCGCTCCAGATTAGTTGGGCCTGATGGATAGTTGATGTAAATCATGAGCAACCAGCATATATAGACGAGATACTACAGGATTTAGTAAGGTATTAATATACCAACTCTTTGAGGAAGTATCTGGAGCAGCACGGTTGGGTCCAACGGAGGAAAAACACAGTGAGTGAGTTGTCGTCGGAACGATGTTGATGGTCTTTGGCCGTGCTCGAGGGCACGGGTAGCCCCGGTACGAAGAACCAATCTTGGGGGCCCCCTAAAATATCTGTTTGTTCACTGTTCTGGGTTTGAATCGTTTCTGTTCACGCCATGGTGGTATCTTGGCAGTATACTTCTGTTGCAAACTATTGGAGCAATGAATAAAGTTACCCAAAAGTTTCAGAGAAGTTCTAATTTCAGACGAACCAAGAGTAAACATTGTTCGCAAGGTCTCCAAAAGTTTTAACTTTCATACTAAATAATTTACCGACAGTATTTGTATAGTCTAACAATCTTTCCGTAAATTTCCTGGAATCTTGTGGAACAGTCCCTTCTAATGGTAAAAATTTACCAAGTGCATATGGTTCGGAATTGGCTGTAAGGAGGTAATAATTACCGACTGCCCTGAAAATAAATAAAAAAATCAGTCACACTTGTAGATAATAAATTAATTATCTAATTATCCCGTCAGTTACAAAAGCACAATCAAAAAAGTGTCCGCCCAAATATCAAAGTTTTGTTCTCCCCTTTTCAACTCCCCTTTTAAATTATTATTTCACAAGATTGAAACATCTCTTTTACGCCTTATATTCACAACTTTTCACAATTTGTCAGTGTCCTTAACAACTCCATAACTTATAAAAAATATTANTTTTTCGATATCTCTTACGGTTTTGGCTAAACAATTAGTGAAACTGTACCTACTTTAAATCGACATATTCTCCCATTGGTTGCATCAGGGCTATTGCTTTTTGGGGGTGGGGGTCCATTCCTCTCAATTTTTCGATATCTCTTACGGTTTTGGCTAAACAATTAGTGAAACTGTACCTACTTTAAATCGACATATTCTCCCATTGGTTGCATCAGGGCTATTGCTTTTTGGGGGTGGGGGTCCATTCCTCTCAATTTTTCGATATCTCTTACGGTTTTGGCTAAACAATTAGTGAAACTGTACCTACTTTAAATCGACATATTCTCCCATTGGTTGCATCAGGGCTATTGCTTTTTGGGGGTGGGGGTCCATTCCTCTCAATTTTTCGATATCTCTTACGGTTTTGGCTAAACAATTAGTGAAACTGTACCTACTTTAAATCGACATATTCTCCCATTGGTTGCATCAGGGCTATTGCTTTTTGGGGGTGGGGGTCCATTCCTCTCAATTTTTCGATATCTCTTACGGTTTTGGCTAAACAATTAGTGAAACTGTACCTACTTTAAATCGACATATTCTCCCATTGGTTGCATCAGGGCTATTGCTTTTTGGGGGTGGGGGTCCATTCCTCTCAATTTTTCGATATCTCTTACGGTTTTGGCTAAACAATTAATGAAATTGTACCTACTTTAAATTGACATATTCTCCCATTGGTTGCATTTCTGTTTTCGTACATTTTCCTTCCTGATAATCTCTCCAACTGCCGCACTTGTGGGCGGAGAATCCTGTCTGAGTAATGATAGATTCAGTAAAGTAGATGTAAGATCTCCTGTGACTGCAGAGACCTGAACAGGACAATGGATACAAAATATCATTTAGTTTGGTGGGAGGGGTTTTTCCGATGTGAATATTCAATTTCAGAATGGACATAGAAACCTCAGTGCAATATCTTAGTCATCTGATAATGCATGTTTTTTTTCCTTCCCATTCAGCAGACTGCCATGTTTTCTCATTCAGAGTAGGTCTAGTAGCCGTAGATTTCTTTTGGTGGCATTGCAAGGCAAAAGAGGGAAAACAGCTATTTTTGCAATAAAATAAAATAATATCTGGTTTTCAATATAATCAGATTCAATTTTATGTTGAGTAAATCAGTGCCCATTAATTTACTCAAGTTAAATAACGGCTACTATGCTGATCAATATTCGGATGCAATTTGCTTCAATAAAACACCTTGTGTCGTTGAAAAAGAACAACTGGGAGTATATTTTCGAGAAGTGATGGAGGTACTGACGTAGATGTTGATAATCCCGGCCCTGATAATGATTTCCTTTGATCTTTCTGATGTGTATAATCAGGAGAATCGGGTGTAACTCTGCCTACTGAGGACAATTGAGTAGCTGTGGTAATAGCGACAAGTGGTAGCATTATAATGTAATTTTCAGTGATATATAGGTATGTGTACCGGAGTGATTGTGAAAAAATACTTTGGAATGCTATGATGTCCAGAAAATTGTGATATACTTAATATAACACAAAGAAATATACATTTATATTGTATCTGATGCATTGATTTTTTTATAAAACAGAGTCAAATTTATAATTAATTACCTATATCAAAACCACAGCCTGGTTGTATCGGTCTTCCACCATTTGGATAAAAGTCCACGTGTCCACAAGGTTCAAAGTATCCAAGAAATAATCCACAAGTGTGTATAATGTCTACAAACTTTGCATCTGTTGGATCTAACCGACCAGTAATATCATATCCAAACAATGGACCAGCAGGGTCCAAACCTGAAAATATTATAAATGAAATTGGTAGAGTACTAATTGACCTGATATTGGCAAATAATTGAGCTGCAGGATCCAAACCTGAAAATATTGTAAATGACATTTCTAGAGTACTAATTGCCCTGATATTGGCAAATAATTGACCTGCAGGATTCAAACCTGAAAATACGAGTATTATAAATGAAATTTGTACAATACTAATTGAGCTGGCAAATAATTGACAGATTTAAAGAAAGCATAATCATCATTATTGGGTGTGGCATGTGGCATTGTTGTATTCAATGGAACAGAAACATATATGAGACTTCAGCTCTGAAAAAGGTTGTACTTTACTGCTCAAGTTTTTTTTCCTAACGCTTTTTCAACACCTATTGTTCATTCGAAACGGGAACCCTCCGTTCAGTTCAAACTAAAAAACCGGCCACCCACATCGACCTCATTCAGACTGAGTTGGGACAAGAATAGCCGCCATCACAAGGGGTCGAACCTATGTGGTCACCCTTTTAATGAAACCTCACTGAACGTGGTCACCCGCTTAATTAAACCTCGTCGAACTTTGTTAACTTCAATGATCTCAGGAGAACTGCTGCATTCCGCGTGCCATAGACACTGCCTTAGTTATTTTGTAATTAAAATAATACAAAATTTGTAGGTACCCAGATACACATATCTACATCGTAAACCCGTTTCTGTCTCCATAATAATTATATAGCTACTTAAAATTTAAAATATTCGCGAAATCCCATTTTATTTAGTGTAAGTTTATTAAGCTGACCCTGGGTGGACGCAGCACCGTGTAAATCTTAAAACTAGCTCATCACAATAAATATTTTCTTTAACTAAACTTGGTCTAGTTGGCTCAGGTGGCCAAAAGTTATTTCATATTGATTTTTTCCTCACCTGTAATCCTTCCTATTTGTCCTTCTTTAATATTTTCACCCACGATTCCACAAACATGCGCCCCCAAACTGTGTCCAACCAAATGTACATCGGTTATATTATAATCAACTGTGTTGACAATAGTCTCCAACATTAACGCAATGTACTGTCCAATGTATTTTATACTGAATCTTGCTATGGGATAGATCAAGCTGTACGCGAGACTACTCCAGTCAACACAAATGATGTTGTAGTCATGTGCCCGTAAATAAGCTGAAAAAGCAACTCTAATAAGTATTGAAATAGGTAGGATCCGTACAGTTCCTGATGGGGACCTTGGAACAAGCTTCCAAGGTCTTTCCATTGTCCGGCTGTGGAAATGAAGTTATCTCAGTTATTCTCACTTATATTTCAGTTGTTCTCACTTATATTTTAGTTGTTCCCACTTATATTTCAGTTGTTCCCAATTATATTTCAGTTATTCCCACTTACATATTTCAGTTGTTCCCAATTATATTTCAGTTGTTCCCACTTATATTTTAGTTGTTCCAAATTATTTTTCAGTTATTCCCACTTATATATTTCAGTTGTTCCCACTTATATTTCAGTTGTGTTCCCACTTATATTTAAGTTGTTCTCACTTATAGTTTAGTTGTTCCCACTTATATTCACGAAATTGTCCCATTACTTGCACATTGGGGACAGGTATGAACATGCTAATGCAAGAACAACATCAGCAGCAACAAAAATCAGGAGAATAGAGAGCCCACACTAAAAAAAACCTCCTTTTTAATATTTAAAAAAAAACTCCTTAAATCCGAAAGCATATCATTTTAAAATCAAATTAATATGAATTGAAAGTTAAGAATATTTCATTTGAATTCAAAGTTAAGAAATTAAATATTGATGTCAATGTATATTTCTTTGTGTTATTATTTCACAATTTTTGTGGCATCATAGCATTACAAGTTAATTTTAACATTCACTCCAATATTACTAATCCTAAACTACACTTTAACAATTTTTACCTTATAATGCTAATACCACTTGTCGCTTTACCATAGCTACTCAATTTCTTCAGGAGGATGAGTTACCCACAAACCCCAAACACAACCTGGCCAAGTAGCAAAATGGAAAAAACCTTTTTCAAATTTTCGATCCGTTCAGGAATCGAACCCATCCTTCGTGCAAGCCGAGGATGAAAGTTATTGGTTGATACCCTGATACAACATGTGAATTGTACAGCTCCTTTAACCCCACTGATGCGGTCTTTTGAAACAAAATTTAAAGGTGACCCTGCCTAGTATACATTGCAATCGCTAGTATTGTTTAGAAAAAGATGTGTATTTTTCTGCCTTAAAAAAAGTGGTCAAATTAACAGAAAACTGGAGAACTTAACTGAAATATTTCAGCATGGAGATAGTTGGAGAGCGCTAATGATTCAAGGCCAAGGCGCCAAGCAAGCGGCCTGCATGAGTAAGAAAAAAAAATTGAGAATTTTTTTCCCTCTTCTTTTGTTCCCAAAAAGATCCAATTTTTCAAACAGCTTGGTTCCCAATTACATTAATATTAAATATCTTCACAATAAAGTATGTTTCCCCTGTGCCCAAAGTGCGTTACTCCAAAAGCTATAATACAATATAAACCAAGTTATTAAAAATATTGCCTTGGTTCCCCACGGGGCGTGTTCATAAATTTTTGTATCCCAGTAACTCTTCGAGCATTTACTATGAAAAATATCTGGGAGGGGTGGGGGGGAATGAAACTTTTAATTGCATTCAATTATGAAAAATAATATACTCGGCAGTTTTTTATGTCTCCATAGAGATATTAGGGGATGGTGTCTATATAGAATGGGGGAAAAATCGGACATATACTGGGTATCCGCGATAAAGTGGCCATTTTTAAGGTGAGCTTGTTCTAATATGATTCTTTAGATGGGTTGGTGGTGAAGTGATAAAACTTTCTGATTGGTAAACAGTGGGGCGTAGGATCAAACCCAGACAGCCTTTATGTAAATGTATTGTGTTATTATGTCACAATTTTTGTGGGCATCATAGCATTACAAGGTATTCCCAACAATCACTCCAATACCAATAAGACTAAGCTACACTTAAATAATTTCCTTATTATGCTTCTGCTTGTCGCTATTACCATAGATATTCAATTGTCCTCACGAGGCTGAGTTATCCCCAAACACAACCAGACCAAGTAGAAAATATATGAAAAAAAACTTTATCAAATTTTTGAACCGTCCAGGAATCAAAACCTTCCTTTTGCAAGCCGAGTGTGATGCGCAATCTGCCACGGAGGCAATACAACCAGGGTTGGTGGTGAAATGGTAAAACTTTCTGGTAAACAGTAGGGCGTAAGTTCAAACCCAGCCAGTCTATAGAATGTTATATATTTACGACAATCTAATATCACCGAGAAACTACAAAGGACCCCTTTAGTCTTATTCGGATAGTATAAATAAGGAGGACAATGTAAAAAGCCATTGGGTTTGGGTACCCGGAATAGAAAAAGAATATATTATTCTTACTATAATTAATTTGATTTTATTAAAATACCTTAGATAATTGGAAGCTTATACTTAGATAATTGGAAGCTTTGTATGGTTTAACAGTTACCATTCTTAATCATCTTGGAGAAAGGTGCGTTTCCAGCATTCAACCATCCATGCACCAGTACTACTGTCTTCTTATGAGGACTAAAGTTTGAGTCTGCTATGGTTTCCGAATGATCGACTAACAATACTTGACTTTTGACCGGGTTGTCTCTGAAATTAGACAGTCAAATTTACTTCTAATCAAGTTTACACTAATCACAATATATCTCAGACAATGTAGCCACCAAGGGGAGCGAGCCAGCTTCATTGGGTGACGGTCCTAAACCCGTGTAAATACAGAGGGCTTTGTGTTAGGAAGGGCATCCAGCCTTTAAAAACTCTGTTCAAACAAATGATGATAGATCATCAGCGAAATGCGAGTTTCTTCGCAGTTTCTATAGATACTGTTAAAACAAGCGAATCCTTTTTCGCTTCCTGGAACGGTAACCGTTCCAGGAAAGGATTACCGTGCCAGGAAAGGACTAAATAGAGTAGGCAAAGGAAAAAAAGTTGTGGCATGGTAGAATGAAGGAAAGCAACGCCGACCACAAATAGAATTGGGAAAGGGTGAAGTTAAAGAAAAAGAAGGAGGCTCTATCTCAGAACTTGGTCTCGACAGTAATTGCCTCCAGCCGTTCTTATTTGCCAATCTCCTTCTTGGAGTGCGGTACTGTTTATGATTTCGATGACTCATTCGACCCATCTTATTTTTTGTCCCACCAAGAGTTTCCGGCCCTATGATCACATTAACACAATTGTTGCCAAATTATGGTTGCCTCTATCATTTTAAGGAGCATTTACGTCATTGTTCTCTCCGTGCTCTCCGACACCGTACCATGATCTTCAGAGTGATTTGACATAAAAAATAGTGTGGAAGCTCCTTTGTGGTTACCTCTTATCACGTGTCCAAATCATTTCAGTCGTCTTCATATTATAACGGTTACAAGAACGATGTTGTTATAGAGCATAAAGTTACAATTGGACATGCAACTGACATGCCCAATTTACTGACGTGGATAACGTCAGTCGACGGGGGGGGGGGCAAATGTTTTTGTCTCACCTTGTATAAAGCCAAAAAGAAACACGGTCTTTTAAATTTTTGTCAGGAGATCCTTCAAATATGTCTTCCACTTCCCTCATGTAGTCTTGGATCAGATCAAACTTGGAGGAAAATGAATAATTACTGATTTGGGAAAACATTTGTTCCACACTATTGCAATCTGTAAAAATAGACACCAAAATTACCTGAGCTCAGTGCTGCCAACCGCTTATAATGATAAAGCCTGAGATTTTGTAGTCAAAAAGCCTGTGTTCACAGACTTCCATATTTTCGGAGCAAGGTCATTTTTTTCGTGATCTGGAACCGGGGAGGAGTGTCTGGCAACATTTTTATTTTTTTAAACTCGCTTTTTAATTGGCCGTCATGGATCCAATTTGGACGGTTGTACATACGCAATAGAGACGTGGCTATAAAAACGTTTCCTAACCTCTCTAATTGGGTTAAAATTTGTTAAAAAAAAAAAAAAATCAAATGGTTGCAGACACTCCTCACCGGTACCAGAATCATTTTTTCGTAACTTGACATTCCGGAAGAAATAGTGAAAATTGCGGGAAATTCAAAATATCAACCTGTATTACAGTTACTGTTAAATAGAGATAGAACGTGAATGTGATGACGTATTTCGGGATCAGTTTTCGTCCCAAAGTGTGGATATTGGCTAGTTTTAGAAGACATCTAACTTCACACTAATCCGAGTACCAACATCTTAAACGGGAAAATTAAAAAAAATCGGTGCAAAGGAATAGGTACTTCATGGAGGTCACGGGTAGGAGGAGGACCTCCCATATTTTTAATAAAGACCATGTATGATTTATTTTACACTTACGAAATTCTCGGTTACAAAAAATCCTGAGATCGGGTTGAGATGACTGTGTTTCTTTTAAATTGGCCTGAGGAAGACTGGAAAAGCCTGTCAGTCTGTGCAAAACCTGAGAAGCGGTCAAAAACCTGTGATCACAGGCCAAAGCCTGAGGGTTGGCAGCACAGCCTGAGCTCATGTTTAGTTAGAATGGATATTTCAATGAGTCCGTTAGGATACAGGCTGACCTATAAAAACCTGACGCATTTTAAATCGATGTCACTCTTTTATTATTGTAGTTAATTAAATCGTTTTTATTTCATTTGACAGCTGCAAAAATGACGTTTAAAACAACTCTAGTTGTGAAATTATTAATAAAAAAATGACGTTTAAAACAACTCTAGCTCTGAAATTGTTAATAAAAAAATTACGTTTGAAACAACTCTAGCTGCGAATTGTGAAATTATTAGTAAAAAAATGACGTTTAATGACAATTTTTCACACATGGCAAATAATGTTAGTTATGGTATATAACGCCTATGAAGTGGCGACCGATTCCATCAATGAACAGTCCCAGACGCTTTTTGAAACTGTTATTCACATTGTCAGTATTTGTCGAGCATTAAATCGTTTATTGTGCGAGATTGTAGATATAAACATGTGTCAGGTTGTTATGGGTCACCACCCTTTACAATGCCTATAAACCATGATGGAGGTTAAAAAAGGCTATATCTTCACTTTGACTAAAAACTATAAAAGGTTAATTAGAGCTACTGCATTATCCGTAAGTATGAACAACTCGTGGCGAGGTGTCGCAAACCAGCCCCACGTCTACTAACCTAGGATGATGAATGTTAGATCGCTTTCACATGGTATACCCTGATTTTCACTAATACCATTTTTTATTAGTGACCCCTAGTCGCACGTCGCACCATACGAATGAAAAAGTTTTTTGCCTACCAAATATTCTTATAGACCAGAGTTTTCCAAACTGGGGGGGGGGGCGTGAAGGCAAGCCAAGGGGGCGCGAGATCAGTTGAATTATTATCATTTAGTATTTTTTTACACAAGTAATTTCTTTAGAAAATTTGAATGAGATAGCATTCAGCAACACATTTGTGTTTTGAATGAGATAGCATTCAGCAACACATTTGCATTTTGAATGAGATAGCATTCAGTAAATCATTTGAATTTACTGAATGAGATAGCATTCAGCAACACCCATACCCATTCATAATTTATAATGTAAATGGGAGAGGGGGCGTGGGAGGCTTCATTTCAAGAAAAGGGGGCGCGGTACCAAAAAGTTTGGGAACCACTGTTATAGACTGTATAAAGTGAAATTTATTTTTAACTCCACGATTTTTCTTTAAATATCTAACTGTTCGTTCCACCATAACTCACTGTAGATTTTGTAGGTGTCATTTTGGGGTATCATTGATAGCCATTTTAACTTCATTAGGTCTACGGTTTACAAAAATACTAGTTTTTAATTAGTTTAATTAAATCCCGTGAATATAATGTAATAAATACAACCAATTTTTGCAAATTTGGACCAACCATCGACATATATCTAGTGGAGATGACAGAATCCCAAGCCACAGAAATTATGGTAATCTTCCGAGATGGAACAAACCAGCCGTTAGAGACGGCTCCGTAGGTTCGCACCCTCGTATTGAGGCTATTCCCGACCTAACCTTGGCAGGGAGCGGTCAATGTGAGTGGCGCGCCTGACAGTTACCAGAATATAGAGTGTGAAACCTGTTCTAGAACGGCCTTTAGTTGTTAAATAAATATTGAGCAAAAAAAAGGTTTAACTCACGAATAGCACACATTTCTAAACAAAATAAAAGACAACCAAAAAATAGTTTCATATCAAAGATTGACATGACCACCGATGATTACAAACACCTTACTAAGAGTTACTGAAAAGAGGTGAATCAAAATGTGTTAAATGAAGGATGCATAATACATTTCATTAACAATTTTATTAATTTATTTTTTAAAATAAATATCAAATAATTAGTTTTTATAACAAATCGAGTTTTGTTTATTTACGCACTCTGCTAGTTATCAGGGAAATCACCAAAACTAATAATTAATAATTAACTAATGATTATTATTATATAAGTAACCAGTGAAGAGGAGTAACCTGTCACTCTCATTCCGACTTGTCTTATCTCAATCATCTTTGCACGTTAAAATCAAATTAACCCTTGGTGACTTTTGAAGTACCTATCAACAAATTAATTAAATAATAAAAACCAATGATAATTTTACACTGGGCCAGTTTGTAAAAAGGTAGTATTTTACGAATACCCTTAGAAAAAATGACAAAGTGTAAAGTCAGCATTACTTTAAGAGAATTGAGACAGAAGAACGTGCAATAATAAATTTAAGTGCGGGATATACAGCAGCAACAATAAACTTGGCCCCCAAAAATAGATATCACTATTTTCATAAGCGGAATTCTTTGGAAGGGTGGGTGGAACTTGTCCTTTTTTCAATGATAATTTTTTGTGAGATATCAATACTTTTTGTAAAGATTACTATATTATGTAACTGATTATTTAGCCGTTTACTCTTTATTTCTTCTTCTTCTTTTCGACTACACAACATATCGGAAACCAGGGAATTTTTGTGTAAACCGGACCCAAATGTCCAATAAGATCTAATACCAAAGTATTAATAAAGTAATATGCACTACAAAGCAAATAAAAACAGCTATATTTATAGTGTATCTTCTTCCCTGAAGTTATAGCACTGAGTGTTGAATTTTGATATTTGCGGGTTTAAATGAATTAAAGTCTCTCTAACTTCATGCAAAATTTCAGAGTCTTAGCAGTTGAAACTAGATTTCGTGCATTTTCTTCCTAAAACGGAACCGTTTTGGAACACTTATAGTAAAAGAGTGAATATATTATTTTTGCCATTTAATTGAATATAAATATTTTTCTCCGTGCAAGATTTTAGCGTCCTACCAGTTTAAACTAGTTTTCAAGCATCTCCTTCCCCAAAGCGGAACCGTTTTGGAGCACTGGGAGTGAAAGAGTTCAAATATAAATTATTTCCCGCTTAATTGCATGTAAATATCTAACTTTATGCAAGATTTCAGTGTTTTATCAGTTAAAACCACATTACAATACGTTGTATTGTCTTCCCTAAAGCGACACCGTTTTGGAGCACTTAGAGTTAAAAAGTTCAAATTTTCGGATTTTTCCCTTTACGNAAAATTGAACTTTAGACCCCTATGCTCCGCAGTACTTTTTAATGCAATTTTTATCGAGGTACGATACCTAATTTGTTAAAAGCTGTAGAGCTTACCACAAATGCCTTTCATAAGGGTGATAAGCGTGATGACAAAAAAAAAAGTGCCATGACCTATGACAGAATTTTTGACCATTTTTTATTCACGTATTTCTAAATTTAGTCTCGGGATTGGAAATTATTTAGGGGCCCGTGCCCCCCCCCCTTGCAATGGGATAAAAGACACACCATTCATTTGATTTTTTTTAAAAAAAAATTACGTGATTGTGTATAATGAAATTTGAGAAACACCGCCCGCTTAAAAAAACAGGGTGGGGGGAGCACGTGTCCCCAGGCCCTCTCCTATATCCGCGCATGGTGCCTTTTCGTATCCTTACATCTTTATAAAATTCGAAAATTACAAGTCGTTCAAAATTAGGGGGGGGGATCGATCATATTGGGACATAATGTAGAGTGTAGAGTATTGTTAAGACACACCAAATAATGAAACCTAGGCAAATAATATAAAATACCAAAATTATTTTTCAAATCTTAAATCACCTCTCCCGATCAGGGTTCGAACCCGAAATTTACTGTGAGAACTTTTGAAATCAACCCATTTTTTAATAAAAATCTAATTTCGTTTTCATTTTTAATGTTCATTGTAAGAGGATCAATATATCTTTTATTTTCAAAGACCTTTGACTCACTAATAACTATCTGTATTATATTTGCAGGATGTGATTGAGACAGATAGGTACCCCATCTTGTGGTTGGTGTACTTCTTTCATAATCAATAAGGACACTTTCAATTGTTACAATATTTCTGTTTATATTTTTATTGATTACTGTATTTTATTTTTTCCATTTCCTGTCTTTCCTATGCGATTTATTTTATACATTCATTACTTGCGTCCCGAATATGTACGAGTTTATTGAAATAAATCGATTAAGTACAATAAATCATTTGATGGTAGACAATTGTATGAGAATGCAGTTCTGAATAAATTTTTGTCTACTGCTAAATTCAATTGCAAATCTATTGGTATATTGCCAGAAAACTATTCTTAACAAATATACGTAAAAATAAGCAGATGCTCAACCCGTTGAGCGGTACTGCGAAATATGATGTTTAAATTTTACTCATGCTACGAAGATGTTGCTTAAGAAAAGCTTTAACTTCGTTTTTATTCATGAAAACAGAAGCACACGTTTCTTTTCATCCATGTTACTCATTGATTCCAAACCACTTGATATGAATTTTACCATTTTTATTAAAAAAATCACCTATACATTACGCATATTTTAATCTTTAATCCATTTTATCCTAATGAACTGCAATGAATGAATATACTTGCCCTAAGTTCTCCTTGAATCAATGCTTATTAAACGAAAAGCTCACTTGGCATACTGAGTGATTGATTGACTCACTCACTGACTTATTATTCACGATCACTAATACTAGAAACTTGGTTGAGAAACTGAGAGAAAATTATCGCCAAAATTATGCCTTTTAAAATATATCAAAAAATAATCGGGAATGAACTGGGAACGAAAAAAAAGTCTTTGTTCTTATTCCAGCTATAACAGAATTTCAGTATTTCCTAAATAAAAAAAATAAGATACATGCCTCCCCCAGAGAGGTTAGGAAACGGCCATGCCTCGGTAAAAGTAGGAAATAGATGATTTTTAAAGATTATTGAAATATGAATTTCTTACTTTGACCAAGCACCTCTGGCCATTGTATACATGACCGGTCAAAGTAGGAAATAAATGATTTTTAAATATTATTTCCTACATTGACCAAGTGACTTTGGGAATTGTATACAATGGCCGGTCATTGTATACAATTCCCAATTATCTACTTGGACCGTAACATATATACCAAATATTTTTTTATGCGATTTTTGGATTCTTCGCCGTATCTTGAAACGAAAAATACCAAATTATAAGAAAATATCAAATTGTGAAGGGGAGAAATTTTTTTTGTGACGATTCCAAAGGTCCATAGTTAACAATAAAAATCCGAAATTTACACAAAATAGTGATTTTGCGTAATTACTAACTTCCCAAAAATCGCCCTTTGATTTTCTTCGGCACAAATGGGACTATTCTGCTCTTACTTCAATGACTGGTTAGGTGGTTTGTACAAATTTAATATACAGGTTCTCCCAAGAAAACACGTAATCCTTTTAACCACGTATAATACTAGGACCCACATGTTTAATAAGCAAATAAAGGACAATTTGCTGAATAAACATGGGTAAGGCTATTACTTGGTAAGTGGAAAATTGTCAAATTTAGTAGAATTGAATTGATCAGTAGTGTTTATTGTTAAACATCCCGTCCCATGCATCATAATAATATTTTTGTATTTTCTGTAGACTTTGGGTTCGATGATTACGTATAGTCGTTGATAGAAAACGCGTTATATAACTCAAAAACTTGAAAAGAAACTCAAAACACTTTATTAAAGAAAATAAAATCAAAGGGTAAAAAGTCGTTCACTGTCTATCTTCAAAAATACCGTACACAAAACACGCACGGAAACTACGTAATTTACACACTGAAAACTCACTAATAATCACATGAACCTAACTTACTTAATTCATTTTTAAAACGGACTGAACTGAACAACAAGACTGACTCAGTTTCCACGCGCGGCTCCCTTATATAGATCTCAAACCAATTTCTAGAATTTTTTAGTATACAGGGAACTATATCCTACTACAACCTTCTAGAATGAGGAAGCAAATTCGCAATTCACATTCCAGAAAATTGAGAACATTGATATTTTATATATGTGCTGAGATGTGCTGCCACCTAGTGGATTACTTTGCAATTAATTCATTAGAACATCAGAAGTTAAGGAGGTGCTGCCACCTTAGTGGATACATTTGGAATTCGCTTCAATATATAGGGTCTTTCAATAAGAATGATACATTTTAAATTTTCAATAAACTGAAAACGGATGTAGATATGAAAGAGATTTTAGTACCATATTGATCCCTAGGGTATGCCGTTACGCTCGGAATAGGATATCATTCAATTGTCCACCGCGACTCTAATTGCATTGATAGACTCATCAGGTGCACCCATTTGGGATTACTTTGCTCAACAGTTGGGGCCGAATGTCAACAATTAGGTTGACAAATATTCGCTTTAAGATCATCCAAAGTCTGTGGATTATTGGCTTGGGATATTCCCAAATAAAAAGTGCAAGGGAGACAAATCGCACGATCGCGGCGTTCAATTCACAAGTGCTCGTAGTGAGATGATCCGGTTTCCAAATTTAGCCTTCAGTAAATCTAGGATTTCACTGGCTGTATGACTACAAGTGTTGTCTTGCTGGAACCACATCTCGGTAATATCAATGTTCTCAAGTTCTGGCCACAAAAAGTCAAGTAACATGGCTCTGTAGAGATCGTCATTAACAGTTACTGTTCTACCCTCCTCATAATGGGCGCGATCGCAAAAACCCATTCAAGCAAAGAGGCCTTTGTTTGAGCTTTAGTATACGTGGTTCAAAGGATTTCATGTTTTTTCGGGACACCCTGTAGAAATGATTCATATCTGTTACTGCTTTTAGAAAATCGTCGTGGGCGAGGTTTTCGGTTTCCCTTTTTACATTGTTTTTTACACGGCACTGAATTTCGCGTTCGGCTACATCATGGATTGTAATTCATATTTTGTTCAAGACTTAGATTGTGTGTCTTATTATATACTATCCATTCGCCTGATTTACCTTCTATATTTTGTGAATATTTCGTTCATATCTAAATAACCACGTCAGACATAGGTTATCCTAAGTGATTTGACGGAAACCGAATGTACTCAATGTGATAAGATGGTAAACCATAAAAGCAAAATATTGGATACCTAATACAGATATGATGCTATGCGTATAATTATTAGGCCTCGTGAGTGCTGAGTTTTTTTTTTTTTTTTTCATAGTGTATCATTAATATCTAACATTCCATTTGCTGGGAACTTACAAACTCACATTGGCTTCGCCCACCCTGGGTTGGGCTGGAAAAATAGCATCATGGGAGTTCGAAACTACGAGTTCACCCAGCAAAGTAAATTATTTTACATCTCTCTGGACGTTGCTTAACTTCGGTCATCTTACGGAAACAGTTGTATTGAGCGTGTCCTAAGTGGATTGTTTTTATTAGCTTTCATTGTTCAGTGAATGTTTGTTTAAACATATATCTTCTTTATCTTTATTTATTTCCTGTCCAGATTAAGGCCATACAAATTGACAATCTATGACAGGCCTCACAAGAGCGGNTCTCCATACCAAATTTCATCAAAATCGGTTCAGTAGTTTAAGCGTGAAAGCGTAACATACATACAGACAGACAGAGTTACTTTCGCATTTATATATTAGTATATGGATTAAGATGTAATAGAGGCTCCCACGGCACTGATGCCGTGGGGGCCTCTATTAAAATTTGGGCCAATAATATATAGTCGTAAACATCAAAAGGTTGGTAATTAGTGTTCTAATATTGATATCTTTCGGGTAAAAAATGGTAAAAAGGGAAATTATGTACATAGTATTGTGATGGGCGTGGGCATGCCAGGAATGGTTCTAATGTAGCATAAACTAGGTCCCAACAGCCCGAATTAAATACACGGGGTCACATTAGATCAGAGAGTGGGAGCAGTTGACTTGTTGAGTACTACTACTACGACCTGGGTCACCAAGTGTTATTGGCCATTTCTGGTAGAAGCCTCTTTTTTACAAATGGGTAGCTGTTTTTGACTGCAGTGAAATGGCAATGGAGGATACCGACCGAAGTTAAGCCATAATAGACTTTTTCAGTATTTGAATGGAAGCCAGATCGAGAACATCACGTGTTGTTGGCCATTTCTGGGTTCACTCAGCACTGTAGGGATAACTGAGTAAATGTTCTTCATTAAGTCCTTTGAAGCCTACACCTTGGTCAAACAAATTGTAAAAATTGGAAACTTTCTAGGGCTGCCCTGAAAACCAAATACCAAATCACTGACCTATTTCACATCAAATCCCTTCTTTAGATCCGTCGCAACAACAATGTCATATATTTTTCAGATGCTACTGCATTCTGATGGCGCTGCTTCAATTAATGAAAGTTTGAAATATATTACGAGTTAAAGCATGACGATCGTTGAGAGCGGAATGCCCGGTTACGCCGGACTTTTTAAAAGTAAGCCTGGAATTGCCCCTTTTGTTACTGCTTGCTTGTAGGTTATTTATTTTTGGTACAATGTTTTCTCCGAACGAAAAAAACTCTATTTATTGCATGCTTCATTAGGTGAAGACCCTAAGCCCGTGTAAATACAGAAGGTTTGGTCTTAGGAAGGGCATCCAGCCTTTCAAAAACTCTGCTTCAAACTAATGATGAGAGATCATTAGCAAAAAGCAAGTTTCTACGCAGTTTCAATTCATACTGTGAGAAGCAAGCTAAGGTTACCGTGTCGGGAAAAGGATACAGCTAAAGAGAGTGGGTATCAAGCAAAAGGTTGTGGCATGATAGAAATAAGGAAAGCAGCGCTAACCCCAAATATTATTGGGAAGGGGTGAAGTTAAAGAAAAGGAAAAAATGAAGAAGTAATATAAAAATAAATATACTTCCTAAGCTGCTCCAAAAATCTATCAAAGCTATGAAAGTTTTGAAAAAATTCATGGCACTACCACGGCACTACGGCATCCCTGATGACAGTGATATTATTATTCACTCTTTGCGAATAATATCAACGGAAGTGTACTTCTGCTTCAAGTATTTTGAGAAATTAAAAATGCATTTAATATATTTATGCGCGTTGCTGACAGGTAAGGGTGTACCACGTTGGGACCTTGTCAGTTACATTTTTTAATATTCAAGATGGGGATGAAGGGAGTACAAAACAATATTTTATCGTCGCTCGGCTCAATGTATATTATTCATCAATCTCCACCGCAGGCCCGCCAAAAGAAAATCCGGGCCAGGGACTGAAAAGTTACGAGCCCCTATACAAAAATCCATGAATCCACAAAAGCAAATAACCTAAACATTAAATATAAGTATCCATGATGTATAATATAAACCAATGATGTTAAATTACTTCTATTAATAACGAATCATGATCAATGAATCAACTTTTAAACTGTATAAACTATTAAACTGTATAGATTCCAAATATAAATTTTTCAATATAGAAGGTTTGAATATTAAAGATGAGCACGTTTGAATTCCGGTCCCCTCCGAAAACCCCGTTCCCGGGGGATTCCCCCCATTTCCCTCTCTCTCGGTGGGCCTGCTCCACCGTAGATTCGGTAATTTCATTAATTTTTCTTTCAACATTCCCTTCTGGCACGTACAGGAATATTAATTTGAAATCAGGATTTAATACGATCGATTTTAATCAATCAAGAGTGACATCATCGTTTCTGATGGCAGACAAAAATGCAGCTCTGAAGATGTTGCTGTTTGTTTCTAAAGTTTTTAATTATCACCATAAATCTAATCTTCTTGGCGAATAATTTGCATGAGCCCACAGAACCATGTCAATTACTAAAATATAATTTTCGTCAGTAACATAATTATATTGCAAAATGTTTTCTTTTACACAAAATGTTGTTACACAATATTCAGACTCACTCTGTATAGTACTCAAAATGTTATTAAACAATATTAAGAATCACCCTGTATAGTACTCAAAATGTTATTAAACAATATTATGACTCGCCCTATATGGTATTCAAAACGTTGTTAAACAATATTAAGTCTCACCCCGTATGGTACTGGAATTGTTTTAAACAATATTAAGACTCACCCCGTATGGTACTGGAATTGTTTTAAACAATATTTAGACTCACCTTGTATAGTACTCAAAATGTTGTTAAACAATATTAAGTCTCACCCTGTATGTTACCCAAAATGTTGTTAAACAATATAAAGACTCACCCCGTATGGTACTGGAATTGTTTTAAAAAATATTTGGACTCACCTTGTATAGTACTCAAAATATTGTTAAACAATATTATGACTCACCCTGTATAGTACTCAAAATTTCGTTAAACAATATTATGACTCACCCTGTATGGTACTCAAATTGATGTTAAACAATATTCAGACTCACCTTGTATAGTACTCAAAATGTTGTTAAACAATATTAAGACTCACCGTGTACAGTACTCAAAATGTTGTTAAACAATATTCAGATTCATCTTATATAGTACTCAAAATGTTGTTAAACAGTATTCAGACTCACCTTGTATAGTACTCAAAATATTGTTAAACAATTTATGACTCACCCTGTATAGTACTCAAAATGTCGTTAAACAATATTATGACTCACGCTGTATGGTACTCAAATTGATGTTAAACAATATTCAGACTCACCTTGTATAGTACTCAAAATGTTTTTAAACAATATTAAGACTCACCCTGTACAGTACTCAAAATGTTGTTAAACAGTATTCAGATTCATCTTGTATAGTACTCAAAATGTTGTTAAACAATATTCAGATTCATCTTGTATAGTACTCAAAATGTTGTTAAACAGTATTCAGACTCACCTTGTATAGTACTCAAAATGTTTTTAAACAATATTATGACTCACCGTGTACAGTACTCGAAATGTTGTTAAACAATATTCAGATTCATCTTGTATAGTACTCAAAATGTTGTTGAACAGTATTTTGAGTGCTATACACATTCGTGTTTCTGAAATTTGGGGCCCCTCTTCAATTTCAGTGAAATTCATTGACGTTCTTCTACAGGGTGATTCAGAAATATAGACACCCGGGTGGGTGGAAAAACAAAAAAATGTTTTTAATCAATGTTACGCAGGTGCTTAAAACATGCAGGTTACATCAGTTTTGATTGAAAGCGTAATTAGTTTTTCACCCAAAATCTTCCATTTCAAATTTTCTTAAAGTTGTCCACACATGGTAACGTATGTACATATATTTAGGAATCACCCTGTATATTACATTTAGTGACACACTCAAAATGAATTACTGTTTTCCAATTCAATTAATAAACTTATGAAAACAAATACTTCACACAATAAACTTTAGACTCATTTGTGTATTCTATTATGATTTAGTTGATTTTTGCACCCTTCAAAACCATCCTCTATTGTGCGCGGAACCTGGATCCCTGGAGTTCCCTCCACTCGTCAAATCAAATACAAATGATTTGATTGAATCGGGATACTATGTCAAGTAAAATCTTAATAAGGCAGATAAAATACTATATCTTCACTTGACAATAAAAAGTGTCAAGTATTTTAAAGTCAAGTGAAGATACACATAGAAATGTATTTCAATTGATATACAATCTCAAATACAGTACTTCTATGCAGGGCCGTACTCAAGATTTTTTTCGGGGGGGGCGAAGGATTGACAGCCAAGCCAGGACTAACACCTGAAAATGATGATCATAGAAGGTGATGTTGTTGTTGATGTTATTGTTGTTGTTGCTGTTGATGATGATAATGCTGTTCTTGTTGGTGGTGGTGAGGATGAGTTACATCTTACAATATTACATAAGTGCATAAGTTATGCATAAAAAAAAAAGAAATTTCGGGGGGGATCTGGACCCCCATGGACCCCCCCTCCTGCATACGGCCTTGCTTCTATTTATAGTTATGAATACTTGTAAAAACAGAGTGTTTCTAAAAGCTTTAACAATCAAATGAAGTACTAATGGTTTTGTTAAATGTAGATCTAACTCTGTTAATATGAGGCTTTGGGTGTCCTGATTGGGTCTAGAAACTAATCAGCAATTTCTATGAACATAGTAAAAGTCCATACCCAGTTTCATTAAAATCGGACAAGGCGTTTGAGAGTTATCCTGGAACGAAGAACTAGTTCTAAATTTTGATGTTCGTCATTTTATTTATTCTAGTTGTTGTTATTCAACAATTAATCTACACTTTGCTTTCAACAAATTTGAAGATGATTTTGTTTTTCTTATTATTTGGTTTAAGTTCTTTTTAACATCCGAGGTCATTGAAGATGTGGTTTTTCTCTCCATTCGCTGGAAACATCAAAACCATTTACCCATATTGACCCTGCCAACCCTTGTTAGGGCTGGGAATAGTCAGTATCATGAGAGTTTGGACTTGTAAATAAAAAACACCTTCAGCCAGCGTTGATGCACATTAAAAACACCAGATCCCGTAAGATGGCTGAAGGTCGTGCTTGGTGGGTCCAAGTAAAACCAAAACTGGTGTATTCAACCTGATGCCATGGAAGCTAGCTGAATGTGTTTTTTATTTCCCTACTTGTTTATTTCCATGTGAGTCTAAAGATAAAACACCATCAATATTATAATGATCGTCATTAGCATTAATGATGATGTATTTATGAGATTTATAAATCACATAGTTCTGATGGCCACATCTATGCAGATGACCCAAGTAAGAGTAAAGGTACCCACACACCATAAGATTTTCCTCACGATAAATTCCATGAGGAACTCCTCAAGGAAATCCTCAACTAAAGCCCCGGACAAAAACGGTGTTTTTTTCTTCAGTTCATTTTCTTCAGTTAAATTTTTGTGGGGACCAGTCAGATACTATTATTATTTTTTTAGCATTAATTCAACTTAAAATATGGATTATTTGAAAGTAGGTTAATTTTCACGATTAAATGGTGGGAGATACGAGAAAACTCACTTTTAAATATATGTAATTCACAATTTTATTACTTGAAAATCGACGAAACTTTGGAGAAATCAAATATTCTTTTGTATTTTTTTGAAATATGAAAAATTTTTTTGTTGTTATTTTTATTTAAAATATCAGTTTCAGGTTAGATAACATAAAAAACTAAAATTCTTAAATTAAATCACTACGATTTAATTTAAGAATTTTAGTTTTTTTCCGAATGGTGCAAGAGTTTTTAGGGAGCGACTTTATGAGAAAAACAATTTTAATAGAGGCATGGCCGATCAAAACGTTTCCTAACCTCTCTGGGAGGGGACGTTCATCTTAACGCTTATATTGATAAAATAAACGTATAATTTTCTTCTCACAATATTCACAGGCTAAAAATGAAACCTAGCAATAAAATATAGCAGCAATAAAAAGAAGTCGCTACCGAATCAGTAACGACGCGATTCAGTTGAATCCTTCACAAGAAACGAGGGATTTTCGGATACGCGGGATTTTTCTCATTTGCGGTTTGCAATTTGCAATATCTTTCCGGCCGAATCTTTTGTTTTGTTTTTAACTTTTTATGTTACTTGTTAGCTTTGTTGACATATTTTAACCCCTCCAGACAGGTTAGGAAACGTTTTTACGGCCATGCCTTGATTGAGCACGACATTTTTTGAAAGTAATTAAAAAGGGGAAAAATATTAAGGATATCATGGGATTAAAAGCGGTGAGATTTGGGAAAAAGGGATTTTTTCTGTACAGGATTCTCTGTCATATGCCTTCAATCAAACCTAGTAACTTTTGCTACTTTTTTCATGTTGGTACAACTCATGTACAACTATGATTTCCAAATAAACAAAGATGTCTACTTCAGTTCAATATTTTCAAATAGTTCAATAAATACGGAAGAAAAAGGTTTTTTTCAAAATAAATTAAAATTAAAGTGAATTGTTTAATCTCCCACCCCTAAAACGTTTAAAGAGACTTTTTAAATTATATTAAACCATATTTTAAGTTTGTAACTTGCTCAGAAAAAAAATAATAGTATCTGTCTGGTACCTTTTTGTGAACAGTGCGAGCATTTCGTAATCCCAGTCGTGAATGACAAAAACATCATCGTTCACAAAATCACAAAAACATTATCGTTCGCAGCGTTTGGTTCATTTACTTGAAACTTGTCCTGTATGCTACATCCGCCTTCGTTCTATAGTGAGTTCTTTCCAAAGACATGCTTCACTTTCATAAACATGAATAAAGTCCTCCAAAAATTACTGAGCTGACGCCATTCTACTTTAAAAAAAAAAACATCTCCTTTTTTCATCAACATCGCAAGGTTGGGATCCATCCCAACCTTGTGGCCGTCGGAAAGGTTTTTCAATTTCAATTCTCGCGATTTCAGTTCATTTCTTGAGGAAAATCTCATTGTGTGTGGCTACTTTTAAAATTATTAGTTTCAAGGCCATAGTATGGAGATGAGGTAATTTAAAATAAATTTAGCCAGTGTCTAAATTGTTTTTTAAAAGTAATAGTTCTGTGGATTGTAGACCCCACTCAAGCAATGGTCCGTCATGAGTCAACTATAGTGATTTTAAAAAATAATCAGATAATTGGATAGATTTTCCATACCCAGATTCATTGAAATCGGACAAGCTGTTCCAGAGTTATAGTGGAATGAGCAGATAGACAACCAGGCAATTAAAGAAGAATTGTGGTTTTAAAACTTGATGAGAATGATCACTAGTGAAAATAAAGGGAGACTTCGGAGCTCTCGTTCCTCGAAAAAAATTTCAAACCATGATTGAGCAGTATGCATGGAGAGACCATACGTCCCGCTTGGACAGTCCCGCTTCGGAGACCCTGATCCCGCTATCCCCAGCAATTGCTTGAGGATGTTAAAATGTCCCGCTTTTGAGCAAAGCATTGAATATGTCCCGCCCTTTTTTGTGAAACTAACTTTTTTAAAATAAATGCTTCCGTTTGAGAAAAATCAACTCCGGACGGAAATGAAACCGGCTACCCAGGTTGAAAGTTAGAAGCGCTACCTCTCAACCACGAATGCTTGTAATGTTTAGTGTACCTACTTTATTTAGTGTTGTAAGCTATGCTCTTCCGTCTTGAATGACCAATAGATGTTAAAGAGACGTTAAGCCAAATTAAAAAAAAAAAAAAAAAAAAAAAGCTATGCTCATCGTCAAGTTAAACATCAACAAAAGTTGTGTAGAATTTCATGCACATGCTGAACAAAATTTGTTCTGCTGACAAATATTAAGAGAATGGATAGGTTAAATAGCTAAAAGAGTTCTATCTACCTTGTTAATTTTTGCATGCCATTAACACTAATAAATAAACAAAGGCCCCCATATAAATTTCCCCTCCGCACCACCAAAAAAAAATTCGCGTCCCGCTTAGGCACCAAAAATTTTCTGGTCACTATAAGTATGCATAAAACGAGTCAAACGCTTCGTAGCAGATGCTTAAGTTTTTAATCTGAGTAGGAATTGCTCAACGGGTTGAGCAAATGGGCATTCGCATTTGCTCAGCTTTTGGCATATTACTCCATGAGATTTTATAAGGCATCAAAAGAAAACTCTGCCAATGTGACACTTGGGTTTAATATTTTACTGGCTAAAAAAATATATTTTAAATTTTATGTATAGAGAGTGCAAAAATCGATCAAAAATCCCGCGTTTGTCTGCCTCCCTCCGTACCCTGTACAACGCACACCGTCCGCGGTGAACAGGACTTTGGCCACATAGCATTTACCGATTTGGTTGTAGGGCCCATTTGAGGTCTAATTGTGGCCCACAACTTATCATCACTGACAGTCACATATAAATGTAACTAACAATTTTCGGTACCCAATAACACCCTAAATGGGTTCGCACTACAGACAAACGGAATTTTATTCGATTTTTACTTTCCTTATTTCCTTTTATTCAATTTTTACTTCGATTGTAATAGCTGAAATTTTCGATGTTGAGTTTTCAATGCCAAAACACGTTTTGGGGTCCCCAGAGCCCAAATCCCGAGTTTCAGCCATTGTTCCGTGTGTGTGTCTGTCTGTGAAAAAGATTTCTCAAGAACGGCCAGTGCTAGAGAATTTGGTATGTATGTCAGTTTTATACCATGAACGGCAAAATAAGGTTTTGGTGGAAATCGAGTTTACTTTTGGCGGTTTTATGCCGCTTTTTATATAGCGAGAACTTTGAACTTGGTGTCTATTCATATGCATTTCATACAAGAAATTGAAAAATACAACCTAGGTTGAAGTGTAATATATTGTTGCCCGCTAATTAGCGGTTGAAGGCCGCTTTTTGGTGGTTCCGCCTAAAACCAGAATGGAAAGAGATAGAACTTGAAATTTGGTGCCTATTCAGTATTCATATCAATTTCATACAAGAAATTGAAGAATACAACTTAGGTTGAAGTGTAATATATCAAGAAGTGTATAATATATAATTTTATTTCCACTCTGGGAACTTCAAAACGTGTTTTGGCATTGAAAATTCGACATCGAAAATTTCAGCCCATTACAATACTTCCTTTTTTATAGATAAGGAAAGTCGTGCACACCAGATTTTTTTATTATAAACATAAATTTTCAATAATGTCCCTTTGAAATTTTCAAGAAAAAAAATATTAAAAATCGGATGATCAAAATGAAGCTAAGACTCCGTTCGTACATATTTCCTGGTCACGCCATTGTTGAGCAACACTGAAGTAGAACATTACTAAAGGGTTCAACTATCGGATCTCTCATTTTCTTTACTAACAACAGTATTTTGTACATCGTCCATAACTTTTCTGGTTAACTCCCCAATTCCATATGGAGAGTTAGCATTGGTCCATAAATAATAAATACCGCGAGCTCTGAAACAAGGGAAAATAAACGCTAGAACTCACTCAGTCTTATTCTTTAACTTCAACCTTTCCCAAGCAGCGCCGGCTCCAAATAGAGCCTGCGCTGCTTTCCTTTTGTTACCATGCCACAACCTTTTGTTCGTTGCTTACTCTCTTTAGTTGAAACTTTTGCATCTCACAGTATCCATAGAAACTGCGTAGAAACACGCTTTTGCTGATGATCCCTCATCATTGGTTTGAAGCAGAGAAGTTAAAGGCTGGATGCCCTTCCTAACAACAAACCTTCCGTATTTACACGGGCTTGGGACCGTGACCTAAAGAAGCAGACTCCCCTCGGTGGCTACATTTGGAAGACACCACAATAATATGTTTTAAATCATTCTCCCAGGTTTTTGTGTATGTGGCCAAATGCAAGAATATCAGTAATGGATGGAGGCCAAGCTGCAAGAGTTCTAGCACAAATCACTGGAGAGAATAGAAAACGATCTGGAAAGTCCTGGACAAGAGAATATGAGAGCAAGCTTAAAGAACCAATCTTAAAGAAGTTCAATGAGGAATTTCTGAAGTCTGGTAAATAAGCTAATAAATTGGAACCAGGAGCCCATTTCACATTAAGCTCAATCAATGTGAGATCATCGTGTTGGCCATATGTAATGTTGCTTTATCCTGCTAAAAGTTTGTGCTGTCATCATAAATCTAATTTGGGAGGCTAATAATTGACATTGGCCTCCAGAACCATGGGACTTACATCATTAACATAAATATGATAATATTGCATAATAACAATAAAATACTTGTTCTATGCACGGCGAAAGTTTACTACAGTGCTCCTGGCCAAGTTCCGTCCTAACGCATGCACGTAGGCGGTTCCGGCCTAAAATTCTGAGGCCCTAGATTTTTTCTGTGTCTGAACAACATACCTGTATGACCATATTATAGTATAAAAGATAGAACCCATATTTTTTTTTCGTTTTATCTAGAGTAAGAACCAGAAAATTCTGGGGGGGCTATAGTTGTCCAGCAGTGTGTATATTACACGAAACCCTTCTCTTTGTTTTTACCACCCTCATAGCTCTGCTTTATTTTTTGAAAATGTTTTGTAATTTGAAACAGAGTTTACTTACTCATATTTGACTGACTGACTCATCAAAATTATAGAGCGCTTCTGGTGACTAATAATGTATTATGAGATGAAAAACCTTTCGAAAAATATCAACACCAAATTTCTTCTATTAACCTTCAAAATAACTGTAATCAGTTCAGAATTTCGTGAGATATTCAGGGTAGGGGGTCTGAGAAGATCGTTTTATAAATCATAAAGCCACAGACTTCTATTTCACACTTACGTTGGTAGAACAGAATCACCCATAAATTGTATATCGGATTCATTTCCACATTCCTCATTCTTGAAAATACTCCAGGAGTCACACCTTACAGATTTGAAAGCATAGGGATTCCCTAAAGATTCCATGTAAAGGTGATAAGATCTGGAATGACTACAGCCGACTGGAAGCAAAGAGTGATTTTTTTCTTTTTTTTAAAAAAAAAAATCATTTGCACTATTGGAAGCAAGTGTTTTACCTTGTTCATGGAAGCTGTATGAAGGTTAGGGGAAAATAAAAGTATATAGTAATTTAGCAAAAGGGGATGATCTCATGTATATCAAAACTAATGAGCATAATCCAAAAATATTTTTATGTTTCATTTAAAGAAATTTGAAAATAATCAAACTAATTTTGAGGCCTGGCTAGGGGTGGCCGTAAGGCTACCAAGGCCAAATAAGGAAGAAAAAGAAAAAAAAATTGAAAAAACTTGATGTATCAACCACAATTAATTTGATAGACACGAGTGCTTTCGTCTGTTATGACATTGTGAAGTGAAAGCGCTCGTGTCTCATCAACGAAATTGTCTACTTCACTTGACGATTTCGTAACAGGTTCGGAACACAGATGAAAGCGCCCGTGTCTCATCAACGACATTGTCTACTTCACTTGACAAATTCGTAACAGATGGAAGCGCTCGTGTCTCATCAACGGCATTGTCTGCTTCACTTGACGATTTCGTAACAGATGAGAGCGCTCGTGTCTCATCAACGACATTGTCTACTTCACTTGACAATTTCGTAACAGGCGAAAGCTCTGTGTCTCATCAAATTAATTGTAGTTGATACATAAAGTTTTTTCAAATTAATATTTCAAAATGACTACAAACTATATATATATATATACCATCTCTAAACTCAAACTAATTAAACTGATGATTCCGTAACTGCCGAAATGCATCAATAAATAGAAAATTCAAAATTTTATTGTGCCTTGAAACAAAATTTATTTTTATTTTAAGTATTACAATAAACATACTGAAATTACAAATAATTTCAGGAACACATAAACCCTGCTTTCTAGATAAATATTTTATATTGATAACAATGGCACCACTTCCAATAAATGTCGTAACAGACGTTCGCATTCTTCAGGGCCGCCGAGAAAATCCGGGCCTGGGACTAAAAAATTACGGGCCCCTTTACAAAAATCAACAAATTAACCCTCCAAAATCCCTTAAAAGGTCCGGGGTTATTACCCCCCCCCTCGGTGGCCTTTGACGCTCGTGACTCACATATAACTTGTAGCCGATACAAAATTATTTTTGAATTTTATACTTTAAATTTTTGACTGTTCGTTTGTCAGATTTTACCACGTCATCTGTTTGAACACCTAATTCGATTATATCTGCTCCATTGATTTTAGGTCTGACAGCAGCGATGTGTTAACGTATTAAAAAAGCTTTAAGAAATGATCAGCCATTAAGAAATAATATTTCAGGGATCCAAAACTTTTGGCTCTAACATGTATTGGTCATTCGATACGGGGGTTTTATCCACATTTATCTCACCCAGCCTGTGTTGGCCCGGAAAAATAGCCAGGATCACGAGGGCGCGAACCCACGTAAAACTCTCACATAGTGCAACCTCGTTGGACGTTGCTTAACTTCATTGACCCAACGGGCAGTGGTGTATTTAACGTGCCATAGACGCTGGCTGATTTCTTTCTTGGTTTCTTCAAGTGAAAATAATATATGGCTGACAACGGCAGAATTGTAGTTTGGTTCATGAAACATTGTCACCGTGAGAAATAACCCCGAACCCTTTGCTTTATCAAATCTGTTAATTATTGGTTTTATGCCTGAACAGAAATATGAAAAATAAAATTGCTCTCCGTAAGGGTGGAATCACACTATTTGTCATGATTCTAAATTTTTAGGACAATTTCTCGCTGGACGTTGCTTAACTTCAGTGATCTAACGGGAACTGGTGTATTCAAAGTGTCATTGGCACTGACAACTTTACTCTTTGTTTTGCATTTAAGCAAGCATATCCGAAGCAATTTTCTATTATTTGAGTTTTAAAAACTCTGCCAATGTGACACATGGGTTTATTATTTTACTGGCCAAAAAAACACACACACCCCCAAAAAAAATTGAGGGGGTAATTTTTTTTCTCATGACGTTTCCAAATCTGGGGCGTAATTCATACCAAATTTGAAGTCTTTGCCTGTTAGCTTTCTCTTTTTAGACAGGATTGATGAAAACTGCTAACCAGCGGTAAAAACCGCCAAGGGTCTATTCGATTGCATCCAAAACAAGCAAAATTAGAGCCCAGATGGAACATGTATACTATATTTCATCCAAATTGGTCAAAGCTAAGTGGCAAAAGGGCCTATCATGGCGGACGGCGGACAAACGGATTTTTTTTATTCGATTTTTAGATTCTACGTACATCGAAACGTAAAATATCAAATTTTGAGGGGGGGTAATTTTTTTTTCTCGTGACGATTTGATTGGTTCATTATTGAAAATAATAAACCAAAATTAATGCCGTTAAAAGGGTCTACTCACAATTTGAAAATATATTCCGAGTTATTCCCATCGAAGATTCAAAACATCCTGGTTGAGGAGGAACACCTGAGTTGGGATAAAAATCTGCATGTCCAATCGCATCATAAAGACCAGCTACTCCGGCAGATGTATGAATAACGTCTACGAATGCGGCATCCGTTTCATCTAATCGCATGCCTGGTCCAAGAATAACTTGAAAACCTGGTCCTGCTGGGTCCAGTCCTGAAATACAAATATTTATAGAAAACTAACTATGGATTTTCGACCGATGTGTCTGAAAATATTTATGGGTTATATACTATGGTTTTACAGGTATTTTGTTCAGGCACAGAAAAATTCAAGACCTCCCCCCTCCGGATTTTTAGGCTAGAACCTCCTATACGTCTATCTGCCTCGGTAGCTCAGTGGTTAAGCGCTCGCCTGGTAAACAGAAGGGCGTGGCTTCAATCCCCAGCAGAGGCAGCATTTTTTTCTCATTAATTTGAGTATTTGACCACATAAAAATAGAGCTGTAAGGGTTAGGTCGTAGAAAATGCCTGAGGCATTAACCTCGCCTAGTGTTAACCTTGCACTCAAGAGTCCATTTTTATATATATATATATACCCGAACCTTATGAAAACATCCACAGACCTGTAATCCTTGATATTTTCTTAGGACAGTTGGCTCCTGTAGCTCCACTCACGTGAGCACCCAAACTATGTCCTTACCCAATCCTTGTGAAAACATCCACAGACCTGTAATCCTTGATATTTTCTTAGGACAGTTGGCTCCTGTAGCTCCACTCACGTAAGCACCCAAACTATGTCCTTATATATACCAACCCTTATGAAAACATCCAGAGACGTGTATTCCTTGATATTTTCTTATGACAGTTGGCTCCTGTAGCTCCACTCACGTGAGCACCCAAACTATGTCCTTACATATACCCAACCCTTATGAAAACATCCACGGACCTGTAATCCTTGATATTTTCTTATGACAGTTGGCTCCTGTAGCTCCACTCACGTGAGCACCCAAACTATGTCCGATCATATGAATCCGATCGTAGTGAGTCAAATTTAAGTCCACCAATTTGTTGACCACATCAGCAACGAGATGTCCAACTTTATTTGTCATGACGGCAGTAATTGGGTATGCCTTTGTGGATGCTGTGTACGACCAATCCAGAGTTATCACATTGACATCATCTCGAGTATCTAAAAATGCTAAGAATGAGAAACAGAATTGAAATGAAATATGGCCGACTATTTAAAACCCTAATTGGTATACTGACTGACTCACTCATTCACTGACTATTTAGATTAAACAGGAAACAAATGAAAGTTCAACTCTAGTTGGTATACTAACAGACTCACTTATTCACTGACTATTTAGATTAAACAGGAAACAATTGAAAGTTTAACCCTAGTTGGTATACTGACTGACTCACTCATTCACTGACTATTTAGATTAAACAGGAAACAATTGAAAGTTCAACCATAGTTGGTATACTAACAGACTCACTCATTCACTGACTATTTAGATTAAACAGGAAACAATTGAAAGTTCAATCCTAGTTGGTATGCTGACTGACTCACTCATTCACTGACTATTTAGATTAAACAGGAAACAATTGAAAGTTCAACCCTAGTTGGTATACTAACAGACTCATTCATTCACTGACTATTTACATTAAACAGGAAACAATTGAAAGTTCAACCCTAGTTGGTATACTGACTGACTCATTCACTGACTATTTACATTAAACAGGAAACAATTGAAAGTTCAACTGGAAAGGTGATATCGCCGAAGGTTCGATCGGTATAATTATACCTGTCCACAAACACAGATAGTAACGAAAAAAAAACTTTCAGAAAATTTTAAATCCACTCTATCTTGATTCGTATCCTATGTATGGCAGACATGGATCAACGTCAACGGACGAAGGAGAGCAACACTTTCAATTGTGAAGGGTTTGGGTCCAAGTCGATCCATTGATATATACTAGCTGATATATACGAAAAAAAGATAAAAACTCATTTTCATCAAAATCGCTCTTTATAGCGAAAGCGAAGCCGTCCGTAGCAGCGCTCGCATACATCGCACAAGAAAATGTGTGAATTGAAAGTGTAGGAAATTCTATTTTCCACGTTTTGAGTTAGAACGTCATTTTTCTTCAGATCAACCTTTCTCGAGTTATTTACAAAGTTTTGACGGTGCTTTTTGGCGTAAAATGGCCGCCTAAAATTCCCCCCCTCAGTATTATAGGTCGAAAATTCAATTTTATAATATCCCCAGCATACCTAAGAACCCCATAAAAAATTATACATCAGCTTTAATGCAAACTGAATTCCTTTATGGGCATGTATTAAATAAGTAAAACCACATTTTGACCAGCTCCTAAACTTTTGAACCTTCCACAAAAACGATTCTCATGATTTAATTATGAATTGGGTGTAAAATTAAAAGATCTACAACTTAGCGACTGGGGGGTATGGGGGGGTGACACCCCCCCAACATTCTCCAACATCCAACAGTCGGCAAATCGCGGATACTTCATCCATAAAATTATGAAATTTTCGATTCATGGAGATAAAATCGGATATTTTTGTAAAAAAAGTCCGACATTAATATCGGAAGTATCCGCGATTTGCCGACTGATGGATCCATAAAATTTTGAATTTTTCGGTTCATGGAGATAAAATCGGATATTTTTTTAAAAAAAATCCGACATTAATATCGGAAGTATCCGCGATTTGCCGACTCTGTTTGAAATTCGGATTTCAAACAGAGTGCATATAGTTCTTACAAGATTTTAAAAATTGTATCATCAATGTTAATCAGTTCCTGTAACGTCAGCATCTTGTGAACGGCCATTTAGTAAATTCAGATTTTATGTATAACAATGAGAGATGATCGTTTGAATGCATTGATGATGCTATATTCTTCGAATGATAAGGTTGACGAAATTAACGTCCATGAAATCGTTAAACAATTTTTGCTCTTAAAACACCGCAGAATTCGAATCTGCCGTTGAAAAATCTGTCGATTCGGATGCGGGCTTTGCTCTGTAGTGATAGTATCATTTTAAAAAGATTTAGCAGCCTTCCGCTTTAGACACTGCTCTTTAGTGATAATATTATTTTAAAATACCCATGTGTTTTAAAATATTATTTTAAAAAATATACCCATGCGTTTTAAAATATTATTTTACAAAATATACATTAGGAGAGTTTTTTTATTCTTAGAATTATGCAAGACAGTGTCTGAGTAGGTTGGAACCTGGAGTGGCAGTTTTCACGGGCGCAAATTTCAAATATCAGAGTCCGAAATTTCTAAAAAAAAAACAATAATAGTCAAATATAATACTTGCGTGACTGTTATGTTTTTTTCATTTGTGCGCCCCTACCGGGACCCTAAAACCAAAATTCCTACAAAAATTGTCAACTATAATATGTAAATACTTCGGTGACTACACACCAAATTTTATAAAAATCAGACAAATTTTATGTTTTCTACAAAATATCAAAGATTATCCAATATAATGAGACGACTTTTGTATTTTTACATTTGTGGGCCCCTACCGGTGCCCCAAAACGAAATTTCTATAAAATACCAAAAAATATCCAATAAATTGCTCAGGTGACTGTGCATACCAAATTTAATCATAATTGGTTATGTGGTTTGGATTTTAGAGATTTGGTCCCAAAGATACTATTCGGGGCCCTGGAGGCGATATCGAGAAGAAAAATATGGGTCGTGCTTTTTACCATTGATCAGACCAGCGGTTTGGCTCCCAGAGCTCTGCACACGATTCCGTACGTACGCCATACGTAGAACGTCAAACATATCGGTTTTTTGGATCCCATGGCTCCAAATATTTCCAAACTTCAAAAATGAAAATATGGCCCAAAAGCAATAGGAAATGTTTTTTTAGGGCAAAATATTTCCAAATTTTCTGCAGGATTACTATACTTTTATAGGAAAGGAAATTGAGAATAAAAAATCTAAAAAATACCACTAAAATGGGAACTATTAAATCTCCATTTTATTTTCATCTCCGACGGGGGGGGGGGGGGGGGGCNTAATTCATACCTACAAAGATTTTACTGATTTCATTCCTATATGAATTTATGCAGTCGGCAAATTGCAGTGGTGAGTCGGCATTTTCATATATTTACCCCCCCACACACACACAGTTTCCACCCTCGCTACGCCCCT
This sequence comes from Pachypsylla venusta, assembly GCA_012654025.1. Classification (NCBI taxonomy): domain Eukaryota; kingdom Metazoa; phylum Arthropoda; class Insecta; order Hemiptera; family Aphalaridae; genus Pachypsylla; species Pachypsylla venusta. Next base: position 28,551,457 of record CM022875.1, read on the forward strand.
GACAACTTTTATTCTGGTGTTTATGCGGTATTGAGTCTTTGTTTAGGAAATAGAAACTTAAAAATTAATATAAAAGTTCATTTTTGTCAAAAGCGGGCTTTTACGTTCTTTCCTTCCAATATTTTCGAATGAAAGAACTTTGGCCAAATTCTATGGCCACGGGAAAAGGCGAAAACCGCAAACGAATCAGTGGTCATTTTTATAAAGGAAATGGATGAGAATAGCAATCCTACATTCTGCAAATATTTAATCAAATGCACCACCTGTCCCCAACAGGGGCGGATACAGAGCGATCGGTTAGGGGGAGAGGCTAATCGCCTCTTTATTTATTAGCTTTATTAGCTGAATCGGTGGGCCCCGATTCAGCTAATAAACTTAGTGGCGATATCGTATTACCAAAGCGTACGTAATGTGCATTGTGCATCGATAGTGACAAAGACATGCGCTCGGAAAATATCGATTAACTCAGCGTAGGACCCAGCATACACATGGACACGTCTCCTCTGGTTTGTAAACCAGATTTATACTGATCAGTCCCAATAAATGCTATCACAATATACTCTATTAGTGAATGTATTTGTATATGCATATGTTCTCATTCAAAAGTTTTAAAAAAAATCTGGATTCTGGGAGGGGAGTGATCGCCCCTTCGCCCCCCCCCAGAAATCCGCCCCTGGTCCCCAAATACTGATACTTAGAAATCAACCTGCTTTAACTATTCTTTGTTTTGACTTGTCTTTACATTTGAAGTATCTTTCTCTATTGAGAACTTTTAACTGAATGAACATAAAATGTTCATTCAGTTCATCTCCGACAGAATTTAAGGTACAGAATTTAATTATTTTTTTCATTATAAAAGTTCATTTAATTTTCAAATGGAAGATGTATTTTTGTGCATATTTACTTTAAGTGAAATCTCTAAAATATAAGATACAAAAGTTTATTCATAACGAAAAGTTTCTTTAAGCGATTACAATTGCAGAAAAGATTTTTTGTTCATGTTCAATCTTAAGAAAGGGGTTCTACTGCACAGCAAGAACATTGACAAGTTTATTTCACATTTTTTTTTAATTTGGCTTAACGTCATTCAAGACGAAGGTTTCACCCTTCATTCGCTGGAAACTTGTAAATGAGCTACCCACATTGCCCTCACCCAGCCTGGGTTGGGTCGAAAAAAAAAACAGCATCACGAGGGCGCATAACCACGTAGACACTCACATGGTACAACCTCGCTGGACGTTGCTTAACTTCAGTGATCTAACAGCAAGTGTTGTATTCAACGTGCCATAGACTCTGGCTAATTTAACATTTTGGTTTAGTGATTTCTATAATGAGCCTATGGAATAGTCACGAGAAAAAAATTATCAAAATCTCCAAATCACTATTGAGAAAAATGCAATCAAACGCCCGTAGAATTATTAAAAATGATAAGTTTAAAAGGATCGCCAACCCTCAAGCTCCAGTGGCGTATTACTTAGTGTCAGACAAATCCTTATTTCTCCATTGCACGCCGCTGTCCGTCTATTATTAAACAATTCACCTTCCTTAATTGATAACACCGAAAGCGTTGATTCTCTTTTTGTTTTTCTTAGGTCCACAAAAATAATGGACAAAGTATATTAGTTGAGGAGTCGGCGCGAACAATTAGGAAAAAACTCTGCCAATGTGACACATGGGTTTATTATTTTACTGGCTAAAAAATACCCCCCAAAATCTGGGGCGTAATTAGACCCTAAATTTGACATACATACCAAATTTAAAGTCTCTGGCTCTCAGACAGGATTAATGAAAAACGCTAAAAAGCGGTAAAAACCTCCAGCTCTATATTTGATTGCGCCCAAATGTTTCGAACTTTACTGAAACATTTCAAGTCTCAAGCTCTTACCATTTTCTTTTTAGAGGGGATTAGTAAAAACCGCTAAAAAGCGGCAAAACGCAAAAACCGCAGATGGGACCTATATACCGAATTTCATTTCAATCGGTCAACGCTGACTGGCCATCACGGCATACGGCGGACAAACGGATTTTTTTTATTCGATTTTTGGATTCTACATATGTACCTTGAAATGTAAAATATCAAATTTTGAGAGGGATTTTTTTTTNTTTTTTTTTTTTTTTTTTTTTTTTTTCGTGACGATTCCAAAGGTTCATTATTGAAAAGAATAAACCAAGAAACCGAAAAATTAGTTCGAAATCGGTGAAATAATAATACATTGACCAAACGATATGAGAAAGTTACCATCTTTGATTTCAACAACTGCCTGGGAATTTTCTGAGCTGATCCAACCATGTGTGATTATTTTCAAGTCTCGATCATACTTCCAGATTTCTTGCAAAGGCTCTTCAAAATTTTCTTTTGTGATGTCAATAACATACTCTTTGACTTTGTTGCTAAAACGGAAGAAAAGTGTAAATCAGTTCACTTTAATTCATTAGACTGAGGATTTGCTTGGAGCGTCACGAAAATTGAAACGGATGGAGGGGAATTTATATCCACTCTCATAATATTTAACAAATTTATATTAGACATCTTGTTGATAAATATGGGTTGGTTGTGTAGTGGTAAGACGCTCTAACTGGTAAATAGTAGTGCGTGAGTTCAAACCCAGCCAACCTATGGAATTTCATTCTCATGAATTTGAGATATTTGCCACTATTGGAGGGCATGGAAAAGGCCAGGATTATCAACATCTAGTCAGGGCGTCTTCAGAGTATTAGCATAATATGCTACTCAACCCTTCCACCACCATTACTTCCTGTGATGGACACGGAAATTAAGTATTGATAACTTTAAAAGCCAAAAACGTTATTTTTATCTGTTGTGTGCCGGTTGGTAATTCAGTTGCAACGTGATCTCACTACTGCACCGAATTAATCGTTCAACTGAAATCCTAGTCTATGAACAAATCTTCATTTACTGTGTCAATAAATCAATGCGATCGTCGAAATTGTTCTAAACATTGTGCATGAGAGAAATCAGCAGGCTGATCACGTACCCATGGAGTTACCGACAGACACTCAACAATAACAACAACACCAATCTGTCGGTTTCCTTGAAAATCTCTCCCGATTTGGTACTAAATTTAAGTGTTTTTTTTAAAAAAAAAAATAACTTTCTTCTTAACAACGGATTTTGTTGATCATATTATCAGATTGACAAACCTGTGGTAGTATTTGAAAATAAGATGCTTCATCTCCACTTCAATGCCAATCGAGTCTCCAATACCAATCGGGTCTCCAATGTCCATGCCAATCGAATCTCCAATGCCCATGAAAGATACAGATTGATCCACGAAAATCATTGTATAAAATAGAAATGAAACCGAAAACTGGTTCATTTCTGTGATGACTACCAATCAAATGATAATGTGATGTTTATTGTCGATCTTAAATATTCACAACTCAACTGAAGCCCCGATCATGATTCGAAATTCAACTTTAACCGCAGAGGCTAGATTGACTGAAGACCTCAACAAAAAGCATCGAAATGTTTCACTTTATTTTCCTATACACCGTATATGAGACGTAAATGATAAAATTTACCAGAAAAAGGGGATCCCAGTTTCACTTTATTTTCCTATACTCCGTATATGAGAGGTAAATGATAAAAGTTACCAGAAAAAGGGGATCCCAAGCTATAAGTACTTGCGTAACCCCGTCTAACAAATTTACTCATTTAGGTCTAACGAATAACTTCCTGACGGATTATGGCAAAATTTGGACGGAAACTTCGTAAGGAAACACACTTTAAGAACCTTTGGAATTGTCACAAAAAAAAATCACCCCCCCTCAAAATTTGATATTTTACGTTTCAAGGTACGTAGAATCCAAAGTCCGCCGTATGCCGTGATGGGCACTTTTGCCACGTTGACCGATTTAGATGAAATTTGGTATATATGTCCCATCTGGGCCCTGATTTTGCTTCGAAACTTTTGTGTGCAATCGAATATATCCTTGGCGGTTTTTGCGCTTTTTAATGGTTTTCAGTATTGTTGTCTAAAAAGAGAATGGTAAGAGCCAAAGACTTGAAAATTGGTATGTAAGCCAAATTTCGGGTCTATTTTTTTTTTTTTTTTTTTTTTTGTTTTGGGGGGGGGGAAAGCTNTTTTTTTTGATGGGGGGTTTAGCCAGTAACATAATAAACCCATGTGTCACATTGGCAGAGTTTTTGTATTATGATGATTTAGATATGCTCCGTATCCTGACTCCCAGAGTCGGTGATATCAGTTGCGAATCTTAATCAAATTAAGTTCTTTAAATGGGGATACATACTATGACAAGTAAAACTACAATGAAGGTTAAAAATTACTATATCTTCAATTGACTAAAAGATATAATAGATATTAAATAGAGCTAACTTGTTTCAGAATCTCCTGAGTCCATCATCAGAGCTACTTAGAGTACTATATCGTTAGTTCTACTTACCATCTTTTATATTAATTTGGTTGAATAAATGTAGCCACCGAGGAGTGCAAGCTTTACACAGTGACAGTCCTAAGCCAGTGCAAACACAGAAGGTTTGGTGTTGGGAAAGCCATCCAGCCTTTAAAATGACTCTGCTTGTAACTATTGAAGAGAGATCATCAGCAAAAAGCGAGTTTCTACGCAGTTTCTATGGATACTGTGAGAAGCAAGCTAGGGTTACTGTGCCAGGAAAGAGTTACAACTAAAGAGAGTAGGCACCGAACAAAAGTTGCAAAATGGTAGAAAAGGAAAACATCGTCGACCCCAAATAGAATTAGGAAAGCGTAAGGAAAGAAGAAGATATTAGTTTGGTTGAGTTAGGATACTATGTCAAATAAACCATAATGGGGCAGATGAAATACTATATCATCACTTGACTATAAAATTAATTATAAGGTTGATATTTGAAGCTGACTCTTTGGATACTCTCCCAAGTAAATCATCAGGGCTGTACTCCGGAGAGCATGAAACTAGTCAGCTTAAATATCAACCTTACAATTTTTATAGTCAAGGGATGATATAGTATTTCATCTGCCTTATTATCTATACTACTTATAAAACGCAGAGCCCAGTTGGTATACTGATTCACTCATAATCAACGTAGCCCCTCGATGGCTAGACCTAGAAACATGAAATTTGGCACACAGATTACTTTTAGTATATATTAGGTGCGTAATCTTTAATATTTCCAGTCAAATAAAGATAAAGTAATTTTTCACCTTCATTTAAGGACATCTCACAGTGATTTTCATAACTCCCGGCGTCGGTGTTTTCTCCGTGCTCGGAGCCATGGGCGGGTAATTTTTCACCTTCATTTAAGGACATCTCACAGTGATTTTCATAACTCCCGGCGTCGGTGTTTTCTCCGTGCTCGGAGCCATGGGCGGATATAACCCTCTTGTTTTGAGGGGACACAATCGCACAATATACCTAATAGAATATTTTGAGAGGGAGGGACTCGTAACCTAGAGACCGGGGGTTCGAGTCCTAGGCAGTACTTTTTAATGCAATGTTTATTTTTTCTTATAAGCTGTAGAGCTTACCACAAATACCTTTCATAAGGGTGATAAGCGATTTTGTAAGCGTGATGACGAAAAAAAAGTGCCATGACGGATGACAGAATTTTTGACAATTTTTTATTTACATATTTCAATTTAGTCTCAGGATTGGGAATTATTTAGGGACCTGTGCCCCCTTCCCCCTCAATGGGATGAAAGACACAGCGGATCACCATTCATTTGATTTTTGTTAAAAAATTTACGTGAGTAGGTATAATGAAATTTGAGAAACACCGCCCGTTTAAAAAGTGGGGGCACGTGCCCCCCGGGCCCTCCCTTATATCCGCGCACGGCTCGGACAGAAAACTTGGGCTCACATAAATGGGCATTCATACTACACAGTGAAAGTGTCAATGACCATGATCTCACAGTGATTTTCACAACACCCGTCGGTGTTTTCTCCGTGCTCGGACAGAAAACTTGGGCTCACATAAAGGAACATTCATACTACACAGTGAAAGTGTCAATGACTGTGATCTCACAGTGATTTTCATAACACCCGTCGGTGTTTTCTCCGTGCTCGGACAAAAAACTTGGGCTCACATAAAGGAGCATAATATTATTATTATTAAAGGAGCATTCACACTACACAGTGAAAGTGTCAGTGACAGTGCTCTCCGTGGCCGTACCGTGATCTTCACAGTAATTTGATATGAAAATATCTCCGTTGTCTGAGCACGGAGAAAACCCTGACGGGAGTCATTAAAATCACTGTGAGTTCGCGGTCACTTACACTCTGTCACTGACACTCTCACTGTGTAGTATGGATGCTCCTCAAAACCATAATGGTGATATTTTCATGTCAAATACCTGTGAAGATCATGGTACGGCGTCGGAGAGCACTGACACTTTCACTGCGTAGAGTGAATGCTACAATAATCAATATAATTGTAAAAAAATGTGCCCGAAATAGTAGAGGCATTCTTGATGAAAATATTCACACACGTCAGAACTGATATTACACAATGTTACTACGACTCGTGCTTCAAGCTATCAATAATGCTGGCAGTCATATTAGTGAGTACTTACCAGTAGATATTATCAGAATGGTCAGTCCCGAATTGTAGGCCGTTTGTTTAAGCTGAAAATCCACATTCCAGAACATTAAAACGATCTTAGATAGGACTGGATTTATAGGAGAGCACTCGGGACAGCTGCGCAAGCGTCTCCATAGACCTGGGGCCTCACAAAGAAAACATTTTTTGTTATTGGAAAACACCTAAACATTACGTCAATTTACAAGGAACGATTTATTCATTTGGAAAAAATTGAATAACAGTTAGACGCGACTTTGGTCAATGCTCAAGTTGCCGTCAAATTGAACTTGTATAATGACTATGTGAGCATTGAGCTAGACGTTGTTAGTATGAATCAACGTAGACCAAACCCTTCACACTTGGAAGTGTTGCTCCCCTATGTCCGTTGGCGTTGGTCCATGTATTGTTCAATTGCAACTTTCCATGCTCGATAATGCTCGAGTTTATTTATGTTTAGTTCATTTAGTGATCACCATACCTCGTTATGATATGTTTCCTCCACCTTATTAGTCTGAAATAGGAGGTGTCCTATTGCAGACTTATAAGGTGGAGGAAACCTCGTGATGATATTTTACCAGGATTTCCTCCACCTTATTATTCTACAATAGGAGGTTTCCTATTGCAGACTAATAAGGTGGAGGAAACCTCGTGATGATATATGTTACCACGATTTCCTCCACCTTATTAGTACGAAATAGGAGGTTTCCTATTGCAGACTAATAAGGTGGAAGAAACCTCGTGATGATATGTTACCAGGATTTCCTCTACCTTATTAGTCTGAAATAGGAGGTTTCCTAATGCAGACTAATAAGGTGGAGCAAGTCCTAACAAAAAATTAGACAATTCCTCATTGACAAACAATGAGGAAATTCTAACAAAAGACTTTATGGACAAACCGGATAGCCTTGAGCCGACAATTTTGTTTAACTTCCTGCGTCCTCCCTGGAGACAATTGGTATTATTGATATTTAATATTATGGTCTCCCACATGCTCTTCGCCCGCGGGGTCCAAAATTTTAATTCTGTCCCTAAGTTCAGCCTAATTTGTTTAAGAAGGAGAATAATCCCATCATGGAAAAATCTTTATCTATTTCAATGTTAGACAACATGGGGCATGAGCCCACATCCTCTTCGCCCGCGGGGTCCAAAATTTTATATCTGTCCCTAAGTTCAGCCTAATTTGTTGAAGAAGGAGAATAATCCCATCATGGAAAAATCTATATCTATTTCAATGTTAGACAGCATGGGGCATGAGCCCACATCCTCTTCGCCCGCGGGGTCCAAAATTNAATAGGGAGTATGAAGGTATAAACTGATAAATTATACATATGTCTATAGATATACTTATCTTTGTATAGGTCCGATATCGGGATGCACTTTTTTTTTTTCAAAAATAATTAGCAAAAAGTTACACTGTACAGTAAAAATATTTTGAAAATATTGTCAATTAGAGAAAATTTTCTACTTTCAGTTGAAATGTTAGATAGCATGGGGCGTGAGTAGGTTTCTGCACGACATTATAAATAAAGAGTTTATTGGCAAATATTCTACCTGTACAAATAGTTTGGCACTTGCACTCAATGCAACAAAATTTCATGAAATTTATATTTCATAATTAACACTAAGTTCATTATGAAATATATTTCAGACCATTTCAAATACCAGCATCTTTAGGTGACGGTCCTAAGCCCGTGTAGATCAGGGCCGCTCAGAGAGGGGGGGACAAAGGCACAAAATGTGCTGGGCCCGGGCTGCTCAAGGGGCCCTGGCCCAGGGATTTTTTTTCTTCACTGATAACACGTGCAAAAAAAAAATTACCACAAAAATAACAAATAATATCAATTAATGTGCCTAATAGCCATCGTTAATGTCACTGAATGTGCCTAATAGCCAGCGTTAAAGTCAATTAATGTGATTATTATTTAACAAATTTATATTAGACATCCTATTGGTAACTTTAAAAAATTTCAGTCAGTTTCAATGAATGTGCCTATTAGTCAGTGTCTGTGGCACGTTGAATACACCAGTTCCCGTTAGATCACTGAAGTTAAGCATTGTCCGGCGGGGTTTTACCATGTGGGTGTCCACGTTGGTTCGCGCCCTCGTGATGCTGGCTATTTTTCCGGCCCAACCCAGGCTGGGCGAGTTTTCAGTGAATGGGAGATGAAACACCCGTCTTGGAATGACCAATTGATGTTAAAGGGACGTTAAACCAAATTAAAGATATAAATAAATAAAAAAATGCGCATAATGGATATCCTAAATCTATGTCCAAAAAGGTATAACAATGTGTACTATCTCGATTGTAGTGTAGAATACCTAATAATTACTAATTAGAACCATTGGATTTAAATTTTGAATCAATGTTAACTATTAGTTTAAATAATTAAATAGATCACAATTTCTTGGAAAAGTCACAAGTCAGCCTTTTTTAAAACAGCACATTAAGACCTGCGATTTTTCTGAGCTTAAAAAATTATTCAAAGCCTTTCGCACGTAAATATAACCCGTTTATTCTCGTGCAGGGTTTTTCAGTAGCGTTGGGAAAAATTTTGGGTTGTATAGAATTTAGAGGATAGGAGGTCTTCAAATGGGTTCCGTGGGGATCGCGGTGGGCTTTAAGCCAGTCTTAGGTATTTTTCCTATTCTTAAGATAAGATAATACTTTTTATGTCTAATAGGTATAATTTTAACAGAAATCGGGGCCGTGCACCGGTAAGCATGCGTTAGGAGGCTTCCGCCTCTCTTCAAATGTTCTGGCCTAATCAACTTCGCTGTTTTCTTGACTGTAGCTGGAAAGGTTGACTATTAATAATTTCTAAATAAATTTTTAATTTCTATTACCTAATTAACATTAACATTGTGATTGATAAATAATTAGTTAGAAGCAATTTTAAAATAATAAGCCCTTTAAAGAACGCAGTTTTTTATTTATTGTGTTGGTCTCATAATAATATTCTTGACGTAAATAGTTTTTATTAATAATTGATTGATTCAAGTATCCAATATTCATTTTTTTTTTTTTTTACTTAATGATGATATTATTTTAATATAACATTAGAAAAATGAGTTCTAAATCGTAGAAATCGGGACCCAGAAGAGAGAAGATAAAGAAGAACGAGAAAAAAACAAAAACAATAAGAGGGACAATTTTCTCTTGATTCTTTTTTAAGACCTACGCCCAGCAGTCCCAGCACTTCACGAAATGCTGCCGACTAGGTGGAGTTGGGCAATCGCAAAAAAAATGTGGGGGGCCCGGAGCAGGTCTTTGTCCCCGGGAAAGCTCTGAACGGCCCTGGTGTAGATACAGAATGTTTGGTGTTTAGGAAGGGCATCCAGGCTTTCAAAAAGTTTGCTTCAAACCAATGATGAGTGATCATCAGCGGAAAGAAAGTTTCTACGCAGTTTCAAATTTTCGATTGATACTTTGAGGGGCAAGCGAGGGTTACCGTGCCGGGAAATTGTTACAGCTAAAGAGAGTGGGCACATAAGAAAAGGTTGTAGTATGCTAGAATTAAAGAAAATAACGTCAACAACAAATAGGATTGGGCAAGTGTGAAGTTAAGGAGGAAGAAGAATAAATACTATAGACCTTACGCCGTTCCGCGGAAAATACTTAATATTAGTACTCAGGTAATTATACTTATAAAAAAGCTTGTTACCATCTTGTATTTCTATTATGAGACAATCTGTATACAGAAAAGGCCATTGATATGGGACTCTCCTAATCGGAACCTCCAAAGGGAGATTTTTGGGTAATACAAGAGATTTTTCTCTTGTATTCTTTAAAGAAAGGTAAACTATATTATAAGATATTACTCAAAGATATTTGGGGGTGACCTTATCACGGCCCGAGTCCACCTAAACTAAGATATTACTCAAAGATATTAAGGGGTGACCTCCTCACGGCCCGAGTCCACCCGAACTGATGGTGTAGAAATATAATTTAAGCTTTGTTCTGATTATTTCTCCATTTCATTTTGCAAAAGCGAAATGAAAGGTATGAACATCAGAGAAAATAGGGAAGGCAACAGGAAACTACCCTATACATTAATTCATTCCTGAGACAAAATTAGTAGACAAAATCAGTACCTGAAATGGAGGACTACTGTCAACCATTTATTTAACTATTAACTTAATGATGAATCAGAAATTCGTAGACTTTGTGTGGAAAATTGATTCTTTAGCAAAAATGAAACTTTACACTTACTCACAGAGACATAGTGACCAAAAGATTTCGACTTCTCTTATCTTTCTGTACATACTCTACAGAGAATACAGTTAAAAGATTTCGACTTCTCTTATCTTTCTGTACATACTCTACAGAGGCTACAGTTAAAAGATTACTACTTCTCTTATCTTTCTGTACATACTCTACACAGACTTCAGTTAAAAGATTTCGACTTATTTTTTTCTGTACATACTCTACAGAGACTACAGTTAAAAGATTTCGACTTCTCTTATCTTTCTGTACAAAGTTACACAGACTACAGTTAAAAGATTTCGACTTCTCTTATCTTTCTGTGCAAAATCTACACAGACTACAGTTTAGATTTTTTTTTTTTTTGCAACAAAAAAAATCGAATTTCTTTAAAAAATATAAAACTCACTTCTTCAAGAAAAGAGAGAGTTATTTTCAGAGGGGAACAACCAAACAACAACCTCCTAAATTTAACGAATGAGTTAAATTTAGGAGGTTTATATGTTTATTATTATATTAATTCTTACAAATAAATAAGGAAAATGAAATACGGAGCAGGTAGGCACGTTGCTTTTATCTATGAGGCAAATTATTCCTTTCCGATATTGTGGACTGAAATTTAAAATACTGAATACAATTAGCATAATGAAGACACAATAACAATTATTATAATTAATTTTGTTTTAAATAATATTGTAAACAGAAGATAAATGAGTGTCCATCTAAATAATTAAAAGTGAAATAACTACTGAATATGTTGTATGTTTGTCCGAATTGATAGGCCAGAATGTTAAGAGCTATTGAAAAATGTATGGTTGTATGGAAGTAGGGTTGTATGGAAGAACTTTTTTTAATAACAAATATTTAAGGATATTTGACGAAATGATCTATTTTCAATAATATTTTCTTCCCAAAATGCTCGAAATAATCCAAAGAATCCGAATTTGTGTAAAATACGTTATAACCCAAGAAATCATCAAGATATGCAAAAGAATATTCCAATAATCTTTTGCATATTATCTTACTCAGAATGTTTTATTAAATTGGGCAAACGAATAATTATTATATATGAGACGATTCGAATTTCAATAAATCAGAAATTTGTATGTACATACCTATGTCGTAGGGGTTGCCAAATTTATAGGAATGGACCCCCTCCCCCTCCAATCTTGATCTACGACACCAGAAAATTTATCAGAACTAAAATATGTCAAGCCGTTTTCGAGTTACGGCAAAATTTATTCACCGGACAGACACGGTGTGATATCTTATATTGTCGCGACATATTTTATTTTAGGAGATTTTCTGCAAAAGTATGGCCAGCCATTCCAATCGGGAACGGCTGGCCGTAGGAAAATTTAGAAAATACTAAAAAGGCAGAATGGCCGCGCCTCTTAGGCCCCTTGCGAAACTTTTAAATTTTTTTAAGGATGCAATATACAGGGTTCACACAAATCCATACCCCCCCCCCCCCAAAAAAAANCCAAAAAAAAAAATTCCATTGTACTTGGAAAACAAAAATAGCAATATAAGAATCGGTGCGAAGCACGGGCGAAACAGCTAGTCTTTCATAATGGGGACAGCTCAATATATTTTAAATTCATAGCATTGTGAACATGTCTCTTCCTTACTACCTCCCAACATGGAAATCTAATATTTGCCCAAGTGGTGACTCAAATATTTTCGAACTACAGGAAAATATTTGAAATTTCTCTTGCATACTCGTACATAATTATGAAGGTACATATCATTATGGACATCATACCTATTGACCATGTAATTTAATATGATAAACAAGAGATAAATAATTATTGTACAGGTCCATGACCCTCGTGCCCCAAATGGTGTCGTATTAAATAATGATGTACCAATGCAAATTAATTCGAACCGCATTAAATATTTAAGAACAAAACATGTGACACAAAAATCACACAACGTTGTTAAAAGTTCGTGGATTTATAGCTTTTTTTAAACATGGTCTTTCGCCAACGATCATACCACGTTGAATACACCAGTTTCCGTCAGATCACTAAAGTTAAGCAACGTCGGGCGCGGTCAGTACTTGGATGGGTGACCGCTTGGGAACACCACGTATCGTTGGCTCATTTTTCCGGCCCAACCCAGGCTGGGTGAGGTCAATGTGGGTAGCTGGTTTGCAAGTTTCCAGCGAATGGAGGGTAAAACCCCTGTCTTGAATGACCAATAGATGTTAAAGAGACGTTAAGCCAAATTAAAAAAAAAACATGGCCTTTAAGACTGTAATGTCCGTACTTTCGTAAATATTTTCTGCATTTGGTATCAAAATGGAAAATTTTGATACCAAAAGTCCGTGTGTGCCTAATGCTGTAGAGACTTGAAATTTGGTATACATATATGTCATGTTTATGCCAAGGAAGAACCACGAAACTTTTGGTAAAAATCCAATTTAGTGTTGTTTTTTATACTCCCTAAACATCTGGTGTGAACATCACAAGACTTTCCTTGTCTATAAACACATTTTGAGGACCCCAAAGCCCATAGCCTCGAATTTCAGCCATTTGTCCTTATTTATATCTTTGAATACAATGGTAATTATAAGTGTTGAAAAATATTAACTTTTAAATAAATTAAAACAAAATACCTACTTATTATTTATGAAGAAACTAGTTTCGAATCATTCGATTCATCATCAGTCTAGTCGAGTTCCATCCTTTTACTCGACTAGTTTCTTCATAAATAATTATAAATAGTGTTTTTGGTAAATGTTTTGTTTTAATTTATTTAAAATATTGGTTAATATAGTTAATATTTGTCCTTGTTATACCTATTTCGGTTATATCTGTTATATTTCGGTCATGGGCGTAGGAAGGGGGGGGGGAGCTGCCCCCCTAGAAATTCCCAAGAGTATGCAGCACGGAAGGGGCAACTTAGATTTACACTAGATAAAATGATTTTTGGAAGCAAAAAAGTCATAAAGCACCGAAATACGATAAATGCCGCATTTTGTCCTTAATCCAACAGCCCCACTGAGAACAATCAAATATATCTGTTGCAACCATGTCGTATCGTTGAATCGCATTTGGTAAATTTGGTGGGAAAATTCAAAAAATTAACAAACGTTACAAACGTATAGTTTCCATCTGTTTTTTTTTTTTTCGACTTTCCGTCTATTTTTCCATTGTAAAACCAATATTATTTTCCTTGTAACAGTAGTTCCTTGAGTATGTCAGAATAGGTATAGCTAACGTGTTGATGGCTTTGAAGAGGTGCTTACTGTTTAACTCTGATCGACATATTCTATGTATTCTATTAATGTATTCCTCAGT
>CM022875.1:28575971-28613823 GCA_012654025.1 Pachypsylla venusta
TGTACCTAACAATAGAATTACTCTACGAGTTGTCTGCAATAGATTTTTCTCTGTTAAAGTTTACAGTTCACTTGATATGTTTGTGTACCTAACAATAGAATTACTCTACGAGTTGTCTGCAAGAGATTTTTCTCTGTTAAAGTTTACAGTTCACTTGATATGTTTGTGTACCTAACAATAGAATTACTCTACGAGTTGTCTGCAAGAGATTTTTCTCTGTTAAAGTTCACAGTTCACTTGATATGTTTGTGTACCTAACAATAGAATTACTCGACGAGTTGTCTGCAAGAGATTTTTCTCTGTTAAAGTTCACAGTTCACTTGATATGTTTGTGTACCTAACAATATTGTGGTGGTTTTTCTGAACGCGTGCCAATTATTTTATTATTTTGCCAGAAAATTATTTTCATAAAATAACAACTAAATATATATTATTACAAGCGAATTATAAGCAGGCTATGCCCACTTCGCACGGCTAAGCCTAGGCTGCATGTTACTTTGGCGGGCTACGCACAATTCGCACGGTTAAGCCTAGGCTGTACGTTACTTCGGGGCATTTAGGTGCTTAAAGCTTCCCCCTGACAATTAATCTTTTCACTAAATAAATCGAAATCTTTCTCTACAGGATGATTATGAAGACAAACTCCTTAAAAATCAATGTACAATATCGTTAATTGATAATGTAAAGTTCTGTAAATTAATTCCCAGAAGCAATGTTGTTGTTGTAGCTGCAGACAACAGGTCATCAAATTTCTGGGGTATATTCTTCTTTCAACTCCAGATCTAGGAAAGCAGCCACGTCTTTGGGTCTCCCCCATAGGTCTCGTACTGTCAGATTGGTTGGACGTGTTGGGCAGTGGAAAAGATGCTGAACATCATGTTGCACAGGTTACACCTGTCTTGAATGCTGGAGTCAAGTCTGTGCATATAATGGTCGAGGATAAGAGACCAACCAGATCTTAGTTCCGCCAGTCTTGATCTTGTTTTTCTGGGTAACTTACATTCTTCTTTGGCTATTGGCGGTGGAGGTTCATTTAAAATTCTGTTAGGTTTGTAGTTCTGTATTGTATCCTCCACTGTTCTGGTATGAATTTCATTATTGCACAGTTTCATGTGTTCCATATCTATTATAGGAGAGGGCAGGAAACACTCAATGTTGGATTTTAGTGTCAGCATAGATCCCTTCATATTGCGTGGTGGAGATGGTCTAGTGACTAGAAGATTGCTGGGGTGACCCTCCAATAGAATCCAAAAAAAAACAATAGAATGCAAATGCATGTATGAAGTGAGGCTCTTTAAATACAAGGTGCGGCAATTAGTACTTTCACATTTGAAAGAGCTGGTAAATAAAAACGAAATGAGATATTTGAAAAATTATTTTGTATCTTCTAGTTACTTCTAGTTTTTTTTTCATCTATGTTTTCTTAATAATGTCATCCAAATGACCGCTTTGGCGAGTAATGCACATTTGGAGTCTTTCGCGGAGGTTTTCCATGACTCGTCAGCATACCCGCATCAATTTAAATGATTTCTTCCAAAAATTGCCTCCTTTAACTCTTCAAGGGTCCCAGGGCGATGTTTGAAGACCTCAGCCTTGAGGTAACCCCACAGGAAGAAGTCACAGGGACTCAAATCTGGCGGCCGGGGAACATGTTCTGCGGAATCTCACGAGAACGATTGGCTGCATGGGTAGCCCCATACAACCTAAAGCTGATGATGTGGTCCTAAAGTTGTGAACTCAACTCAAAATTGTTTTTCGATCAGGAACTGGATCCGTGTAGTGCAAACCATACCTTGTGCGGAACGCCCTCTGAGTGGCTATAATGGATTCACTTTTTTAAAAAAACACCTTAACAACGAACGTAGGATGCACGCGCGACTAAATCATTGCGACAACTAAAAACTAGATGTCATTTCGTGTTGAATATCACAAACCGCACGCTCCTCCCTCTATCACTTCCCCTCCCAAGATTTTTTTAAAAATGGGAGAACCAATTGCCACACCCTGTACAAATGATGCATACATTGGAACAAATTCAAATGTGATTCTCCTTAAATAATTTAGCAATTACTAGAAAAATAATGACTGTCTCAGACACATAATATACGTAGCTCCAGAGTCATCATCATATTCTAAAAGCATTACCTTGTCGATGCAGCCAGTCTTCTCGCTTTTGTGCAGATCTTTTTAGTTCCTCATAGGTATCGAAATCCATGTATCGCATGACATCTTGAAAGTACGGAATTGTAAGTATCCTACGGGGTCTTTTACCTTCAACAAGTCCTTCCATGATATTTGTAATGAAGTCATTATGTCTTATTAAATGGCCAAACAGTTTTGTTTTCCTTTTCATTATGGTGTGTAGCAAGTTCCGACGCTCCCCTATTTCCTCTAGTAATCTAAGGTTTGATTTTCCTGCTATCCAGCTCGTTATTATCATCCTCCGCACATCTCCATCGCCTCTAGCCTGTCTCGTTCATGTTTTTTTAAGGTCCACGTCTCACATCCGTTTTTATTAGTTAATTAGCAGAGTAACAAAACAAAAAAAAAAAATGAATTTTGAAACCAGTTTTCTCATGCAATGTAGGTACAAAAATAAGGAAGAATGGCACAGCCCAAACAATGAGTTTTCGAATTACCGGCCTATTTTCTATTTGCACGAGAACAGACATGCCTCTTACGACGCAAAGCGCAGCAGACACAGTTGGCTAGTTTAATTATGAATGAACTAATAAACCCCGTTCATTGTTTAATTAAGAGAGAGATTCAATTTGGTTCTGATTAATTAATCAATTTACAGTATCTTTACAGAATAGCGTCTCTCTATTGTTTGTGCTAATTTCTCCGTTATGACAGTAGGTTAGTAGAGTATTGTCTATTATTAATTGATTCGTTTCTTTTTAATTAGGTTCAAGTCATGATCGGTTTGGCATCTCTCTTTTCTTTTTGTCAAACAATATTGACCAATGTTGGACTTTCTAAATTTGGAAATCACAATTCTTCAATTGTTTTCTTTACTGACAATTATTTCTACCGATCTTTTGGTTTGAGGAAATCATATTCATCTCAAGGATTGATGTTTTAATTTTTTGTTCTGCGTGTTCCACTTCCACCCCAACGGATTCGTATGATTCCTATTTCTCGCAGCTTTGAGCAATTTTCTAAAATTCTGTCTCCAGCTTTTGTCAAAGTTTGAAGAAAAACATGGTCATGTGATCCATATTCCTATCAACTTTCAACAGTTCACTGGCAGTTTACTCAAATTATTCCCCAAGATTCTTCATCTCACCTCGTCTATTAAAAGATTGAGACCAACATGACCGTGTGATATTTCTAACCTTATTCCTCGCAGCTGTAGACAGTTTACAGGCGGTGTTTAACCCGAATCATTCCCCAAAATTCAGCATTGAACGTCTTCTATCAAAGGTTGTAAACTAACATGCCCATGTAATCCTTATTTCTCGCAGCTCTCACCGGTGGTGTACTCCAATCATTCCCCAAAATTCAGCATCGAACGTCTTCTATCAAAGGTTGGAAACGTAACATGCCCGCGTAATCCCTACTCCTCGCAGCTCTCACCGGTGGTGTACTCGAATCATTCCCCAAAATTCAGCATCGAACGTCTTCTATCAAAGGTTGGAAACTAACATGCCCGTGTAATCCCTATTCCTCGCAGCTCTCACCGGTGGTGTACTCGAATAATTCCCCAAAATTCAGCATCGAACCTCTTTTATCAAGGGTTGGAAACTAACATGCCCGTATTGCCCGTGTAATCCCTATTCCTAGCAGCTCTCATCGGTGGTGTATTCGAATCATTCACCAATATTCTGTATCCAACGCGTTCTTAGTCTTTCCTTGCCTCTCATTCCACACATTTTGTCTCTACATTAAGATGTACAATACTGCATTATTCTTGATTTCCATGAATTCTTCTAGAATTCTAGTTCCGTGCCATTAGTTCTCCCACTAATTTAAATATGAAGACATTTTCCAGTTATAAGTTGTCTTTACTTTATTTTCCCAGGACTCCATACCTAGTGGATCAAGAGACTATTATTTCTTATTGTGGATCTCAAATGTATTTTTAGGAGGTTGTGATTAATTAATTTACATACCTCTATCATCTGATATGACCGTGACTTCATGATGATTGATCACGCTATTAAGAAATACACAGCGATTTCCCTTGAATGGTGATACAATTTTCAAAACTCTTATCAATAAATATCCCTTATCAGTAATCAATGGACAATCTTTGTTATTCATTTCTTAATAATTGTATATACGTATTGATAATTATGTGTTTTGAACACATTTTGCCTCTGCTCCAAATACCCAAAGCTTCTTAAATTAAGATTTTGAAATGAAATATATTACTGATAAATATTCACTATTAAGGCATATTGTTTGTAATACTGACAAAGTTTATACACTTTACACACACGGACAAAATCTATAACTCTTCCAAGTTCTTTCTAGGAGATTTTCTAATGGCACATGTTCTAAATATACGTAAATCAGTGGGAAAATACTTGTTGAATTGTTGTTGAATTCACCGGTACCCGTCACCTGTCGTAGCCCTCTTTTGCAATAATTGATCGAACGATGTGAGACGTAGATTTTTCTCTGTTCGGTCCACGATAATTTTCGAATGCCCTGTCCGATTTTTGATGAATCTGTGTGTGAATATTTTATTATGTTTATAGAATTTGCTGATTAGTATTTGTCATAAAAATTACCACTTTTGGCCACAGGGTGTAAATTTTTTCTCAGAGAGATTTACGGTTCATGGAACTACTCCCACCTGGATGACCAATCCGTAGACAATGGAATCACCATTCTTCTTGAAGAAGGCGGGTGTTGTTGAAAGTTAGTATGTGAGATTACTGTTAACATTTCATTTCACGCCAAAGGCAAGTATGATTTATCTTGTCCAGCATGGCATTCTATGATTGAGGAGGAAATGAGCGTATAGTTAGCGGCCATTGTGTACAACCACACTAAAAAATCTAAAAAATAAATTTAAGCTGCATTCGTTTAGTTCACACATTGACTTGCTCCGAATCAATGTAATAAAATGGTGGCCATTTGAAATATTCAAATTTGATTTTTTCAAAAACCACTCCATAGATTTTTTTTTTTTATCACATTTTTGTAGAAATAAAAAGCACTACAAATTTGAAATTTTTCCATTTGAATTCGGAGTAAGTCAATGTGTGAACTAAATAAATGCAGCTTAAAATTATCTTTTTAGATATAAATCTGACTCCCACATTAATAATCATATCACCGAGGTACAACCGTTAAAACGCGATCAGAGCATACACATAGATTACATATTACCTACACGTTTGTTAACCTAGGAAGAACATGGGGAGTAGTAACCGGTTGTTAAGCTGCGTAGAACGTGTTGGGAGTAGTATTGNATTCCATTAACTACTGGCTTTATTATCAACCATCATATCAAGACGGAAGACATTATCAAATGCAAGCCTTGGGTTATTAATTCTGTTCAGTGAATATCATGTGACCGACTATAAAATGTCTTATTGTTGTGTTTGGTCCCTCCATTATGATTACTATTCCATTAACTACTGGCTTTATTATCAACCATCATATCAAGACGGAAGACATTATCAAATGCAAGCCTTGGGTTATTAATTCTGTTCAGTGAATATCATGTGACCGACTATAAAATGTCTTATTGTTGTGTTTGGTCCCTCCATTATGATTACTATTCCATTAACTACTGGCTTTATTATCAACCATCATATCAAGACGGAAGACATTATCAAATGCAAGCCTTGGGTTATTAATTCTGTTCAGTGAATATCATGTGACCGACTATAAAATGTCTTATTGTTGTGTTTGGTCCCTCCATTATGATTACTATTCCATTAACTACTGGCTTTATTATCAACCATCATATCAAGACGGAAGACATTATCAAATGCAAGCCTTGGGTTATTAATTCTGTTCAGTGAATATCATGTGACCGACTATAAAATGTCTTATTGTTGTGTTTGGTCCCTCCATTATGATTACTATTCCATTAACTACTGGCTTTATTATCAACCATCATATCAAGACGGAAGACATTATCAAATGCAAGCCTTGGGTTATTAATTCTGTTCAGTGAATATCATGTGACCGACTATAAAATGTCTTATTGTTGTGTTTGGTCCCTCCATTATGATTACTATTCCATTAACTACTGGCTTTATTATCAACCATCATATCAAGACGGAAGACATTATCAAATGCAAGCCTTGGGTTATTAATTCTGTTCAGTGAATATCATGTGACCGACTATAAAATGTCTTATTGTTGTGTTTGGTCCCTCCATTATGATTACTATTCCATTAACTACTGGCTTTATTATCAACCATCATATCAAGACGGAAGACATTATCAAATGCAAGCCTTGGGTTATTAATTCTGTTCAGTGAATATCATGTGACCGACTATAAAATGTCTTATTGTTGTGTTTGGTCCCTCCATTATGATTACTATTCCATTAACTACTGGCTTTATTATCAACCATCATATCAAGACGGAAGACATTATCAAATGCAAGCCTTGGGTTATTAATTCTGTTCAGTGAATATCATGTGACCGACTATAAAATGTCTTATTGTTGTGTTTGGTCCCTCCATTATGATTACTATTCCATTAACTACTGGCTTTATTATCAACCATCATATCAAGACGGAAGACATTATCAAATGCAAGCCTTGGGTTATTAATTCTGTTCAGTGAATATCATGTGACCGACTATAAAATGTCTTATTGTTGTGTTTGGTCCCTCCATTATGATTACTATTCCATTAACTACTGGCTTTATTATCAACCATCATATCAAGACGGAAGACATTATCAAATGCAAGCCTTGGGTTATTAATTCTGTTCAGTGAATATCATGTGACCGACTATAAAATGTCTTATTGTTGTGTTTGGTCCCTCCATTATGATTACTATTCCATTAACTACTGGCTTTATTATCAACCATCATATCAAGACGGAAGACATTATCAAATGCAAGCCTTGGGTTATTAATTCTGTTCAGTGAATATCATGTGACCGACTATAAAATGTCTTATTGTTGTGTTTGGTCCCTCCATTATGATTACTATTCCATTAACTACTGGCTTTATTATCAACCATCATATCAAGACGGAAGACATTATCAAATGCAAGCCTTGGGTTATTAATTCTGTTCAGTGAATATCATGTGACCGACTATAAAATGTCTTATTGTTGTGTTTGGTCCCTCCATTATGATTACTATTCCATTAACTACTGGCTTTATTATCAACCATCATATCAAGACGGAAGACATTATCAAATGCAAGCCTTGGGTTATTAATTCTGTTCAGTGAATATCATGTGACCGACTATAAAATGTCTTATTGTTGTGTTTGGTCCCTCCATTATGATTACTATTCCATTAACTACTGGCTTTATTATCAACCATCATATCAAGACGGAAGACATTATCAAATGCAAGCCTTGGGTTATTAATTCTGTTCAGTGAATATCATGTGACCGACTATAAAATGTCTTATTGTTGTGTTTGGTCCCTCCATTATGATTACTATTCCATTAACTACTGGCTTTATTATCAACCATCATATCAAGACGGAAGACATTATCAAATGCAAGCCTTGGGTTATTAATTCTGTTCAGTGAATATCATGTGACCGACTATAAAATGTCTTATTGTTGTGTTTGGTCCCTCCATTATGATTACTATTCCATTAACTACTGGCTTTATTATCAACCATCATATCAAGACGGAAGACATTATCAAATGCAAGCCTTGGGTTATTAATTCTGTTCAGTGAATATCATGTGACCGACTATAAAATGTCTTATTGTTGTGTTTGGTCCCTCCATTATGATTACTATTCCATTAACTACTGGCTTTATTATCAACCATCATATCAAGACGGAAGACATTATCAAATGCAAGCCTTGGGTTATTAATTCTGTTCAGTGAATATCATGTGACCGACTATAAAATGTCTTATTGTTGTGTTTGGTCCCTCCATTATGATTACTATTCCATTAACTACTGGCTTTATTATCAACCATCATATCAAGACGGAAGACATTATCAAATGCAAGCCTTGGGTTATTAATTCTGTTCAGTGAATATCATGTGACCGACTATAAAATGTCTTATTGTTGTGTTTGGTCCCTCCATTATGATTACTATTCCATTAACTACTGGCTTTATTATCAACCATCATATCAAGACGGAAGACATTATCAAATGCAAGCCTTGGGTTATTAATTCTGTTCAGTGAATATCATGTGACCGACTATAAAATGTCTTATTGTTGTGTTTGGTCCCTCCATTATGATTACTATTCCATTAACTACTGGCTTTATTATCAACCATCATATCAAGACGGAAGACATTATCAAATGCAAGCCTTGGGTTATTAATTCTGTTCAGTGAATATCATGTGACCGACTATAAAATGTCTTATTGTTGTGTTTGGTCCCTCCATTATGATTACTATTCCATTAACTACTGGCTTTATTATCAACCATCATATCAAGACGGAAGACATTATCAAATGCAAGCCTTGGGTTATTAATTCTGTTCAGTGAATATCATGTGACCGACTATAAAATGTCTTATTGTTGTGTTTGGTCCCTCCATTATGATTACTATTCCATTAACTACTGGCTTTATTATCAACCATCATATCAAGACGGAAGACATTATCAAATGCAAGCCTTGGGTTATTAATTCTGTTCAGTGAATATCATGTGACCGACTATAAAATGTCTTATTGTTGTGTTTGGTCCCTCCATTATGATTACTATTCCATTAACTACTGGCTTTATTATCAACCATCATATCAAGACGGAAGACATTATCAAATGCAAGCCTTGGGTTATTAATTCTGTTCAGTGAATATCATGTGACCGACTATAAAATGTCTTATTGTTGTGTTTGGTCCCTCCATTATGATTACTATTCCATTAACTACTGGCTTTATTATCAACCATCATATCAAGACGGAAGACATTATCAAATGCAAGCCTTGGGTTATTAATTCTGTTCAGTGAATATCATGTGACCGACTATAAAATGTCTTATTGTTGTGTTTGGTCCCTCCATTATGATTACTATTCCATTAACTACTGGCTTTATTATCAACCATCATATCAAGACGGAAGACATTATCAAATGCAAGCCTTGGGTTATTAATTCTGTTCAGTGAATATCATGTGACCGACTATAAAATGTCTTATTGTTGTGTTTGGTCCCTCCATTATGATTACTATTCCATTAACTACTGGCTTTATTATCAACCATCATATCAAGACGGAAGACATTATCAAATGCAAGCCTTGGGTTATTAATTCTGTTCAGTGAATATCATGTGACCGACTATAAAATGTCTTATTGTTGTGTTTGGTCCCTCCATTATGATTACTATTCCATTAACTACTGGCTTTATTATCAACCATCATATCAAGACGGAAGACATTATCAAATGCAAGCCTTGGGTTATTAATTCTGTTCAGTGAATATCATGTGACCGACTATAAAATGTCTTATTGTTGTGTTTGGTCCCTCCATTATGATTACTATTCCATTAACTACTGGCTTTATTATCAACCATCATATCAAGACGGAAGACATTATCAAATGCAAGCCTTGGGTTATTAATTCTGTTCAGTGAATATCATGTGACCGACTATAAAATGTCTTATTGTTGTGTTTGGTCCCTCCATTATGATTACTATTCCATTAACTACTGGCTTTATTATCAACCATCATATCAAGACGGAAGACATTATCAAATGCAAGCCTTGGGTTATTAATTCTGTTCAGTGAATATCATGTGACCGACTATAAAATGTCTTATTGTTGTGTTTGGTCCCTCCATTATGATTACTATTCCATTAACTACTGGCTTTATTATCAACCATCATATCAAGACGGAAGACATTATCAAATGCAAGCCTTGGGTTATTAATTCTGTTCAGTGAATATCATGTGACCGACTGTAAAATGTCTTATTGTTGTGTTTGGTCCCTCCATTATGATTACTATTCCATTAACTACTGGGTTTATTATCTGAGTGAACACAATTCACTTTCTTTTTTTTTATATTTTTTTATTGTTATCACTTAATGATGTTGTGTATGTAAAGAAAGGATCTTCTTGCTTCGGGCTTAACAGGGCTAATAAAATATTATCACACAATGTTAGGCTATTAAGGTAGTCTACCGATAATCATAAAATAACTCTGGTAAAGCTACAGAAACAATGTTACCCCCAACAGAAAGACAGCTAAATAAATGCTTACAAATTAATTTATCTAACGCCATCATAATTGAGTATATTCTTTCCAAGATCCGTCCTGTCGATTTTCAAATGGCAGTGCTTCTAACTGGTCCTCGGAAATTTCTTTTCTCACCAGGTATGGGTAATTGATTTCCAAATGGCAGTGTTTCTAACTGGTCCTCGGAAATTTCTTTTCTCACCAGGTATGGGTAATTGATTTCCAAATGGCGGTGTTTCTAACTGGTCCTCGGGAATTTTTTTTCTCACCAGGTATGGGTAATTGATTTCCAAATGGCAGTGTTTCTAACTGGTCCTCGGGAATTTCTTTTCTCACTAGGTATGGGTAATTGATTTTCAAATGGCAGTGTTTCTAACTGGTCTTCGGGATTTTTTTTCTCACTAGGTATGGGAAATTGATTTTCAAATGGCAGTGTTTCTAACTGGTCCTCGGGAATTTTTTTCCTCACAAGGTATGGGTAATTGATTTTCAAATGACGGTGTTTCTAACTGGTCCTCAGGAATTTCTTTTTTCACTAGGTATGGGTAATTAAATATTTTTTATGGAAATTATATTGAAAATTCTTTTTGCCTCAAACATCATCGGGTTTCTCCTTTATCCACCCCGCGCGCCAGTACTCGATTCTTTATCTTTATTTTTAAATAGCTTTTTCCTTTAGTTTTAGCGATTGTCACATATCCTTATATGTCCTCTATCTTCTCACTGGTCTACATTCTAACATTTGTTTTGGCTGTCCACTTTCGTCCACCTTGTCATCGGATTGTTAAAAGCAAAAATACATTTTTGCTTTTAAAATAAAATATATTTTTTTCTTCTTTAATTTGGCTGAACGTCTTTATAACATCTATTAGTCTTTGGAGACGTGGGTTTCACTGGAAACTTGAAAATCATCTAATACCCACATTGACCTCACCCCGTCTGGGTTGGGCCGTAAAAATGGCCAGCATCACGAGGGCGCGAACCCACGTGGAAACTCATAGGGAAAAACCTCGCTGGACGTTGCTTCTTTTCAGTCATCTAACGGGAACTGGTGTATTAAACGTGTCATAGACGCTGGCAAAAATTAAAATATATCTGTTTGAATCCGCTAAATAAAATCTGAAATTTAGTTGGGACCCCGAAATTTGGCGTTTTTCTCATAGTTACATAAAGGTTTCCATTTCCAAGTCAGGATCTCTAATGGCATCTTCTAGCAAACATGAGAACTCGTTAGACATACTGACTAAACAAAAGACATTATTTTAGATATTGACTCTGAATAACTTGATTGACATGAAACCCTATGTATCAGTCAGTGATTGATAAAAAACACAGCAACGACAAACACACGGAGCGATACTAAGACGAGACGGTGTGAAGTGAGTACTAATATGGTAACATATTTCTAATGCAACGTGACAATCAAGCCTAGCTTGGAGGTATTCGGTTTGGCAGAGAAACTAAATTGAGGTTTATTATAAAAATAGTGATGGAATCAAAGTGTGTCAAATAAATGATGCATCAAGGAAATTTTCGTTAGCTTTGAAGAATACTAATGTAATTGATACCCTAACTAAGAACAGTCACATCCATTAGAGAGCGCGGTAGCGGTCCGCTAACAATTTTAAAAATCTGTTGTGAACATCACACCCTTAGCTATAAAAAAAATCGAGACGTGTACAATACATAAATTTGACATAGTAAAAAAAAATCTAAGTCTCTAGCTCTTATCGCTTTCCTTTTATGCCAGACTCGTGAAAACCGCTAAGAGTTGATTCGATTTCAACCAAAAGTGTCATCTTGCATTCCATGCATAAAATTGAATAGGCACCAAATTTTAAGCTCTAGTAATTACCGTTCTCCTTTTAACAGGAACCGCCAAAAATCGGCCGAAAACCGCTAAAAAACGCCAACGATGGATCACGCTGAAGCCAAAGGTGTATCAATACATAGATGTAATATGAATAGGCACCAAATTTGAAGCTCTAGCCGTTTCTTTTTATGTGGCATTAATTAAAACCGCTAAAAAGCGACAAAGAAGTAACTTTGATTTGAACCAAAAGCTTCGACGTTCGTTTCGGGAATAAACTTGACGTACACATAACCACACGCACACAACCAATGGCTGAAACTCGAGATTTCGGCTTTGGGGATCACAAAAGGTGTTTCGGCACTGAAAGCTCGACATCGAAAATTTCAACCCAATACATTCCTTTTTATAGGATAAAGAAAGTAAATAAAGTGGTAGCTACCAAGAGCACGAGTATTATACGCCACATTGCCGATTTCAGATAGTTTTAGAAGAAAAACTACACGCGTTTGGATAAAACGGATTGTTTCCTGTGTCAATATGTCAAATTTTGTAATTTTTTAACTTCAAATAGTGTTATCGACAAATATATTTGATCAAATTCGCTATTGGATTGTATTTGATCAAACACAAAAGTGACCAACATTTGTCTTCTGATAGGATTTAATCGCATGACTTTTAGAAAATATTTCTGAGGCATCTGTGGACGCCCAAGTCCTCAATTATCGAAAATACACAAGTGATCTTAATTAACTTTCTTCTATAAGGGAAAATATCAAAATTATACGAGTATGCATTACAGATAAATAGTTGGTTTTAGTGGTATAATACACAACACATTATATCTGTACAATAGAATTTTTACTTTCTCTTCCTATAGAAGATAAGGTATTGTATTCGTGCAGAAATTTTAGACATATTTCTTTTATTGAAAGTCTCATCAAATAGTGTGATAAGGACACAATTAATACCCAACACACAAAGTCAGCAAATATTCATCAAATAAATTGTGCCAAAATTTTGAAATTTTGGCAAATAGTATGATACGTCCTTTAGGGACAAGCCCTTAGATCAAGATTATAAAGTTTCATCAAAAAAGCTTAATTACCGGAGATCTAAATACATGAGCTGATAAGTAAGTGCATTTTTTACTTCGTTTTCTTCTTCTGCTGCTGGTGGTTTTTTGAGTTTAATGAACGATAGCTAATTTTTTATCGTAAGTGTCAGATGTATCTTTTGCTTTTATATTTTTGATGTTAGCAAGCGTTCTTGGGAAATAGTGTAACCGAATCAAGCATGTTTCCAAGCCCTCTTAAAGTCGCTGTATGGTGTATTTGGTGTATAGTACCACCGCGTGTTGAGTGTCCCAAATAGGCTTTGGCAAAGAAAGTTTAGCGACAGTCGAGGCAATCTTGAGTCTTGAGTATCCTAATTATTTACTAGGATATAATGTTTGTAAACATTTACGGAAATTTTTGTATCCAGGTTCATTTTTCTCTCTCAGTACAACAGAAATACATTCTCTAAAGAAAGTTGTTATCACAGTACCAAAGCCCATTGATAACAAAAGTTTTGTAAATTGCATTTTGAATGCATTAATAAATAATTGCACATTTGTGCGCTTTTGTAGAAAGAAATCACTTGTGGTTGTACCATACGCATGTAGATCTAATGAGTTTTTCATAGGGTGCTATCGGACAGCCGCTTAATTTCTTATCCTATAGCATATCACACATTGTTAATATAAGCAAGGAAAAAAAAATACACATGTTCTTATGGGAGTCCGCAGATCGAGCATAAATATGCCGCAGTCTGCGGAATTACCGTAATAGCAACATAAGCCATGGAATAGGGCGCAAAATATGGGCGGTAATTTAAATTTTCAAGGCATACTGCAGCGAAAATCGCATTTCTTGTCAAAATAGGGGCGGCAAGTTCTAAATTGCCTAGGGGCGGCGAAAGTTTAGATCCGCCACTGCCTGACCCCAACCTTCAGAGCTCCATATTCCTATCAGCCTTATAGGCATTTTTATATTTCAGGGTAGCACCCTAATAATGATACCATTACTATTGTAGTTCTGTGAATTGCAGACTTCACTCAATTTTGGGCCTCCATTTGGCCCCAGAAGGTACAATAGGATCCAAAATCAGGTAATTTGAACATACGATAATGAATGTCCATACAAAGTTTCATCAAATTTGGACAGGACTTTCGAGAGTTATCGTGGATTGGACAGATAGACAAACAGACGTTCCAAAGAAAAATAGTGAAGTTATCTATAAATACCTCACATTTTTCGATCAATTATTATTATTTTTTTTTTTTAATTTTTTTCAGTAATGAACCTTTTTAAATCGAATACTAGACAAATAACTCCCCCTCAGAAGTTGTTATTTTACATTTTAGGATACGTAGAATACAAAATATATTAAAAACCCCTTTGTCCGCCGTAAACCGTACAATATACATACGAATATGTATTCTTATTTTCAGATTTCATGTTTGACTGTGTTACGGGGTCAAATAAGTCTATAATACGGGCCGTGTCCCTGCGTACTATACCTACATTCATCCAATGAAACTTTGGTCAGTTGTTGTTCACATTCACATAGAAGGGTCATATAGGTGTACATATTCGTATCTAAGCGCACGGCTGTGCGCCAGGCCAAGTTCCGGAAAGCACCAGTGTATCTTTACACGAAGCAATTCACCAGGTTTTTCACGCCGTCAGATATTCGGTTCTACAGGGGTTAGGTCATTGAAATTTTGAACATACATTCCGCAGTATAGTACAATACTACAGGATAAACTTCAAAAGTTAATGTTAACCCAGGCAGGAGACAGGTAATTAAGTTTGCACTTTTGGATACTCACTGACTGACTGATTGATTCACTCTTCATCAAAAGTTTCAGGCACTTCTCGTATACCTAGAGCGCTGAAATTTTGCATGAAGTTAGCAATTGACACCAAGTAAAGGGAAAAATCAGAAAATTCGAACTTTTTAACTCTAACTGCTCCAAAACGGTGTCGCTTTAGGGAAGACAATACAACGTATTTTAATGTAGTGTTAACTGATAAAACACTGAAATCTTGAATAAAGTTAGATATTTGCAAGCAGTTTAGCAGGAAATAATTTATATTTGAACTCTTTCACTCCCGGTGCTCCAAAACGGTTCCGCTTTAGGGAAGGAGATGCTCGAAAACTAGTTTAAACTGGTAGGGCGCTGAAATCTTGCATGAAGGTAGAGAGACTTAAATTCAATTAAAACCGCAAATGTCAAAATTGAAATTCGTTAACTCTAGTGCTATAACTTCAGGAAAGAAGATGCACTATAAATATTTCTGTTTTTATTTGCTTTGTAGTGTATATTACTTTATTAATACATTGGTGTTAGATCTTATTGGTCATTTGGGTCCGGTTTGCACAGAAATTTCCTGGTTTCCGATTAGTTGTGTAATCGAAAAAAAGAAGAAGAAATAAAGGAAAAACGGCCAAAAAATCAGTTACATATAGTAATCTTTACAAAAAGTATTGATATCTCACAAAAAAATTATCATTGAAAAAAGGCCAAGTTCCTCCCACTCTTCCAAAAAATTCCGCCTATGGTAGTGATATCCATTATTGGGGCCAGGTTTATTGTTGCTGCTGTATATCCCGCACTTAAATTTATTATTGCACGTTCTTCTGTCTCAATTCTCTTAAAGTAATATCGACTTTACACTTGGCCAGTTTGTAAAATTGTGTTCCTGCGTACTATACCTACATTCATCCAATGAAACTTTGGTCAGTTGTTGTTCACATTCACATAGAAGGGTCATATAGTTGTACATATTCGTATGTATTCTTCTTTATCCATTATTTTATTTCCTTGAGCTTCACTCCCTAAGTTTTGAAATCCTTACACCTCACCCTCATGGGCTTTTGGTGTTCGAGTATTGAGTCTATTTCCCCGGGTAAGGTTGAACTGCTCAGAGAAATTGAGCAGTCTTCTTATCACATTGTTTTGGGCGAGTTCCTCTCTGGGATTTAGTGGCCCGATGGGACTCACTCTCCAAATGAGTAGGGCACTACAATCAAAGATTACGTGAGAGCCGTTTCCTCTTCCTCCCACCATAATTCATCAGGGAAGTTGTTAGAGTTTTCAATTTGCCGCCAGAGTTGTTAGTTCTCAATGTTGCAACACATCTAAGCCAAGAGTTTTATTTTTTAATTTTAATTGGCCGTAGTCTGGATTCACTGATGTCTTCAGTATCAATCACTGAGTCATCAAACAGAACTAATCATTTGTTCACCGCGTTGATCATCCCGAGTCCATGTGGCGGCTACTTTATATGGTTCCTTGCATGAATTGAACCTACTTCTAAACGTGTCATTTGATTTCATGGAAAAGTAATATTTAAAGAATTCCAATGTACTTATACGAGTATATTAGATTGAGATATTATCATTCGAAACAACAATCAGTCAAGAGCGCACAGACAACTTCTTTGCTATGATAAGCAAGAAATGACGCGACATCGTATGAATAGTAAATAGCATTAATGAGAAGTTAAAAAAACAATATCAGATAGGAGAGTTCTTTTACCAATGCATTCAGTAGCTTGATAATACATTCAGTACGTCTTTAGCAGTGTACTGCAGTGTATATTGGGTCTGTCAGGAGTAAACAGAGCTCTTACTAATGCATTCAGTAGCTTGATAATACATTCAGTACGTCAGTAGCAGTGTACTGCAGTGTATATTAGGTCTGTCAGGAGTAAACAGAGCTCTTACTAATGCATTCAGTAACTTGATAATACATTCAGTACGTCAGTAGCAGTGTACTGCAGTGTATATTGGGTCTGTCAGGAGTAAACAGAGCTCTTATTAATGCATTCAGTAGCTTGATAATACATTCAGTACGTCAGTAGCAGTGTACTGCAGTGTATATTAGGTCTGTCAGGAGTAAACAGAGCTCTTACTAATGCATTCAGTAGCTTAATTGATAATACATTCAGTACGTCAGTAACAGTGTACTGCAGTGTATATTAGGACTGTCAGGAGTAAACAGAGCTCTTACTAATACATTCAGTATTATCAAGTTCTCCAGTCGGTCATCCATCAAGAATGGATTCAACTACAATTTCGAGATTGCAAAATTAAAGCTTCTCAATTTTAGATTTTTGGTGAAATCAACCCCGAGAGTGAGCACGGCTCCTATTTAGAAAATTCAATATTTTACTCGAGGATATTACTTTTTGTGCTGAGGAACATGTTCGTATTCAATTTCAGCTTTCTCGCTCATCCCGATGTGGTACTTCTCAATTCCGATTTCTTGGTGGTAAAAACCGGCAATAAATCGGGGAAAGACCGGAAAATTCCATTTTTTATATTTTTCATGGGGTCCTTATATACTATTTGGGGGGGGGGGGTTTGCCCAGAAAAAATTGCAAAAAAAACGCCAAAAAGCGTCACTTCTTGCTTCCACTTGAAATTTCGATTTTTTTCCTTTCTTATTACGCACCTACATACTAAAAGGGACGAAATTCCAAGTCTGTAGGTTTAGTGAAGCTAAGTTGATTATCAGGCAGTCAGTCTACCAACTGTGCTTTGTGTTTTATAAGTATAGAAGATGTTAATGAAGTCATTTGTTATTTTTTCAGGAGGGGCATGGCTGATGATGGTGCTTATAAGGTAAGAATTATTTCTGATTTTCAGAAGTTGGTGGGAGAGGCATACTTCTATGACAGGATTCTAAAGACCATAAAAATATTTTTTCCACTTGCATTTCATTACTCGATATTCGCTGAACTGAACCCGTTCCAACGGTCATATTCTGAGGAAAAATGTATATATCTTTGTGTTTTTACCATGTGACAATTTTCAGTGGACATCAAAGCATTACAAGTTGTTTAAGATTAAGTATTAATAGGCTATTAACTATTATTTTACACATAATGTTACTATACTTGTCACAGTTACCATAGCAACGCAATGGTATTCAGGCTGCTGCATTATACACAAACACAACCATACCAATTAGAGTAAGCCCGCGTTCATGGAATGTTGAATACACACACCACTTCCCATTAGATCACTACTAAAGATAAGTAACGTCCCGCGAGGTTTTACAAGTGGCTCTCCACGTAGATTAGTACGCTCGTAATGCTGGCTTTTTTTCCGGCCCATACTGGGTGAGGTTAATGTGGGTAGCTAGTTTGTAAGTTTCCAGCGAATGGAAAGTCAAAACCCCCTCTCAAATGATTAATAGATGTTAAAGAAACGTTAAGCCAAAAAAAGACAAATTAGAAAATTCGAGAAAAAAAACCTTTCTCAAATTTTCGACCAAATCTGAATTCGAACCCGGC
Source organism: Pachypsylla venusta (assembly GCA_012654025.1). Taxonomy (NCBI): domain Eukaryota; kingdom Metazoa; phylum Arthropoda; class Insecta; order Hemiptera; family Aphalaridae; genus Pachypsylla; species Pachypsylla venusta. Next base: position 28,594,442 of record CM022875.1, read on the forward strand.
ACCTTCCTGGTGCAAGCCGGGTGAGACTTCCCATGGATTTATCTTCTTTTCTCTCTAATTTTTGGTTCAAACGGAGTCTGTTTCTGAAATTTCATTATTTTTTTATGCTTGACTTATGTAATATTCTAGCACCACCACCACCAACAACATCATCATCAACAACAACAACATCAACATCACCTTCCATGATCATCATTTTCAGGTGTTAGTTCAGGCTTGGCTGTCAATCCTGCGGACCCCCCCCCCTTGTCAAAAATTTTGGGTACGGCTCTGGAACCTTCCCTTCATTTTATCAACAGTCAAAATATTGTTATCAGTTATCAAAGAGTCACCAAAAAACAAGGTTAGACATTGTCACTTGTCACCAAACCCCTCGTCACAATGTTCAGTCATCTTAGGATCCATTAGCTATTTCATTGAGAGTCACTTGGCCAAGAACTCTCTTTTGGAGTTCTTTTTTCAATTGATAACAATCGATGTCTATTACTATGTGTGTGCTCTCATTTGTCTGCCAACTGGTTCTACGTTAATTTTTGAAAGAACTGAAGTTGACATGAAATTCGGTAATGTAATTAATTATATAATAGATATTTTTTGAAAAATAACTTGTACAGTGATGTTCACTTTTTGAGTGGTACATGGAATTTGACATTGAGCTCACTAAATTTTTTATCAGCTGGGTCTCTTTACTTTCCATCGCAATGGGCATGCAATTATTCGTCTGTGTATATAATCAAAATTACAGTGTGTTTGCTAGTACATTCAGGGCCGCTTTTTCCAAAATAGTAAACACCGAGTTCGCGAGTCAACCTTGGGTTTGCACAAAATTTCGCTTCTACCAAGTTTTAGTTCCTAAAAGACACGTCCAACTCGATGCCAGCTCTGGACATCGAGTTGGACGTGTGCCAACACCTCGATTTGTGAGAAATTCACTTTTTCAAATCGAGTCAATAAATCATAGATGTGTGTATAATTCTAGATATGAACTAGTACAATAAAAGTGAAGTAAAATAATATGACAAGAGATAAAAATAAATTACTTCTGTACAATTTTTTTGTTGTTTTTGGTGAGGATATTTTCGAAATTTCTCATGTAATTTATTTTTCAATGATTTTTAGATTAAAGATAAAGTAGCTTAGATTAACATGTTTTGTTAAAAATGTCAAACGTGGCGTGGAGGAAAAAATTGGGCGAAATAAAAAGATACCAACATGAAGAGGAATAATAGATTGCCTCAAACAACATATCCAAACCTGCAGGGGATGAGGATATAAATGGCAGATTTTGCGATAAAATCATTGAAAAAACAATAGTATCGGTATTACGAGTATTTTAAACAAAATAAAGGGAAAATAATGAAGTCCAATTGTTTACATAAAAATGAGATTTTAATGTATTTTTTTAAATATCCGTGAAAAATAAATTACATGAGAAATTTTGAAACTATCCCCGCGACAACAAAAATTCTATGGAAGTACTTTATTTTTATCTCTTGTCAATTTATTTTACTTCATTTTTATATCGCTAATTCGTATCTAGAATTTATAGCACATCTATGATTTTGAAAAACCAAAAATACAAGGAAGTTTACGATGTTGCCAAATTTATCAAACACTAACTCAACTCTGAATATTTTTGGTAGAAGCCAAATTGGAGAGTTCAACCTGAGTTCACGAACACCGGAGTTCACCAACACCAGAGTTCACTATTTTTTGGTAGATGCTCCCCGTGGTTTGGTTTTTCCGGCTTTTCACCAGCATACTGTTGGCCCTTATTATAGGAGACTTGAACATGTAAGTCTCTCTACTATTGGGGATCTTGAACATGTAAGTCTCTCTACTATTGGGGATCTTGAACAAAATACCACCAGAGGATCTGATCCTTTGATCTGGTATCCTCAAGGATACATTTTCTACCAGGTACCTACCGATGATTGACCAAACCCTAGCAAATTTTTTTGCAAAAATTTGATTTGTGCGTCCTTTTTTCTCGTCTCTAAGAAGTCATGTTCGAGGTGATCACTCTGAGATGCTGATCTAGATGTTGATAGTCCCTTCCATGTCCTCCAATAGTGGCAAATATCTCAAATTCAGGAGGATGAAATTTCATGGGTTGGCTGGGTTTGAACTTACTGTTTACCAGTCAGAACGTCTTACCAACCCATAACTGTATACTGAATATACGCATAACCTCAATATATTGTTTTTTAACTTCCAGAGGTTTCAGGGGCTTATCGATAAATTTGATTCCATGAAGCTATAGGTTTCTTTGCATCGATATTTTCGTCAAAATCATTTATTTATCGCTCTATCCCAATGTTGAACTGTTTGCTCTGTGTATTCCCATTTGATTGTGCCATTGATTCACCGTCATGTTCTGATAGCTTATCGATAAATTTGATTCCATGCAGCAATAGGTTCCTTTGCATCGATTTTTTCGTCAAAATCATTTTTTTTATCGTTCTATCCCAATGTTGAACTGTTTGCTCTGTGTAACAATAGTTCGCCATTCCCATTTAATTGCGCCAGTGATTCACCGTCATGTTCTGAAAGCTTTTCGATAAATTTGATTCCATGCAGCAATAGGTTCCTTTGCATCGATTTTTTCGTCAAAATAATTTTTTTATCGCTCTATCCCAGTGTTGAACTGTTTGCTCTGTGTATTCCCATTTGATTGTGCCAGTGATTCACCGTCATGTTCTGAAGTAGTGACACCTGTTGTTGACTTAACGGCTAAGTAGATTTCTAGATGTTATGCAATGAATTTATTGTTTTAAGAATAATATTAGTCAGCGTCTAATATGGTACGTTAAAGAGATCTTGAGATTATTAACTCTGGTAATGCCGCCAATGGTCGCTACTCATATTAAAGTAGCTACTCAATCGTCCTCACGAAACTGAGTGCACCCCGAAATCACAAACACAGTGTTTAAAATTTCACGACTCCACCAGTGATTGAACCCCCATGTGCAATACCAGTGTGATAACCACTAGAACAGGAGTCCCATTAGTGGTATATATATCTCAAATTCATGAGGATGAAATTCCATGGGTTGGCTGGGTTTGAACTTACACTCTACTGTTTACCAGTCAGAGTCAGAGCGTCTTACCACTATACACTCCCAATCTACGAACCCGAGTGAACCAGACCTATGTCATCTAAGGATAAAGAAAGCGATCAATCTCAACGTTCATTAAACGTTTGTACCTCTTTTAGAAGAAGTATAGTTGAAATTATTAGAGACATTAAAATATTCGATAATTATTTAATATGTGGGTGGAAAAGATCTTACAAAACTGATTTATTTCAATTTTATTGAGATCTATCTTAAAATCTGAATCGTTCAAATTATTTATCATTAAACAGAATACAATAGATAGTAAATTTTAAATTTCAAAACCAAACGATATTCAAGAAATCAAATTAAGTTTTCTTTCTCGCCTTCATGAAAATAGAAACAATAGCCTGTAAATTTTATTAGAGTTATACCTAGGTAGGTACATCAGAGAGATTGGTTTTAAAATATTTTACAGTCAATGGTTCTGTTTTTTAATGGATTTTCTAGGAAATGATGAATACAAAAATTGTAGTTCGATTCAGTGAACTTGAACGAACTGTCAGATAACGATTCATTAAGTGAACTATGCACCGAAAGAACTGTTCAGTATAATAAAATCAATTCATTTAAATTAGAGTTAATTCAGAAATGATGAGTACAAAAATTGTAGTTTGATTCAGTGAACTTGAACGAACTGGCAGATAATAATTCATTAAGTGAACGATTCTCCGAAAGAACTGTTCAATATAATAAAATCAGTTCATTTATTAGAGTAGGTTCAGAAATGATGAATACAAAAAATATAGTTCAAATCAGTGACTTGAACGAACGAACTGTTAGATAATGTTTCATTAGGTGAACGATTCTCTGAAATAACCGTTCAGTAATAAAATCAGTTCATTTATTACAGTAGGTTCAGAAATGATGAATACAAAAATTGTAGTTCAATTCAGTGAACTTGAACTAACAAGCCGTTAGATAATGCTTCATTAGGTGAACGATGAACTTGAACTAACGAGCCGTTAGATAATGCTTCATTAGGTGAACGATTCTCCGAAAGAACCGTTCAGTAATAAAATCAGTTCATTTAGTAGAGTAGGTTCAGAAATGATGAATACAAAAATTGTAGTTCGATTCAGTGAACTCTAGAGATGAGTAATAATTGAAAGAACGAGCTATTAGATAAGCATTAAGTGAAAGATTTTCCAAAAAAAAAACCGTTCAGTAACTATTTAGTTAGTTTCACTTATATTAAAAAGAGTATAGGTACTTGGTTAAAAAAATTTTTTTGCTGATGATTTAAAAGAAATCATCAGCAAAAAACGAGTTTCTACACTATTTCTATGGATACTGTGAGAAGCAAGGTATGGCTACCGTGGCTGGAAAGAGTTACAACTGATAAAAGTAGCCATCGAACAAAAATTTTGTGGCATGGTAGAATTAAGGAAAGCAACGCCGACCCCAAATAGAATTGGGAAAGGGTGAAGTTGAAGAAGAAGAAAATTACAATAAGTTCACCCCTGAAGAAGTATTTTCTTTGAAACATTATTATATTCTCATTGGTCATAAGGATGAAATTAAATCTGGAAGTCCAGATTTACATATTATATAGTCTGTCAAGTACAATCAATCAAAATATAAATCCCACAAACCCAAGATTAAAGAAAGTCATAATGGATTAAAGAATGAACTGAACTTTAAAGAAGTTATATATAACAGCTCATTTCTGTGAACTTGAACTGTGAGAACGAATCCTTCAAGTAAACGGTTCTGACCAATCCATAGTGAACTCAACTCTAATACACTAACTATAAAGAAGAGCGATGATGATCTTATATGACAGACCAGCTCACTTCGCACGGCTGAGCACGGGGAAAACACTGATGGGTGTTATTAAAATCACTCTGAGAGCGCCTTAAAGGTCCGACGCGACGTTTAGATATTCGCTCAATTCCTTAAAATTAAAGCATTAGGAACTCGTGTTAAAAAATGTTGTCCATTCTGTTTTGTCTATCGAGGAGATTTTGTCCAAACATGGTATCCCTGTGCTAAAACAACCACCCTTTTTGGATTTTGCTTCGTGTGATTTCTTGTTTCCTGAGGTCAAGTTAATGCCGATGCTTGGGAAGCTTCCAACAATATTTTGTGGACCAATGTAAACTCTCATGGAGTGGTGTAGACATCCTCTAGTAGGATAGATTGAAAACTACAATGCCATTCTGTTGAAATGTTGTCTGACATGATGTCACTGTGTTTTCTGCAATTTAATCTCCTTGCCTCAATAGTACCATTTCAACGTACAGTATCGCACATTAATTCATGGGTCACCTGCCATACTGTCCGAATCATCAGGAATGTAGTCTGGCCAGGCTGGCTGACATGATGTCACTGTGGTTTCAGCAATTTAATCTCCTTGCCTCAATAGTACCATTTCAACCTACAGTATCGCATATTAAGTCGTGGGTCACCTGCCATACTGTCCGAATCATCAGAAATGTAGTCTGGCCAGGTAGGCTGACATGTGTCACTGTGTTTTCTGCAATTTAATCTCCTTGCCTCAATAGTACCATTTCAAACTACAGTATCGCATATTAAGTCAATGGTCACCTGCCATACTGTCCGAATCATCAGGAATGTAGTCTGGCCAGGTTGGAGTGATGTCACCTTGTTTTTTTAGTAATTCTAATCTCCTCAGTAATCGCCGTGATGCTTAAAATAATATTTCAACAACAATAATAATAATAATAAAAGAAGACGTAATCGAAGATTATATCCGTGAGATCTGCAGAGCTGATGTTGCATAGTCCACTAAGAAACCAGTCTTTGTAAACCTTACCATTACGATCAGTCCAGACTTGAGGTACCCTCTGGATCCAGAAGATACTTTTTAGTAATTAAAGTCCAAGAAGAACTGGATTTCAACCGAGGACAGTCATTTGTAATCAATGTACTGGCCATTGTTTTAAAAAAAAAGAAGAAAAAATAGGTATTAAACTCCTCTGGTTTAAGTGAATACTAACCCAATACTGGTTAGGTTAGCTCCAACTAGCGTTAAACGGAGAGTTGACACTGTTTCTCCAAGCTTGCTATCCAGTTCCCTCATGCCAGCATATTTTAATGATTCAGTTGCATTTGACGTAAAATTTCGATTAAAAATTGATTTTTAGGGTAATAAATATCGACAAATTCATGATGGTCAATGGTCATTTAAAAATATAAAAACCATCACCCATAAACGATTCTGATTGGTCGATGATGTGGCGTCATGTTTTCTGCGATTACTACGAATTGTAGCAGCCTTGATCTACTAGAAGATCAAATATTATTCGGGCTCAAATCATATAGAACTCTGATCATAGTCTGCGACCAAAATAATATTTGATCTACTACATATTTGTTATAGTATATGCAGACACTCAACAGATCATGTGTCCGGTCACGCGTTTTCGTGAAATTCAAAAATTCGACATTTCATGTCGATTGTTTCCAAGTTTTTTTTTCTTTAACTAAACAAAAAAAAATGCTGAATGGTTTTTTTTTTTTTTTTTTTTTAGATAGTACTTTTGAAATTCGAATATAGGAGGGGGGACCCAAAAGTAACGGGAATTGTGCTGTGGTGGGTAGAGAGAGGGAGGAACCCATTTTTCGACAAGGTGACCGTTACAGTTATGGTTAGTGTTCGCAGTTGTGTCGCTGTGAGTGCATCGGTTCGCCCGCAAGAATTTTTTTAGGAAAGAACACCTTTTTCCATTTCGCCGAAAACGTGATGGCAGATTGTGGAGAGCAACGCGCGGCTGTAAAATTTTGTTTCCTGTTGGGGAAATCGGCCGCGGAAACTATTGTAATGCTTAAGACTGCTTATGGAGATGCTGTCATAAGTAAAACCAGAGTCCACGAGTGGTTTTTACGTTTTAAAAATGGAGAAATGTCAATTGAAGACCAACCTCGTTCAGGACGCCTCTCAACGTCAAGAACTGATGAAAACGTTGATAAAGTCAATGCTCTCGTCTGTGAAGATTGTCGCCGAACCATTGATCAACTCTGTGAGATGTCTGGAATATCATGGAGTTCAATTCAAAGGATTTTATCTGAAGATTTACACATGAGAAGGATTGCAGCCACATTTGTCTCTCGCCTTCTCACAGGCGATCAAAGAGAGTTTCGACTTCAGGCATGTTTTGACCTTCAAAATCAGCTCAATGAGTACCCTGAGTTTTATTCCAAGGTGATTACTGGTGATCAATCGTGGTGCTATGATTCCTGAGATTTTTTTTGTTCCCCAGACATAAGAAGGGACATGAAAGAAAAGCGTTTTGCAACTGTGGAGGAGGTAAAACAAAAATCGCTGGAAGGCCTAAAGAACATCCCGAAAAGTAAATTTGAAAAATGTTTTGAACAATGGAAGGATCGTTTGGAGAAATGCGTTGCGATCAATGGAGAATATTTTGAAGGCGATCAAATTTTGATGTAAAAATATTAAGAAGTAAAGAAGTTATGACTAAATTCCCGTTACCTTTGGTATTCCAGAGATTGACATGTAGGTTCATCGATTTTCGGTTAGTTTTCTGGTTGTTCTGCGTCATGTCTGGACTGACCTTGTTAGACTAATCTTGAAATGTTAAGTCGATGGAGTATAAAGTTCAACTAAATAATTTTATACTATGTATTTCAATGATAGCCATGTTGGAGTATGTACTGTGCGTCCAAAAATCTTTAATATTGGGATTGACTTCGCGCTACAAGTTGACATTTTAAAAATAATATTTCAAAAATATATTTTGTATCAACTACTAAACGACAATTTTACTAGTTGATACAGAAATTATTTTTGAAATATTATTTCATAATGCTGACCAACTTCCTTCTTCAATTAAACAAATTAAATTTTAATATTTTGTGGTGTTTAGATTTTAATGAGATAACTCATAGTTACACTACATCGCAGAAGCATGGTTGGATGGATGATGATACATGCTTGCACTAGATTCAGCCTATCAGTATGCACAGCCGAGATCATCGTTAGCCTCAGGCTGTTAGGCTCTAAGATTTGTTAGGTTGGGACTGTTTTTTTTAAAAAAAAACAACATGTGTTTTATAAAATGTATTGATGGGAAACTATAGTGAGAAAACCGTAAAAAAAATACCCCCTCCTCCTTTGGAAGCAACTGATCCAAATTAATGAAACATCACTCATTTTAAGCGTTATACGTTTCCACTGTAGGAACAGATTGGTTCATTGGCTATTCTTTTTGATCATTAGCTCAAAGGACGACTGCCCTGAGCTCTTACATCATTGTTTTTTTTTAAAAAAAAAAAAAAAATTGGCTAAAAGTCTCTTTAACATCTATTGGTCATTCAAAACGGGTTTTCACCCTCCATTCGCTGGAAACTTGCAAACCAGCTACTCACATTGACCTCACCCAGTCTGGGTTGAGCCGGAAAAATAGCCTGCATCACGAGGGCATGGGCACCCACATGGCACAACTTCGCTGAACGTTGCTTAACTTAGTGATCTTTCGGGAACTGCTGTATTCAACGTGCCATAAACGCATTGGTTTAGTTTTTCAAATGATTAAAAAAAGAAAAAATCTAAATGTGGAACACACTGTACAATCAATGCAACTGAACTGCCCATATAAGGCAATTTTTCCCATTTTGGCAATCACTGGCATGTTCAATGCATGTTACGAGGTTTTAAAAAGTACAGAAGTTGATTTTGGAAAAGAAATACCTAATGAGAATGGTGACTAAGGCATGTAGAGTATGTTGGCTGACAAATTTAAAAGATATGCGAACCCAGAGTCCCAGAAGTGTCCTTCCGAATATGGAAATTTTGAAAAATTTGAGACTGAAATATGAAAATTTATCTAGGACAGCTTCCATGGTCTTATGATCATTACATTCGGATTATGCGCTGGAGGCTTTTGAGCTTTTCGCGACGCGGTCGAAATTTGAAGAGGTTTGAGTATCTTGATTTTCTGTTTGTATATATTACGCAAGGTGAAATCAGTATTAGGTACAAATTTATTAGGAGATACACATCTTCTAATATATTCCCCGTTACGCTGTGATGAACACTAAAGTGTCTTGCTCATGGTGATTCAGGCTTGAGAAGGACGACAAAGACATTGCTAAACACATTTCAATCCTGATTTTGGTTTATTCACGAACTATATTAATTGTGTTAACGTAAGAAACGCTATCATGATGTAATATCTTTTTTTTTTTTATTCTTTTTAAGAATAATTCGTCAATACTGAGGGCTTCAACTGCCAGCACTCGGAAACTAATTGGGTTGGTATTTTTGGAATTTTGTAACTCTGGCCATGCGAAATAAGAGTGTAATAAAGAAAGAGATCCTACTATAGCTTTACTATTGTCAAGATGAGATCTGATTTCAAACGTCAGCCATTCTCTTGTATCGGTGTTGCTGTTTACATTTGGGTTCCAATTCAGTGTCAGTGATGGAGATTAGGAGACCTAAAATGTTTGTTCTGTTTGACTGAAACTACGGAGGGAATTTCAAAAAGTTTCTTAATATACAGTCGAGAAGCTCAGTAGGTTGAGGTGGTGGATTCGTAACCAGGAGGCTGTTGGTTCGAATCTAACTCCATCTCCGCCGCTTGTCACAATAGATCTAAATAAAGGTCGCAGTGACAATTGCAGTCTCAATAGATACTTGCAACAGTTCAATAATTAAAATTCAATTTATTTTCAAATATAACACGATGGGAAATCAAGAAAATTTCAGTTTTTACTCAAATCTCGTGGTTTCTCACATGCCACAATTGAAACCTCGCTTCAACGTAGAATCTCGCCATTTTTATGTATCAATCCAAAACATGTGAATTTTCTAAATGAATGTTCTTGGCCGTCATATGATTGTTACTTCCCAAGCTTCATCCCTGATAATGCCGTGCGAGACTACGGTAGACAAGATGATAAATGTGATGAATATATCGTCCATCTTATTGAAGTTTTGGCAACTTTTTTCAAGAGTATCTATCCCCTAGAAATGAGCAAAGTAGATTGGACAAAGATTATAGACAAACGTTGTGTGAAGAATATTAATCGTCTAATGTAGAACAGTATGGAACTGGTTGGATGGCCAGAGTAAGAGTATACTAAACATATAATTTAGACTCAGCCTCTTCCTCCAATGTTGCAAAGAGAAACGTCAACTCATCATCATTAAATAAATCATATAATAAATTGGCACCAAACTCACTGTGCGGAACTAGATGATTCAAAATAACTGGTTCATGTCCCCTGATAATAATAATGTTGTGACTCATTAACTCCCTGTTGTGACTCATACATTGTGTTCCTCAGATGACAGAGCATCAGACAATAACTGGTCCATGTCCCCAGATAATAATAATGTTGTGACTCATACAGTGTAGTGTGTTCCTCAGATGACAGAGCACCAGATAATAACTGGTCCATGTCCCCAGATAATAATAATAATGTTGTGACTCATACACTGTGTTCTTCAAATGACAGAGCACCAGACAATAACTGGTCCATGTCCCCAGATAATAATAATAATGTTGTGACTCATACAGTGTGTTCCTCAAATGACAGAGCACCAGACAATAACTGGTCCATGTCCCCAGATAATAATAATAATGTTGTGACTCATACACTGTGTTCTTCAAATGACAGAGCACCAGACAATAACTGGTCCATGTCCCCAGATAATAATAATAATGTTGTGACTCATACAGTGTGTTCCTCAAATGACAGAGCACCAGACAATAACTGGTCCATGTCCCCAGATAATAATAATAATGTTGTGACTCATACACTGTGTTCTTCAAATGACAGAGCACCAGACAATAACTGGTCCATGTCCCCAGATAATAATAATAATGTTGTGACTCATACAGTGTGTTCCTCAAATGACAGAGCACCAGACAATAACTGGTCCATGTCCCCAGATAATAATAATAATGTTGTGACTCATACACTGTGTTCTTCAAATGACAGAGCACCAGACAATAACTGGTCCATGTCCCCAGATAATAATAATAATGTTGTGACTCATACAGTGTGTTCCTCAAATGACAGAGCACCAGACAATAACTGGTCCATGTCCCCAGATAATAATAATAATGTTGTGACTCATACATTGTGTTCCTCAAATGACAGAGCACCAGTCAATAACTGGTCCATGTCCCCAGATAATAATAATAATGTTGTGACTCATACAGTGTGTTCCTCAAATGACAGAGCACCAGACAATAACTGGTCCATGTCCCCAGATAATAATAATGTTGTGACTCATTAACTTTCTGTCGTGCCTCATACAGTGCGTTCCTCAGATGACAGAGCATCAGAAAATAACATATCCCCGGATAATAATAACTAGTTTATAGTATCGTCAGCAAAATTTCGAGTTTAATTTCTAGAATTAGATTCTTCACAAAAGTTGTTTTCTATACTTTTTTCAGCTCAGTATTAGTCAAAGCTCTTCATGTTTTGATGAAAGTGTAAAAAAAAGAAAAGCTCTCATTCTTGAAGGAAAACTAAACTTTTTCAGTGTTTTTAGAACTTTGAAATCACCTTTTTTCATATTGCTAAATATCGTTGGAAAGAGATTAAATTTGGAGTCATTTTTAAACCTTAACTTCAACATGGAACAAACAACCCCCGACCCTGTTTTCAGTACCAAGCTCAAATAAATCTCAAAATATTTAAATTTTCTTTTACTTTTCAAAAATGTATAATATTGGAGGGGTAAAGAACTATTTCAGATTTCAAAGTTTATCCCCTCAAGCCTCGCTTGAAAGTGCCCAAAATTTGGAAAACCGTAGAAAAAGCTTACACTTTAGAATAAAGAAGTATGTGCTTCAGCGTATTTCGATATTCAAATCCATCCTAAAGGTATTGAGCTGCGCCCCCTTTATTTAGACACCCTAAATTTTTCCGTTAGGAAGTATTTGCGGGCATATTTGCACATCGTTCTAGAGTATTTTTTTAGCTGCTGTATTAAAGAAAATGAGATACCCTGTAGATTAAAAATTCTCTGAAAACACAGTTAATATCCTGACACAGGTTGTTGATATGGGGCATGACTTTATGACGGACAATGTCACCGGAGCAACACGGAGCTATAACCAAACAGCTGAAAGAAATGTTGTTTAATTACCAGTCCGTGACGGAGTCCTAATTACATTCTGCATCCTTTAGATGCATTGGACCACCTCTGCCGATCTATTGATGAATGTGTGCTGGGATTAACAAGGGTGGGTCAGTACCCGAGACCACCTCTGCCGATCTATTGATGAGTGTATGCTGGGATTTACAAGGGTGGTCATTACCCGGAAACACCTCTGCCGAACTATTGATGAATGTATACTGTGATTTACAAGGGTGAGTCGGTACCCGTGACCACCTCTGCCGAACTATTGATGAATGTATGCTGGGATTTACAAGGGTGAGTCAGTACCAGGGATCACTTCCGCCGATCTATTGATGAATGTATGCTGGTATTAACAAGGATGGGTCAGTACCCGGGATCACCTCTGCCGATCTGTTGATGAATGTTTGCTAGAATTTACAAGGGTGGGTCAGTACCCGGGACCACCTCTCCCGATCTATTGATGAATGTATGCTCGGATTTGCAAAGGTGGGTCAGTACTCGGGACCACCTCTGCCGATCTATTGATGAATGTATGCTGGTATTTACAAGGGTGGGTCAGTACCCGGGATAACTTCTGCCGATCTATTGATGAATGTATGCTGGGTTTTACAAGGGTGCTGGGTCAGTGAAACCAACCTAGAACACCATTTCTTTTTCATTTTTAAGGTACGTCTTATGATGTATGTATGTGTACTTATGTAACGACTTCTAGTCCTCATCGGACAGTGCAAGTTGTATGGATCTCGACTTCTAGTCCTCATCGGACAGTGCAAGTTGTATGAATCTCGACTTCTAGTCCTCATCGGACAGTGCTAGTTGTAAGGATCTCGACTTCTAGTCCTCATCGGACAGTGCTAGTTGTATGGATCTCGACTTTAGTCCTCATCGGACAGTGCAAGTTGTATGAATCTCGACTTCTAGTCCTCATCGGACAGTGCTAGTTGTATGGATCTCGACTTCTAGTCCTCATCGGACAGTGCAATTTTTATGGATCTCGACTTCTAGTCCTCATCGGACAGTGCTAGTTGTATGGATCTCGAGATTGGAAATAGTTACAGCAATCATGTGAAGCAATATTAGCGTCGACAGAAAAAGTTGAGATATTGGAGGACATGGAAAGGACTGAGATTATCAACATCCAGGCCGCGTCCTAACCCTTCCACTACCCTCACTTTTCTCGATGGACACGGAAAGTAAGAGAAAAATCTTCTAGCTCAGAAGGGAATCATTCATGGAATGTATATAGTCATACTTTTATCATAAAAGATATTCATAAAGAACTGACCTATTCATAAAGGACGGATCTGGTTCTGGCAAAAAATGCTAATTTTCATTCCGAAAATGAGAATTTCGTTATACTGTCGGACCTTATTCGTTTTCTACGGCCGACATGGACTTGATTCCTTGGACGTATTCTTTTTTAAAAAAAGTAACGGTCCACCGAAAATTAAAATCAATTGGAAAAGATAATATTTTTTTGTATATTTTGACTTGTTAAAGCGTAGATGAGAAATTGTATTCGGCTGATTTAACATTTCGAGACTTTATGGAACATCTTTTTAAAGGCTTTTATTTCAACAAACACTTAGATTCAAAAGTCATTGTTTGATGATATACTGGCTCACCAATGCATCACTGTGCTCAAACACGGTTTTTTTTCCATTCATTTGATATTTCCGGTTTTAATTTTATCGTTTTTTGAGTGTTTTTTTTACATCATGAAACCATCATAAATTTAAATAATTTTTCAATGTAGAATCGTACATACATAATCAATCTATCATTAAGTATATAATTATGTACATACATAGTACATGCACCGTGTACATAATTATAGAATTATGTCTGAGTAAGCAGTTTTGTTTTTTCACTTTCTGGCAACATATTGAACTTGTGTTTGTTGTTGTTTCAATGTGGCAATTCAGAATGAGATTAAATTTGTTGTAATTTTAAAATTATTTTTCCTTTGAAATTTCCATCCTGTTGGTTGTATAATATAAATGACCCTCAGTTGAAAATTGAATCGTGATTTTGTCTGTTTAAAAAAAGATTGTTGTTTTATGATGCCCAAAGGGTAAAATCGAAATATCTTTCCAAATTGTTAATTTTGTAATATGAGGAAATTTTCAAGAAAATTAAACCTTAATTACTACCTAAAGTCGCACCGAATGCCTCGGGGGAAAACAAGGTCTCTCATGTTTTTTTTCCATATTTCATATTTTGATATGTTTTTTGAAGGTGGCAGGGAGAGTCCAGCACCTGAGCCGATGGCTTAAAATAATACATAATATTAAGCAATTGCATTGCATAATAAGTCGGAATGCATCATCTAACCTTGCTTTAAAAGAACGCCTCAGTTGAAATAAAGGAGTTGTACACTACTTTATACTCATATGTGTCTGAAAAACTGTCAAAGTAAAATAAAATCTTGTTTTTCACTTCATCACTTTACTTCTCAGAGTATCAATCATTTTATTATTAGCATTTCAGAACTTTTATTTCAAATGAAAATAGGGGTTGTATTTTTTTTCCTGAACGTCCCTAACATCTATTGGTTATTCAAGACGGGGGTTTCACCCTCCATTCGCTGGAAACTTGCAAACCACCTTTGACCCACATTGACTTCATCCAGCCTGGGTTGGTCCAAAAAAATCGCCAGTATCACGAGAGCGCGAACCCACGTGGCCACCCACATGGTACAACCTCGCTGGACGTTGCTAAACTTCAGTGATTTAACGGGAACTGGTGTAAATAAACGTGTCATAGATGGTGGCTGGGGAGTTTTATTTAAATTGTTAAACTTTCGGATTTTAGGAGTATAAAAATGTGGTTCTACGGAAAGCAACTCCTCATTACCTATGTCAATTACTCGTGTCAATTATATTAAACTTCAAAATGGTTGTGATAGTAAAAACTTCTTTAGAATTGTAGTCTCATATACATATGTAGCCACAGAGAGGAGCGTATCAAACCGCATTGGGTAACTATTGCTACAGAGATCGAATAAAGACATCTAAAAATAAAATCAAAACAAAAAAAAAAGGGGGGGAACGAGACGGTTTCATTAGGTGACCGTCCTAAGCCCGTGGAAATACAGAAGGTTTGGTGTTAGGAAGGCATCAGCTTCAAACCAATGATGAGAGGTCATCAGCAGTTTCTATCAATATTGTGAGAAGCAAGCTTTACCGTATTGGAAAAGGGCGAAGTTAAAGAAGAGTTATAGCCACCATCGGAAACGATGATGCTTTATTCCAAACTGATTGGCTTTCTGTGTTTATAGTATTTGTTCAATTTGTTGTCCATTTGAATAAGTTGTATTCTGTGTTTATTGTATTTGTTCAATTTGTTGTCCATTTGAATAAGTTGTATTCTGTGTTTATAGTATTTGTTCAATTTGTTGTCCATTTGACTGAGTTGTATTTTGTGTTTATAGTATTTGTTCAATTTATTGTCCATTTAACTGAGTTGTATTCTGTGTTTATAGTATTTGTTCAATTTGTTGTCCATTTGACTCAGTTGTATTCTGTGTTTATAGTATTTGTTCAATTTGTTGTCCATTTGACTGAGTTGTATCTGATGGGATTCACACGAGTCTGTGATATTGGGATTATATAGATTGCAATCAAGTACATTAATGAATCTATACAAGATCGATCTAGTTATCATTGGAGATTTGATCTCACCGAGATCTTGTTGATTAAGACCTTGATCTGATACTGTGTTCTATATTCCTTTTTCAAAACTGTTCTCTGCGTTGAATATAGTGTGTGGAACCAAATAAATGAAATAAGATAGTCATTGATAAATGGATGAACAAAAAATATTATCTTCATTGTTCATTTTTTAAAAAAGTTGAAAGTAGGATTCCAATGAAGTCTAAGGGGACTCTCTGTAAGATCTTTCAGACGAGGCTCATTGACAGGGTCATTTTATTTCTGTGTCCCATTATTATCGATCACCCTCCTGTATAATTGAACATAATATTGTTACAAAATAAAAACGTGATTATTAAATTTAAATTA
The DNA here is from genome assembly GCA_012654025.1 of Pachypsylla venusta. NCBI lineage: Eukaryota > Metazoa > Arthropoda > Insecta > Hemiptera > Aphalaridae > Pachypsylla > Pachypsylla venusta. The sequence continues at coordinate 28,610,668 of CM022875.1, forward strand.
AAAACGCTGGCTGTAAAGTGATTTGGTGACGCTGTGAGGTCAATCTCCATGTTGTATGAATAGCAATTTGACACACTGCAGACTGCAGATCGTAAAGTATGTGCCAGTTGTTTCTGCCAATTGATTAAAATTTTGGAAGGCAACTTTTTTGGATTCTGTTTGTTCTTAAAAATGTTTGTTTTGGTTATGTCAAATTCTTGTTCTACTTTTAACTTCACCATTTCCCAATTTGGGATCACCTTTGATTTCCTTAATTTTACCATGCCACAACCTTTTATTTTTTGGTGCCTACTTTCTTTAACTGTAAATCGTTTCTGCCACTTTAACCCTCCCTTGCTTCTCACAGTATCCATAGATACTGCGTAGAAACTCACTTTTTGCTGATGACCTTTTCATCATTGGTTTGAAGCAGAGTTTTTTTATAGGCTGGATGTCCTTCCTAACACCAAATCGTCTGTATTTACACAGGCTTAGTACCATCACCTAATAAACCTGGCTTGCTCCTCTCGGTGGCTACATTTCCTAACACCAAACCTTCTGTATTTACACAAGCTTAGTACCATCACCTAATGAAGCTAGATTGCTCCCCTTGGTGTCACATATTGGTTTATGACAAATGCCGAGAATTAAAATTTTGAAATTGGATTTTTTTAAAGTGTAAATTTCTCTAAAAATTTAAATGGAGTACATTTTATATGAAAATACGTGTAAAATATGACAGTCTTTATATATATATCGTTATCAGTTACGGCGCTATGTTGTGAGCAATCGGTCAAAATAAATGCTCAAAAGTTGTGAGCAATCGGTAAGGGCCGCTTCTGGTGTAGGACATATACGAGTATACGATATGAAACTTGAATTCGGTGAGTTTCCCTATTATGCATGAATTGCAGATCATGCAAACAAACCGCTCTAGTCTAATAATAAAACATATTGAGCGCTCTTGAGAGTGTTAGGGTGGATAATATAATTTATTTCCATAATACGATTTGCCAAAGTAAATTATTTATCTTACAATATCTTAATAAACATTAAATGCAAGTTTGATCTTTGACATAACCACAAATGAGCTCATTCGAGGTGTTTCTCACAGAGTGAAGAGGTGGACATTACTGTCATACAACTGGTAAACCGGATTTTGAATTGTGCTAGTAAAAAAAGCTTTCTTTATCCCAGAAGTAAAAGTTCTACACTATCTAGTATGCCTACGACTTTTTTAGATGCATATATATTAATATTGACTTAGCGTAGGTCATCAGTAAAAATAACCATGACTGAATTATATGCAACATATTAGTGGAAACAAGTTAATTTAAGATTCAAACTGAGTACTGATTCAGGCATGTATCAAGCGATTAAAAGATTAAACATGAATGATATCTGAATGTATACGCAGATGACAAGAGGAAAATGGGTGGTCAGTGGTGATCATGTTGGAGATAGATTAACCTTTCTATCTCAAGGAGATTAAAGGTTGTATGAATAATGACACTGCCAAAACTAACGGAATGAATTCGTCAACCGGCAACTGTTTGCTTGGAGAGTATTATCATCTTCTCTTTTTATCTACAAATTACGTCGAACATGTCTATTTATCCATCCACAGCCGTCCCCCTCCAAATGATCTATACTTTTTGGTTTATTATTTATTTTCCATAATGACCTATGGAATCGAAAAAAAATTGTACCCAAATGTGTCGGGTTTCCATAATGACCTATGGAATCGAAAAAAAAAATTTACCCAAAAGTGTTGGGGCACAATTACATCCCAGATGGGACCTTAATGCCAGATTTCAACGCTAAGTTGCAAAAGTGCTCATCAAGGCGGACAAACGGATATTTTTTTCGATTTTTGATTCTACGTACCATGAACCGTAAAATTTTTTTTTTTTGTGACGATTCTTGAAAATAATAAACCAAAATTCTTAAAAGTCGTAGATAATTTTGATATTTTCTATTTTAGCAATACGATTTCTGATCAAAAGTGAATTTTGTTTTTCTTCACTTGCGTATTTTCGATAATTGAGGACTTGGGTGTCCACTGGCGCCGAAATAGTTTTCAAAAACGATCAAACAATGACAAACGTATTTCTCATGCGTTTAAACCCTATCAGACTATTTAGACAAATTTTTGTCATTCTTGTGTTTGATATCAAAGCAATCAAATAACAAATTCAATCAAATATATTTGCAGATCACGCTGTTTGCTATTGTTTGTCAATAAAAATAAGAAATTCGACATGACAAATAGTGTGATACCATTTTAATTTACACGGGTGGACAAAATATGACAAGTAACCTCAGCGTGTATTTATACATACTCGTACAATTGTTTCTAAGGGTATCTGAACTATAAACATTGCCGCGGTGTGTTCTCCTTGTAGATATAGTTACGTTGAGTTGTAAATGTACCGAACCGAGTTGCTAACAACATGTTCGTATACATTAAAAATGTTGTCTAATGAAGGCGAACAACTCTATGTTCAGATGACCAAAAATGATAATTGAGTGTCATGGACATAACTTGGGTTTAGGACTCAGACATAATTCTATTTGCATATTTGGTTTGTTTATTTTGGCTGACACCCACTCACCAATATTATGTATGGTCATTTTGTTCCGTAACAGAGATGTTATATAGTTCGTTGAAAACAATTTTTGGTTCCTTATTGACTGAACGAGTCTTAATTCGATCTGGTCTGTTCGGTCCACAAGAACTCTCGAACGCCTTGTCAGATTTTAATGTAACTTAGTTCGGTTATTTCTCGTATGTTCTTTATCCATTTACTTTTATTAAAATTAAGAGTTTTTTTTTCCGTTAAGTCTCTTTAACATCTATTGGTCATTCGAGACTGGGGTTTTACCCTTCATTCGCTGAATATCTACAAAGTAGCTAAATTGACCGCACCCAGCCTGGATTGGACTGGAAATACAAACTGTTTTGAATGCTACAGTTTGAAATTGTGCACCAAACAATATGAATCCTAATTTGTTCGATCATGACTACAAACTGTTTTGAATGCTGCAATTTGAAATTGTACACCAAGCAAGATGAATCTTAATTTGTTCGATCATGACTACAAACTGTTTTGAATGCTGCAATTTGAAATTGTACACCAAGCAAGATGAATCTTAATTTGTTCGATCATGACTACA
>CM022875.1:28617732-28627940 GCA_012654025.1 Pachypsylla venusta
AAAACATCGCCAATTGCTGTGTTATACTTACTTCAGACCTTCTAACCCAAAATGGCCGTTTTCTAAAAGTCCTCATTTTAACCTCTGGTAGAAATACGAGATTTGGTTTCCCCGACCTACGGCACTGATAAAACTTAAAAGCTGTTATTTTTATTACTTATGTAGATGGAAAACCTTTCTTGAGCCACTCTTAATGAATTTCTTCATCAAAAAAATATTTGTACCATTCCATTTAAATTTTCCGAGAAATCAAATCTTTGTGTCAATAAAAGCCACTTCCGGGATTCGAACCTGGATACTGATATTACCATTCGAATGGCCATGGGCCCTTTCCTATCCCTAGAAACAAACAGAATTCCAAAATTCCAAGCGGTTCAAAAGTTATGTGCACCGGGCAGGACTTCTGGGACATACTGTATATAATGCAAACTGTACAGTATCTTTCTGAATTTCAATCATGTAAAAAGTGAGGCAAATGTGTAAACATAGACACTATTTTCATTGCAACTATATCCAAAAATATATTTAAGTTGCTCCTTTTTTGTCGCCCCTAAATTCTGTCGCCCGCAACCTAGGTCATGCCTATGATTCTTGTACGGTAAATCCGTCACTGTCTATAATAGTTCTTTCTTACTTCTATGGTTTTTGTGAATACTTCAAATGAATCGCAACCAAACTGTTCTCCTATTGTGTGTCCGGAAATTTTAGAGACAATATCTTTTAAATAAATAAAAGAAAACACTTACTAAAAACACTATTTATAATTATTTATCAAGAAACTAGCTTCTAATAATCAATCGATTGAGTCAACTTCCATCTGTCAACTCGACTAGACTGATGATGAATCGAATGATTCGAAACTAGTTTCTTCAAAAGTAATTATAAATAGTGTTTTTGGTGTTTTGTTTGATTAACATACAAGAAATGAAAATGATTAAAAAACACTTGACTTTATGTTCTACAAATTTTAGTATATTATTCGATACGCGTATTTCGGATTTTATTCCATTATCAAGAAAGTCAAGTGTTTTTTAATCATTTTCATTTCTTGTATTTGATATTTCTACCAAGTGTTCTAAAGGTTTTTCTTTCTTTGATTAACATGTTATTCAAAGATTTAAATTTTAGAGACACCCAGTATTGTAACTATTTTTAGAATTTTAACGATCTGTTCACAAATTTGATTTGATTGTTATTACATACGAATGCATAATGTCTATAATTTTCAGTGTTCTGATATATTTTCTTCTGGCATATTTAGAACAATTTACTTCCTAGTTACCTTCATGCTATTTCTGCTAGCATTATCTCATTTTTGGTTCTGGTTGTTCCTGTTGTGGATTTCATTTTAGATAATACTTAATTATATTGTTTGACTTCGTTCTTGCATATTTATTATTTTTGTGATTTATTTTTGATTTTCATCATCTTCTGTTTGTTTGTTTTTTTAACAATTTTAACATTTTATTTTTACAGTAATAGTAAATACATATACTCCCCCCAGGTTACTCTTGTAACTTCTTTCGAAAACCAGCTCTGTATTATTGTACAAATGTTGAAATACTAATTATACACAAGTGAAATGGTGAAGAATCTATGTCGTCATATTTTTCTCTTCTATTATACAGTGTGTAACATAATTCTATGCTTTAACCACGTATTGTTGGGGCCAAAAGAAGATGATTTCACTCTATAAATCGATGTCCAAGTTATATAGATCCTAGAAGTTGGAAGAAAAATGTTGTCCTTATTCCTCAATAAATTCACTTTCACGTTTCGTATGTGATGTGAAAGCAAATTTATTGAAAAATGACATTTATTTCCAACTTTTCAGGTTTTGTAGATTGGAGGAGAAGCATTTTTGGACATGGCTTTATACAGTGAAGAATATGTGGTTCACAGATTGACATCGAATTATGTTACACCCTTACAAATAGGTTGCATTGCATTGAGTTTTCAGAGCCACTAAGAATCAGGCCAACTAATATGAGTCAAATTGTTTTCGTAACCTGGGTGGTCATTGAAACTAAATTGTGTTCTGAAGCGGTTTTATCACGAAAAAAAAAACTTGGACTCTGTTTTGAGTACGAATCTCAAATATATCTGAAAATTATTTTTGTATTTTGAAAAACCAAGATTTTTCCAGTGGCTCGTTCCTTTGTTCATATACTCTGTATGTTAATATTACCACATTGGCAAAGACTTACACACGAAATCGTTTGAAGTTTCAATACCACACTTTTTATAAAATCAAGAATAAATGTTTTGCAATCTTGATACGATGTTACGAATATACGGAGCACCAAATTTGTTAAAGGTCAAAAGATCAAATTGGTATCTAACATTGTGGAGTGCCAATCGATTAAATTACCCGTAAAAAAACAATTAATTTATATTCTGAATCTATAGAACTGCTAAATATCTTTCTCATTGCCAAATTCTATTAATTGGCCCAATCAAGTTCTACAACCTCTTGAATGTTTTGGTTTCTCAGTCCACGTCCGTGATGGTATGACTTGCGTATCAGTATAGCTAGCCCAAGTAAGGATTGAAGTAATTTATTTCGAACTCAACAATTAAGTCAAGGTTGATTTTGATAATTTATGATTTGCGAAAGTAACTATAAAACAAAATGAAGTTGTTTTGTAAAATTGTTTCAGTTTGACCTTACCGTCATCATCACGGGTGGGTTATTAAATATTTACAAAAAAAATACTCGTATACAAAAACTCTGCCAAAGTGACACATGGGTTTATTATTTTTCTGACTAACCCCCCCCCAAATTCTGTGGTGTAATTAGACCTTAAATTTGACATACATATACAGTCTGCGGCTCTTATATACCATTTTCTTTTTACACAGGATTAATGAGAACCGCCAAAAAGCGGTAAAAATCGACAGTTTTTACATTTGATTGCATCACCCAAAAGTATCGAAGCTTACTGAGATCCCAAATATGACATACACACCAAGTCTCTAGCTCTTGCTGTTATCTTTTTAGACAGGATCAATGAAAACTGAAAATTACACCCCAGATCGGACATATTCACAATTTTATCCAAATCGGTCAACGCTGAGTGGCAAAAGTGTCCATCACGGTGGACAAACGGATTTTTACTTTTATTCAATTTTTGGATTCTACGTACTTTGAAACGTAAAATATCAAATTTTGATTTTTTTTTCGTGACGATTTCAAAGGTTCTGCATTTCCACCAGTTGGGTGGCAACAGTGTTCCTTCATTAGCCGATCTTCGTGGCCGAGTTGTTAAGAGCATTGACTCTTGGTCCGGAGGTTGTGGGTTCGAATTCCGCCCAAAGCGAAAATATTCTGATCGAATTTTCTCGTTTCCGGAATGGCATGGCTGTAAAAAGGAGTGCTCTAAAGTAATGCGAAAGCGGTTCCGGGGCATAACTTTTTTTTTTAAAAAAAAAAAAGTTTTCCTTCCATTTCATCCGAATCTTCAATGGAATAATCTTCAGTAAATATTCTGATCGAATTTTCTCGTTTCCGGAATGGCATGGCTGTAAAAAGGAGTGCTCTGAAGTAATGCGAAAGCGGTTCCGGGGCATAACTTTTTTTTAAAAAAAAAGAAAAAGAAAAGTGTTCCTTCCATTTCATCCGAATCTTCAATGGAATAATCTTCAGTGACCGCAAGTAACTCGCCTTGATGTACAGATTATAAAAGAACACAACTCCGCCTGCTCTTACTAAATGAACAACATTATATTCCAATACCATCTCCGCAGCCCAGTCTATCATAGTGATAACTTCTACATGGAATAAACTTTTGGGACCCCAAAAACCTAACTTTAATTACAGATTTTAAAACCGTACACCTTCGGATCCTTCTATTTAACACCAGTATACTCCAAATCTCTTTCTTATAGCAAAAGGTAAGATCATTATGTATTGTAAAGTCCCTTCACTTAGGCTGGCATCCCATTGAGAGCAAAATTTTACTGTGAAGAGCAACATACTTATAAAGCATATCGCACATCTTTGCATAATATTCATAATTATATATAGGAGTGCGCAAATTGCTCTATCTGAGGAGTCCCAAGAACAAATGTATTCCTTGCATATACGCAAAGATGTGTGACGTGCAATGTAATAAGTATGTACATGTACATGGCTGTCTGAGTGCCCCCTGAGGCAGTTTGAGATGAAACCAAAATTAATAAATGGTACGGAAAACCGTACTAGACTTTCTCTTCCTTAATCATTCCATCAGACTACCACCGAATGCAGATTTTGTTCTTCTAAAGTTTTAAGGTTTTTAGTTATATATTTTAGTTATTGTTATATTTCTATTTTCTGTTGATNAATACTTTATCTTCTATGGAAGAGAAAGTAAAAAGTATCCACACTGGTCATGTAGATTTTCTGATTCAACACAAATGATCACACCAAAATGGATCATTAATTGTTTGGAATTTTCTTAACGCAATCTCTCTTATCGTGAATTTCAACAATGTCGTTGAAATAATATAGAAATAATATTCTCTATATTTCTGTTAAAATAATTAAAATTGTGTTTGGTATCTTGTGCCAAAGAAACTATTAACACCAACACCACTTGCACCAAACCTTTGACCTTTACCTTACTAATGTGCTCGTACAATATCAATTATTGTTTATTGCTTTTGAAATTAGTGCCACTCATATCTCTCTTATATACTCCACACTCAAACCTAACCTAGAAATATGAATGCCCTATCGGGTGTGTCGTTGCTTGTAGCTTAGAAATAGTGTATATACTGTATAATAGCGATCGACTTGAAGAAATAAAACTGCCGCTGAAAGTAGTATTCATATTTTTATGTATCCAAATTGTCTCGAGGCGTTTGCTCAGTTACGCAGATAAAGTTTGAATTGTCAGGTATATAAATGTGCGATTTACAATCGTATGTTTACGCCTACTTTTTGAAAAGAAACAGTAGCTTGTAACAACACCCGCCACGCCAATCTAGAACAAGTTGCATTCATGTGAAAGAAAGTTCGTATTGGAACCATTTTAGTTGTGTGTGTGTGTTTAAAAATAATCTTTATAGGTTCACTCACTGTACTTCCTGATAGACATGTACTGGGTGATGAGAATACTGATCTATAGCGTGCTTGGGCATTGTGTAATACTTATCGAGTTCATTGATGGCACAGGGATGTCTGAATATCTCCGAGACACCAAGGGGAGCAAGCCAGCTACGTTAGGTGACGGTCCTAAGCCCGTGTAATTACTGATTAGTCAATCAGTCAGTCTGTACCCCAACTGATCTTTGTGAATCTGTTTTATATGCGATAACTTTTAGAAATTTCGGATATATTATAATGTGTCAGATTACTTTATTTTCCAAAGTGTCCAATATCCTATATTCCGTATAGACATAGAAACTTTAAAATCCGTAATTGCTTTGAAAAGAAATCTCACGTATTTATTAACATCAGATGAAATGCATTAAAAACACCGCACGATCGGTATGCAACGTTTGCTGCCATTTTCTTTCGTCGCTTGCCAACAAAATTTGATTAAGTTGTTGAGGTACATTTTTCAAATTCTTTTGAAATGCCGAACGCTTCCTTGATTCTTTCTATTTAACTTTATTTTTAAATTGTGTATTTATGACAATAAGAAATTTATGTGTTTTTTCGTTTTGAATAAATTGTCTTTTAGAATTTATATGTAATTGTGTATATGATTGTTGTTGTTTATCGCACCATTTACGGCGTTCAATGGGATCAAATGTCACAATGTTTTAAACAATGAATTGATTTTTTTTAAAAGTGGTTTTCAATGCAATTACGAAAGAAGAAAGATACCTTTTGCCTCCGCTAAAATTGGTGGTCACTCGCATTTTGAGAAAGGAGAGAAATCAGAGTTTGTTCCGTACAAATGTGGGAGTTGCAAGAGCATAACCGTAACGGAGTATTGATGTTTTCGTTTAATGTACAGAATTTAGCTCTTCCTATCTCCCTCATACATTCAGCTATTTTCACATTATTAATGAATATACGTTACCAATTTTCTTCTTCTATAGCTATTTCCTTCATAATCGTTTCTGATTTACACTAGGTTCCTGTAGAATGTTTAATGTCATTTCCACGCATGCCAGGCAACAATTTTAGCTCTTCCTATCTTCCTTATACATTCAGCTATTTTCACATTATTTGTGAATATACGTTACCAATTTTCTTCTTCTATAGCTATTTCCTTCATAATCGTTTCTGATTTACACTAGGTTCCTGTAGAATGTTTAATGTCATTTCCACGCATGCCAGGCAACAATTTTAGCTCTTCCTATCTTCCTTATACATTCAGCTATTTTCACATTATTTGTGAATATACGTTACCAATTTTCTTCTTCTATAGCTATTTCCTTCATAATCGTTTCTGATTTACACTAGGTTCCTGTAGAATGTTTAATGTCATTTCCACGCATGCCAGGCAACAATTTTAGCTCTTCCTATCTTCCTTATACATTCAGCTATTTTCACATTATTTGTGAATATACGTTACCAATTTTCTTCTTCTATAGCTATTTCCTTCATAATCGTTTCTGATTTACACTAGGTTCCTGTAGAATGTTTAATGTCATTTCCACGCATGCCAGGCAACAATTTTAGCTCTTCCTATCTTCCTTATACATTCAGCTATTTTCACATTATTTGTGAATATACGTTACCAATTTTCTTCTTCTATAGCTATTTCCTTCATAATCGTTTCTGATTTACACTAGGTTCCTGTAGAATGTTTAATGTCATTTCCACGCATGCCAGGCAACAATTTTAGCTCTTCCTATCTTCCTTATACATTCAGCTATTTTCACATTATTTGTGAATATACGTTACCAATTTTCTTCTTCTATAGCTATTTCCTTCATAATCGTTTCTGATTTACACTAGGTTCCTGTAGAATGTTTAATGTCATTTCCACGCATGCCAGGCAACAATTTTAGCTCTTCCTATCTTCCTTATACATTCAGCTATTTTCACATTATTTGTGAATATACGTTACCAATTTTCTTCTTCTATAGCTATTTCCTTCATAATCGTTTCTGATTTACACTAGGTTCCTGTAGAATGTTTAATGTCATTTCCACGCATGCCAGGCAACAATTTTAGCTCTTCCTATCTTCCTTATACATTCAGCTATTTTCACATTATTTGTGAATATACGTTTCCAATCTTCTTCTTCTATAGCTATTTCCTTCATAATCGTTTCTGATTTACACTAGGTTCTTGATGAATGTTTAATGTCATTTCCACGCATGTCAGGCAATAATTTCAGCTCCTCCTATCTCCCTTATACTTATACATTCAGCTATTTTCACAGTATTTGTGAATACGTTACCAATCTTCTATAGCTACGAGGAGTGATCAAAAAGTTCTGGGGCTTTTGAAATTGCGCGCCAATGGAGCGTTGTAGAGCAGTGTGGCAGCATTGTTTAGCGTGACTCTTTCTGAGCAAAGCTGTTTTTTTCAGATTTTTGATAACGTTCTGTATCGCTAAGTTACAGTTGTTTTCGTAGAACTAGTTTTTTTGTGTTCTGCGATTTTGTGATTATTTTTTAAATGAATCAATAGGAAGAGCAACGCGTTTGCGTAAAGTTTGTGAGAATTTGGTTAAAACTTTTACTGAAACCTTTCATGTGGCAAGTGGCTTTTGGTGATGAATGTCTCAGTCGATCAAGGTGTCATGAGTTGTACAAACCCTGGTATTTCTTTCATAATCGCTTGAACAATAAATATACATGCTTAGATTGGAGAGCAATTCATATTTGTCCAAGGATTTAGCACTTCATATTTTTATGTTTTTTCACCATAATTGGGTGTACATTCCAAGAATGTACCAATGTACCATCTCTATCTAAAGACCAGAAATACATAGTCATTATTATTTTTTGCTACATTAGCATGCAACAAATAAAACTTTAGGAGGGCACACAGATTTGCAAAGATCCTGTATTGTGATGAGAAACATTGTCTTGTACTTCATGTTGTCTTAAAGAGAAGCAACGCGTAATGGTGGTGTTGTGTTAGTTAGTGTGTGCGTCTTGAACTGTTTTTGTATGTTACATACATATATTAAAAGTTAAATCGACTAACTACTTGATAATACCTTCTTCTTTCTTTCTGAATGTTTCAAAGTTTTGCAAAGATAAAGTAGTCGTCGCGTCTTATCCAAAGCAAAAAAGATGGATGTATGGTTTTTTGAAATTTGATATCTGTCGAAATGTGTATTTAATTTTTAATTCTTTGAATATGTTAATTATAAGTGTTAAAAAATATTAACTTTTAAAATAAATTAAAACAAAACACTTAACAAAAATATTATTTATAATTTATCGAGTCGAAGGATGACGGTGACGGTCAACTTCCATCCTTCGACTCGACTTCGAATCGAATGATTGGAAACTAGTTCATAAATATTTATAAAAATATGAAAAAATAAAATAAATAAATATTATAAATAGTGTTTTTGGTGTTTTGTTTGAATTTAAAAGTTAAATGTGTTTTTATTTAAGTTTTAAGTTAAAACCATGAATATTTCCTTTTAAACATTTTCTTTGAATATTTGATACCTTTGAAAATTGCGGAAATGTGTTTTAATTAAATTAATATGATTATTTCAATGTTGAGATTTCTGTTTTAAAAGGTTATATTATATCTTTGAAATAACAAACAATTTCGGACATACCAATCAATTTTTCTTCTGTATAAAATAATTATAAATATAGATAATATGTATTATACTGAAATACATTTTTATTATTATTAATCCATATAAGTTAAAAAGTTAAAACCATGAATATATTTGATACCTGTGAAAATAGTGGAAATGCGTTATTATTTTTAATTAAATTAAAATAAGTATCCAAATATTGAAATATCCATTTTAAAAGGTGACATTTTCTTTGCAAGGACAACAATCAATTTCAAGCCTCTAAATTTTAAACCATAAAAATACGAATTTAAAAAAAAAGCGGAAATGTGGTTTTATTTAATTTCTCTTTATTTATCCAAAAATTGAGATATCTGTTTTAAAGGGTGACATAAACTTTTGCAAGAACGAACAATTTCTCACTTCTGAATTTAAAATCATAAATATTTTCTTTTGAACATGGTATTTTTATTTTATTTGTTTTATGAATGCAGTGTTTAAATTGTTTTTATTTTAAACTAATTTTAACGTTTTTTTTATCAATGTTAGATTAAAATGACTGTTAAATTTAGGAATTAAATAAAAAGCGTTCCATTAAATGCGAAAAACTCTTAAACAAATATATAGCGTACCTGTGTATAAAAAATGGTCCTTACATTTTTGAGTTTGCTGTGAAATTAGATTTTGAATGGTATATGACATTAGCAGTAACAATCAAATTCAGGTTTCTCAATTAATTTTCTTTATTTACTCATATTTATGGGTTCATTCCTTTAAACTCAGCATGACCTGAATTCTTGGAAATTTCTTGGAATTTGAAAATTTCTAAATATCATCGAATTTGGAATCTCATAATGTATTGTGTAAGTTTTGATACCTGTGAAAATAGTGGAAATGCGTTATTTTAAATGAAATTAAATTCGAGTTATATACATAATGTAAGTGTTGTGCTTGTGCAAAATGCAAATTTATTTATTTCATTAGACTATTGTGTATTTACGTTTCTTTTTCATAAGAAAAACCGATTGCGGCGTTGTGATAGTTGCATATTTTCAGAGATATTTCCCTTCAATTTATTTATTTCATTAGATTATTGTGTATTTACGTTTCTTTTTCATAAGAAAAACAGATTGCGGCGTTGTGATAGTTGCATATTTTCAGAGATATTTCCCTTCAATTTATTTATTTCATTAGACTATTGTGTATTTACGTTTCTTTTTCATAAGAAAAACAGATTGCGGCGTTGTGATAGTTGCATATTTTCAGAGATATTTCCCTTCAATTTATTTATTTCATTAGACTATTGTGTATTTACGTTTCTTTTTCATAAGAAAAACAGATTGCGGCGTTGTGATAGTTGCATATTTTCAGAGATATTTCCCTTCAATTTATTTATTTCATTAGACTATTGTGTATTTACGTTTCTTTTTCATAAGAAAAACAGATTGCGGCGTTGTGATAGTTGCATATTTTCAGAGATATTTCCCTTCAATTTATTTATTTCATTAGACTATTGTGTATTTACGTTTCTTTTTCATAAGAAAAACAGAT
>CM022875.1:28643617-28667120 GCA_012654025.1 Pachypsylla venusta
TTCAAAATAATATTGTCACTAAAGAGCAAAGTCCGCAGCCGAAGGCTGCAAAATCGTTCAAAATAATACTGTCACTAAAGAGCAAAGTCCGCAGCAATAGGCTATTCGTATAGGCTGCAAAATCTTTTTAAAATAATACTATCACTAAAGAGCAAAGTCCACAGCCGAAGGCTGCAAAATCTTTCAAAATATTATTGTCACTAAAGAGAAAAGTCCGCAGCCGAAGGAATAACTAAAATATATAACTTAAAAATTTAAAACTTTAGAAGAACAACATCTGCATTCGGTGGTAGTCTGATGGAATGATTAAGGAAGAGAAAGTCTAGTACGGTTTTCCGTACCATTTATTTATAAATGGCCTGAGTGAGTTATCCCACTTCTGGCAGGCTTGTCATTTGTCATAATCCAACAATGATCACCGTATTTCTAAAGAAATTCTGTTTTAAATGTAAGGAAAGGTAGATACCCAGATATCAGACCTTTCTAATTTAACCTATGGTAGCATTTATGAGCTATCGATCACAACATTATATTTGTATTAAAAATACATTTGAGCGTTCCTTTTGAGCACCACAGACATTTGCATACTCGTATAGGTTTCTCTTTAAATTAATGGAATTTCTAATAAATATGACGCTCTTTGAGTTAGCGCATCTTCTGAAGCGCTCCGTGCACAAGTAGGTATACATATACATATCTCACCTCCTAAAGTATACTGCAAGATTATTGTGGAAACGAGCAGCAAAATATATATGAAAAAAACATTCTATCAGTTATTAAATTTTTCTTTACAACGGATGACGTCACACTGTTTTATGACTGAAGGTTTAAATCAACTTTGACGGCAACGCGACGTTTCAAATTCAAAATTTATTCCAAACATAAAATGTCACACTAACAGCAGCAACAACAACGCCCGCCAACATATTCGCACATTTAAAAATTATAACAAGCAATAGGCATGAACGCGCAAAAAATTATATACTCAAACACAGATTTTTTTTTCCTTTACAAATTTTACGTTGCCCTACATTTGAAACTAGGTCCCTCACGTACAGACGTTGTGAGAGTTAATTAATGAGATACAAGATTTCCAGTGACGCGTACAAATTGTGTAGAGGTGTTGGTGTCAGGCGTAGTCATCCGACCAAACATATAGTCTCTTGAATTGTACACTCACCATTTATCTTTTGTTAACAACGATTTAGAGTTCTAAATATTTTTTTTTTTTTTAAATTAATTTGGCTTAACGTCTCTTTAACATTTATTGGTCATTCAAGACGAGGGTTCCACCCTCCATTCGATGGAAACTTGCAAACCAGCTCCCCCCCCTCCCTTTAACCCCACCCAGCCTGGGTTGGGCCGGAACAATAGCCAGCATCACGAGGGCGCGAACCCACGTGGTCACCCACATGGTACAACCTCGCTGGACGTTGCTTAACTTCAGTGATCTTACGGGAACCGGTGTATTCAATGTGCCATAGTCGCTGGCAAAAGGGAGATCTAAATAATATCTCCTATGTACGCGCGTCATTGGAGTGACAGCGATATAATCGAGGGGGTCCGAAATTGATATATACTGCCAATTAACAATGCTTCTTCTAAACGCTTCTGTAAAATACTATTGCAGATCTCCTGGGTGTTGTGTAATTGACACTGGCGTTGTATTCAGAGGACCCGGGTTCAATTCCCGGCGGTGTTGAATTCCTTCGTTCTTTTGATTTTGGCGCTACTTTAAGGTGAGAAGTGACCAGTGGCGGCTTTACTAGAGTAAAAAGATTTGGTTTGGTATGAAATTTGAGGGGTTATTAGTACAAGGAGGCTGTTGAGCCGCACCACAAAAAAACTACATTTTATCTATACTATTAAACACAAGGTCTATATAGTTCTAACTACGGACCAAATTGGACTATCTCTTAGAAGTATCATGAAAAGAATGTGTTTTTTTTTATTATTCGCATCTTTCACATAATAATATTTTAAACTGAAAGAGTTTAAAATATTATTATGTTGAAGGGGGCAGCATTTTTTCATTATCAATTATGCATATTAAAATATAGGTACAATGGAACCTCCGAAAATTTTGGGACACATAGTGATTTTGTTATTGGGGGGCAGGGGTTATAAAATTGCTATTTTAAGAAAATACCTAGGTTACGTTGAATTGTACACTCACCTGTGGGTAAGGTCAGATTTATATGGCCATTTGAGCACCAATTTTAAGAAAATACCTAGGTTACGTTGTATTGTACACTCACCTGTGGGTAAGGTCAGATTTATATGGCCTTGTGATCACCAATGTTAAGAAAATATCTAGATTACGTTGAATTGTACACTCACCTGTGGGTAAGGTCAGATTTATATGGCTCTGAGACCACCAATTTTAATCTTCTTGTTGTTTTACTTCACGCTTTCCCAATGCTGTTTGGTGCTTTCCACAATTCTACCATGCCACAACCTTTTGTTCGGTGCTTACTTCAAGATCTACGTCTCCCTTCCAGGGTATATACGGATGCACCTCCTATTTAGAATGACAGCACTAGAGCGCGACTGACTTTGGCATATGACCAAATGATACTTCACTCTTTCGCAATTCTATTTGGGGTTGGCGTTGCTTTCCTCCATTCTACCATGTCACAACCTTTTGTTTTTTGCCTACTCTATATAGCTGTAACCCTTTCCTGTCACGATAACCCTGGCTTGTTTCTAACAGTATAAATAGAAATGCGTAGAAACTCGCATTTCCCTGATGATCTATCATCAGTGGTTTGAAACAGAGTTTTTTCAAAGGCTGCTGGATGCACTTTCTAAACCAAACCTTTTATATTTACACGGGCTTAGGATCTTCAGTATCGTCACCTAATGAAGCTGGCTTCCTCCCTTCGGTGGCTATACATTGAATATAATGAATATTGCTACATACATCAGCACCGATGATTACATAAAAGGGGTCTAAGGTTACTCCCAAATATCGGACCCCACCAAGCAAAATTAAACATGGGAATGAACATCCCCTTTCCAATAAATTTTTATTAGGATTTTCATTATTCTGATTCTATAAAATGTGTGTATTTTATTGAATGCATTATCTTGCATACGATAAAAAATTATAATATGCTGCTTGCATTTATTATTTAAATAAAGAAAAGAAAAAATCTCGCTGAATAAAACATATATTTATTATTATTTTTATTGGTTGCTATTAAAATGGTTTATTTTTAGACCTTTTTTAATAAAGTCAATAACCTTTTACAACAACAAATTTAATGTCACATCATTGGAAGGGGAACGCTAATCTTAAATCCAAAGATATCAAATAGAAAGGGGCACACAGAAAAGTATCCAAATCAAGTCGCTTGTAGATACCAGGTCAACATACTATCACATTGGAAGGGGAACGCTAATCTTAAATCCAAAGGTATCAAATAGAAAGGGGCACACAAAAAAGTATCCAAATCAAGTCGCTTGGTAGAGACCAGGTTAACATACTATCACATTGGAAGGGGAACGCTAATCTTAAATCCAAAGGTATCAAATAGAAAGGAGCACACAGAAAAGTATACAAATCAAGTCGCTTGGTAGAGACCAGGTCAACATACTATGAGACATACTATATATGAAAAATTTCTGCACGATTACAATACTTTATCTTCTATAAACTATGTTTCTTACAGTTTGTGATTGATATGCATAATGACTTCTTTCAAAATTATTCTAACATCTGATGCAAATTTCCAAAGAAATACTATGTTTCTTACAGTTTGTGATTGATATGTGTGATGACTTCTTCCAAATTATTCTAACATCTGATGCAAACCACTGAAGAGTTACACAACATCATGAAGAAATGTTAAGGGGTCCATGTTTCCGTGTATGTGATGGTATTAGTTATCTCTGTCAATGCGTCATTGATAATGATAGCTATTTATGTGATGGAATAAATTTAATAAAGATGATATCGTGAAGATATCTCAAGGCGGAGAGTTGATCCCAGGTGTGACTATCTAACGTTGGTTTATGTAGATTTAAATCTGATAACTTGGAAGGGAGAGAGAGTTCAATAATTTGTTATCTTCAAACTTCTCAAAATTCAATACGTAGATCAAGCAGAATGTAACACTGATCATTGAACATTTTGTATTTAAAACGAATAAGAAATGATGAGGAATCATTTTTATTCATATTCCACTTGCATTTCGAAAGTTCCTCATTTTGGTTTTACTCTTTCAACTTTCAATAATGAACCTTTGAAATCGTTTAGTTCCGAACTGCTTGCAATCTTTTGTGTTGATGCTGAAGTCGAAAAAAATGTCGTCGGTCTGTTTGTTAGATAGTCAATTTCTTGTGTCTTCATAATTACTTTCCGTGTCCATTACTGAAAGTGATAGTTGTGGAAGGGTTTGGTTGCATATAATACTACTCTGAGTACGCCGGACTAGATGTTGATAATACTGGCCCCTTCCATGTCCTACTCAGTATGATAAATGTCGTTCAAGTGTGTTCAAAGGTGCCCCTGATTTTGCAAGCCCGGGACACCCATCATGCACCCTTCCGATCCGATTGTGCTCATGCAGTTGGACTAGTATCCGAAAGGGAAATGCGGGTAGGTCTTTACTTCATTCCATATTTCACTTTCTTCAATTGTTTCCTTCAGAAGGTTTCGTTATCGCTTCTTTGCAGGTATTGACAAAAGAAACCCCAATTTGCTTAATGAAAATTAGGAATGTTGATCTTCTCAACTGTCAAGGTCAAATTGACTTTTAGAGGCATATTATACTTCTGAATTGACCCTGGAATCAAGGTCAAATGGACTTTATGATTGTTCTAAAAAACTTTTAGAGGCACATTATACTTCTGAATTGACCCTGGAATCATGGTCAAATGGACTTTATGAATGTTCCAAAGAACCTTTAGAGGCTTTATACTTCTCATCTGACCCTGGAATCAAGGTCAAATGGACTTAATGAATGTTCTAAAAACTTTTAGAGGCACATTATACTTCTGAAATGACCCTAGAATCATGGTCAAATGGACTTTATGAATGTTCCAAAGAATCTTTGAAGGCATTATACTTCTCAACTGACCCTGGAATCAAGGTCAAATGGACTTTATGAATGTTCCAAAGAACATTTAGAGGCACATTATACTTCTGAAATGACCCTAGAATCATGGTCAAATGGACTTTATGAATGTTCCAAAGAATCTTTAGAGGCATTATACTTCTCAACTGACCCTGGAATCAAGGTCAAATGGACTTTATGAATGTTCCAAAGAACTTTTAGAGGCACATTATACTTCTGAACTGACCCTGAAATCAAGGTCTAATGGACTTTATGAATGTTCCAAAGAACTTTTAGAGGCACATTATACTTCTGAACTGACCCTGGAATCAAGGTCAAATGAACTTTATGAATGTTCAAAAGAGCTTTTTGAGGCATGTTATACTTCTGAACTGACTCTGGAATCAAGGTCAAAGGGACTTTATGAATGTTCCAAAGAGCTTTTTGAGGCATGTTATACTTCTGAACTGACCCTTGAATCAAGGTCAAATGGACTTTATGAATGTTTCAAAGAACTTTTAGAGACACATTATACTTCTCATCTGACCCTGGAATCAAGGTCAAATTGACTTTATGAATGTTCTAAAAGAACTTTTAGAGGCACATTATACTTCTGAAATGACCCTGGAATCATGGTCAAATGGACTTTATGAATGTTCCAAGGAATCTTTAGAGGCACTTATACTTCTGAACTGACCCTGGAATCAAGGTCAAATGGACTTTATGAATGTTCCTAAGAGCTTTTTGAGGCATCTATATACCATTTCATTAGGCTTCTTGGCAAACTGGAAGGGGCAACTGGAATCAAGTTGTCCCGAAACATTTTTTTTTTTTTTTTAAGACAAAGTCACTATTGATTAAAAGAATATAATTCATTCTCAATATAATCAAAAGTCCCAAGTTTAAGACAAACAACAAGAAAAATGAATTCCTGATTCCATTCCGGATGCAAGTGCATCTCTCAAAATGCATTTGGAGTGTGTTTGACATTAAACTTAACATCTCTGAGATAGTTACGGAAACAGCAAACTCAGATGCAGTTTACAACAAATGTTCACATTTAATACAAATGCAACATTCTTTAGATTACAGGGTGTGCTATTATTGTGGTATCTAAGGTGAATATATCATAAAATTATTGTTTTGCGAGCTTTCACTGAATTGAAAAATTCTAAATTTTCACTATCCATTAATACAAACGACAATCAAGAAATGCAAACCATGGACAGAACTTTCTAGAAAAGAATATCCGACATGGCAAGTTGCATCTATTTGATGGGAAATTATCCCGAATTCCCTAAATCTGGTGGCACTACTTAAGGGACGTCCTGTATGAAAATATATTCTTTTTTTTTCAATATAGGTAAATGTACTTCTTATCTTCTAGAATTGAAGTTCGCAGATTTACCTGTTGTAAAAGCCACTAGGGTTGCGTCCGATATCGGCATGGTTTAGTAGGTATGGTATTTGTAGAATTTTTAAAGGCATCCAATGCGAAATAATAAAATAATAGTACTGTCGGACAACTAAAAGGTTGGTCGGAAATTGTATTTTTCTTTACCTATGCAGACGTCAACCGGAAACTCTTGCATTATTCTTCAATAAACGCAGTCATGGGATCATCAGATTCCAATTGGTGATCAGCGTTTAGAATTTGATGGACTAGATCTATGGAGGGCCTTCGTTTTTACAGCACCATATGTACATTCTAAAGGGCTCCAAACTTGAGAATAGTATCCTACCGGAACAGAATACTTCCTCCTTTCGTTCAACACCCTATACACACCGAATCCATTTAACATCATTGGATATTTATACAGAATACTTCCTCCTTTCGTTCAACACACTATACACACCGAATCCATTTAACATCATTGGATATTTATACAGAATACTTCCTCCTTTCGTTCAACACCCTATACACACCGAATACATTTAACATCATTGGATATTTATACAGAATATTTCCTCCTTTCATTCAACACCCTCCTTTCGTTCAACGCCCTAAACACACCGAATCCATTTAACATCATTGGATATTTATACAGAATACTTCCTCCTTTCGTTCAACACCCTATACACATTGAATCCATTTATCATCATTGGATATTTATACAGAATACTTCCTCCTTTCGTTCAACACCCTATACCCACCGAATCCATTTAACATCATTGGATATTTATACAGAATACTTCCTCCTTTCGTTCAACACCCTATACCCACCGAATCCATTCAACATCATTGGATAATTATACAGAATACTGCCTCCTTTCGTTCAACACACTATACACACCGAATCCATTTAACATGATTGGATATTTATACAGAATACTTCCTCCTTTCGTTCAACACCCTATACACACCGAATCCATTTATCATCATTGGATATTTATACAGAATACTTCCTCCTTTCGTTCAACACCCTATACACACCGAATCCATTTAACATCATTGGATATTTATACAGAATACTTCCTCCTTTCGTTCAAGACACTATACACACCGAATCCATTTAACATGATTGGATATTTATACAGAATACTTCCTCCTTTCGTTCAACACCCTATACACACCGAATCCATTTAACATCATTGGATATTTATACAGAATACTTCCTCCTTTCGTTCAACACCCTATACACACCGAATCCATTTAACATCATTGGATATTTATACTTCACAACGCACTTTAAATACCACTGGCAATCTAACAAACATTAAACAGTCTAGAAATAGCCCAGGTATCAAAAAACAAAGAGGTTCTCTCTACGAGTAGTGGTGCTTCTGAAGCGCCAAAAAATATTCCAGAATGTGTATTTTAATGTAAAATAAATAATTGTAATCTGTCATCATCTGTAACTTTTACTTTTCCCAATTCCATATCGGATCGTCCTTGCTTTCCTTAATTCTATTATGCCACAGCCTTTTGTTCGGTGCCTACTATCTTTAGCTGTAACCCTTTCCTGGCACAATAAACTCAGCTTGCTTCTCACAACAGCTTAGAAACTCGCTTTTTACTGATGGTCTCTCATTATTGGTTTGAAGTAGAGTTTTTTTACAGGCTGGATGCCCTACCTAACCATCTACATTTACACGGACTTAGGACCGTCGCCTAATAAAGCTGGTTTGCTCCCCTTGGTGGCTACATTATCTGTAAGTTGTAAACTGTCATTGACTCCAAATAACATGCGTTTTTTGGGACGTCCGTAGCCAACATGTGCGATACAAGGGCATGGTGGGATCCTCCGTATCTAAGGCCTACTGTACAAGTGTAAAATGTGTTTTGACGGATTCACCACATCATGCAAAAATTGGAAATGACCTTTGAAATTTGTATAGTAGCCATTCCTTCACCCCCCTTCTTATTCTGCCTCAAGCCAGCTTAGTCTTAGAGTATTGGATCTTTTACTTCTAAAAGGGGCTGTACAGTAACCACACACTGGAACTAGGAAATTATAATAAAAATATTTCACATCATTCTTCAGCACTTTGTCGTTAACCGTTGAAATCGTTTGATATTAAAGATTTTTTTTTCTTTGCTAAATAGGTACGTTCAAATATGCTCTTTGTACAGTAATTCATTTTTTTAATTCAATATCCCGGGGAAATTCATCGAGAGATTTGATTTTGTTTTCTTGAATGTTCGAATGGTACAAAGATAGCGCACAGAATTCATTCATGGTCAAGATCAGCTGCATTATGAAGATCTTTGAATGCATTCTACGCACGCAATCACAGTAGCCGATAAGGTGTCCGTGAAATAGCTGATTGGAGAAGATTTGCGTTAAACGCTTGAAAAAGTACTCATGCATTTAAATTTATCCATCTTCTAAACAAACAGTTTTTATCAGGGTACGATGCAATCCATCGTACCCTGATAAAAACTTTGACAAATCAATGGCTAAACTCCAGTCCCTCAAAAAGTTTAACTATATCTCCACCTTTTTCCGAGTTAGGTCAGAGATCTTATATTTTCTAAATAGGCAAGACATAGTTTTATTAATGAACTGGATACTAGAAGTGATATCGTCATATTATGATTTTTCTTTTCACTTTCTTTCTCATCGGCAAACATTCATATCTGTTGTGAGACTTGAGAAAATATTATTTGGCATACTTTCGCACTTTGAGTTTGGAACGTGTAGACACTGAACACCGATATTGTTTGAGTCATATTCCTATGTTAGATGTTGGAAGCACATGGATCCGGGTGCATCGTATAATGAACACTGTTCATCTAATTATACAACACTCCCAGTGTTTATTCTCTCAGCTAAATTAATAGAAGCCATGCTTATTTTAATATGAGCAGACCAATTTTGTAGAAAATAGAACGAATAATAATAACAAGACACTTTTCAATCTCTTCCGACTTCCGAGACGTGGCCTCTGACTTTTTAAAATTTTCCGTTTCATGCCTTTTGCGTTGTAAGGTTTTATTTGCTACCTCCTTCAGAACTTTGCCCCAACGATCTTTTTAGTGCCAAAAGACCTCTAAACTCCACTCTTTCAATGTTTTTGTCCACATATTTCATATAATTTTCTTGTAAAGTGTCCTGCCCATTACCATTTTCGATCTCCGTCTTTTTAGTTCCTTTAAACTCCACTCTTTCAATGCCTTCGTTCACATCTTTCAATCTTCTTGTAACGTGTCCTGCCCATTACCTTTTTTGTTTTCCGTCTTTTTATTTCCTTTAAACTCCACTCTTTCAATGCCTTCGTTCACATCTTTCATATAATCTTCTTGTAATGTGTCCTGCCCATTACCATTTTCGTTCTCCGTTTCGTGCTATGCCTTGTCAGTTTTTATTCGCTACTTCCTTCAAAACTTTGTCCCAACGCTCCCTGGGATATACCATAATGTCTTTTTAGTGGAGTTTGAACACTCTTTCACTGCCTTGCTCCACATCTTTCCTGTAATCTTCTGGTAATGTTTCCTGCATTCTCATTTTAGTTATTTCACTCTAACTACTATTTCTTTTACTCTTGCCTCTTGTAGATGTGCCTCTGTATCGATATCAAAAGGTTATGCAAAAAAATAAAGGCCACCTTGCGTAATAAACCCCTATACGGCAATGAACCCCAAGGTAGCTAGTGCCACCAAAAGTTTGGCACTTAAATTGAAAAATAATTATTAAAAATCGAATTATTTTGCGATTGACTTCATTTTTTGCATGACGTCTCTGATTGTTATCATGCTTCCTTGGTGAGTATTTGGCACGTTTTCCCCTATCCGGGGCAAAGTTATGGATTGTCAGGAAATTATTTTTTATTAAGCTTTTGAGGGTTTATGAAGCAAAGTGGCCTTTATTTGAGCCCTACTATACGTGGTTTCTTTTTTTGCATAACCTTTTGATACACCCTGTATAACATAGATCTTTTTTCCATTAACTCTCGAAAAAAGTCCGCCTTATCCTTGAAAGGTGTCTGGAAGATAGTCTGTGCTTTTGTAAGACATGAAAATGACTGTATTACTTCTACTGCACTTTTATGGTTTCTCGTAACGTTGAGATTTTTTTTAAGTTTATTGTTTGTGTTTCAGGTGAGGTTACAGACTTTCCCGCTATTGTTAAATTATAAGCATTCAGCTGGATCAGGTAAGAGGTTGTCTAATCAATAATAAACCTTTGGATTTAAATCTACCCCCCCCCCCCCATCCACCACACACACACAAATACTCCAAAAAGATGTTTTTATATGCCTATTTGTGCTAGTATAGACTTCTCTGTTATA
This sequence comes from Pachypsylla venusta, assembly GCA_012654025.1. NCBI lineage: Eukaryota > Metazoa > Arthropoda > Insecta > Hemiptera > Aphalaridae > Pachypsylla > Pachypsylla venusta. The sequence continues at coordinate 28,654,411 of CM022875.1, forward strand.
TCCCGTCATGTGATAGAGACTTAGCCGCAATTGTTATTTTCTTTAATATTATTGTAACCTCAATGTTATTATTGACAGCCTCAGTAGATCAGTTAGTTGAGACGGTGGATTCGTAACCAGGAGACTGTTCGTTCGAATTTAAGTCCATTCCCGTCTCTGGTCACAATAGATCTAAATCGCGGTCTCAGTAGAGATCTGCAACCAGTTTAATAATTAATTAACCTCAATGTATTGGCTAGGATTCACACGAATTTCCTTCAGATAATCGTCCTTATGAACAAGGTCATAATAATGCATGGTCTCCAGATTGTGACGTAAAGGAAAAATGACACACAGTCCTAACTTGCAAATAAAAAACGGTTTTTAATTCGGTATACGAATGACTTTTCCCGAGATATTGACATGACTATATTTATCCCATGAATTGGAATCTATGACAAAAACTTTTATTCTTTGCCTACTCTCTTTAGCTCACACCCTTTTACCCTTTCCTGGCAAGGCAATCTTAGCTTGCTTCACACAGTATCTACAGAAACTGGGTAAAAACTTGCTTTTTGCTGATAAACTCTCATAAACCATAGGTTGAAAGTAGAGTTTTTTTAAAGGCTGGATGTCCTTCTTAACACCAAAACTTCTGTATTTACACGGGCTTAGGACCGTCACCTAATGAGGCTGACTTGCTCCCCTCGGTGGCTATATTAAATGAAGACATTAATACCATCGTAATTTAAATAGTTCGGTTTGAGGAAGAGTTGAGAATATTTCCGCAATAAAAAAATAAAATACGGTAAATAGAATTAAAATACGGTCAACAGAATTTTTCGGATAACTGAAGTTTGAAGATATTTGTCACTCACATGGAAGGGTTTGAAAGGTCAGAGAACCAATAAAATACAATACTCCTAAAGTTATATTATGTCCTAAGCTATAATAAAAAAAACCACTAAAGTTCCATGTTGTTTTGGATAATTCGAATTTAACTGTTCAGTGTCAAACATCTTCACTGGCCTTCTTGTACGTAGATATATTTTTTGGCTTGACATATGGCGAGCGTATTGGTGGGTCGATTCCAGATCGGCTCCCTTCCAGGGTACAGGAGTGGGCAGATGCACTCTCCACGGGCAACTTCTTTGGTCTATGACCAAATGATCATTGCGCCATTTTTTTCAGCCTTTATTTTTGGCAGTGTTACCTTACATTATTTGTTTTGACGATGTTCCTGTCAAAAAGAGTCTACGAAACGCAATGCTGAAATTGGAGACAAGGATGGCTTTTCGGACCAGTTTAGAGACATCAATGTTCTGCTAACTCCGCATTCAATGCAGTAGCAGTACGTTACGTGGACCTGGGTGGGAGAGTACATGAAACGTTCTGAATTTAAATTATTAATAAACTCGATTAATACTCCTCCCCCAAATACCGAGGAGAGCTAATCAGCTTCATTAGGTGACGGTCCAAAATTCGTGTAAATACAAAAGGTTTGGTGTTACGAAGGGCATCCAGTAGTCTTTAAAAAAACTCTGCTTCAAACCAATGATGATAGATCATTAGCGAAATTGAGTTTCTACGCATTTCTATGGATACTGTTACAAGCGAGAGGGTTACCGTTCCAGGAAAGGGTTACAGCTAAAGAGAGTAGGCAAAAAAAGAGGTTGACCCCAAATAGAATTGTGAAAGGGTGAAGTTAAAGAAGAAGATATCATTTGGTCATATGCTAAAGTCAATTGCGCTCTAGTGCTATTGTAAATAGGAAGTGCATCTGTATATACCGAGGAAGGGAGACGTAGATCTTGAAGTAAGCACCGAACAAAAGGTTGTGGCATGGTAGAATTAAGGAAAGCACCAAACAGCATTGGGAAAGCGTGAAGTAAAACAACAAGAAGATTAAAATTGGTGGTCTCAGGGCCATATAAAAGGTTGTGGCATGGTATAGAATTAAGGAGAGTAGCGCCAACCCCAAATAGAATTGTGGAAGGGTGAAGTTAAAGAAGAAGATATCATTTGGTGATATGCCAAAGTCAGTTGCGCTCTAGTGCTGTCATTCTAAATAGGAAGTACATCTGTATTTATATACCGTGGAAGGGAGACGTAGATCTTGAAACCCCTAAAAACTTTGAAATAAGCATTTTTAAATCTTCCTCCCCACAGGAGAAAAAACACCTGTGAGAAATATTTGTGTTAATTAAAAAAAAAAATGAGGGGGGGGGTATTTTTTGTGACGATTCCAAAGTTCATTGTTAAAAATAATAAACCAATTAGGATAAAATCGAATATCGCTTTTGGGGGGTCCTAATATCTTCTTCTTTAACTTCACCCTTCCACAATTCTATTTGGGGTTGGCGCTACTCTCCTTAATGCGACACTGGTCTCTCATTAGAAATGTCAACACTCTACACCTCCCTTCCAAAAAAAAAAAAAAAAAAAAAAAAAAAAAAAAAAAAAAANAAAAAAAAAAAAAAAAAAAAAAAAAAAAAAAAAAAAAAATCGAACCAGCTCGAGTTGTTGACACTTTCTCGTAATCATATTCATAAATTATATTTCTAAGTATCACAATTTTTATTTCTTTTCAATCCATCATCGACAAATCGCTTTAAATTTAAATATGTTCTAGTTGACGCCCATAAGGTTGTAATATTTAAATCAAAATTTAATTAAATATAAAATGAGAGACACTCCTGAAATTAATAGGTTTAACATTTTATTTAAATCCAATGCTCAATTTAAGTGATTATTTTTATGTTATTTTTATAACACTTTTTTTTCAAATAGTGACACACTATTAACAACGTCTGGTCAATTTTAGTTCCAATAAAAATTGTGTTTATATGATTGAGTACTTAATTCTCGTGTCCAGTTTCACAAAAAATCTATTAAATTTATACCCTATATACAGGGTGATTCAGGTTGTTTGTATCAAGGGAAAAAAAGAATAAATTTTTACAGGTGTGAATTTTTTGTTTAGGTCTTAGTTTTGGAGTTATCGCTAAAAATTTCTGTATCGTTCATTATTTTCAAATCTTCATTTCTCTATCGATTATTATTTACAATTCGATTTTTATTTTTGTATCGATCATTATTTACAATTAAATTTATATTTCTGCATAAATCAATATTTACAATTCGATTTATGTATCTGTATAAATCGTTATTTCCAAATCTTCATTTCTGTATCGATTATTATTTACAGTTCGATTTATATTTCTGTATCGATTATTATTTTCAAATCGATCTACATTTCTGTATCGATCATTATTCGATCTATATTTCTGTATCTATAGTTATTTACTGCAATTCGAATTTTTGTATCGATAATTATTTCCAAATCGGTCTACATTGATAGTTATATTTCCAGGATGCATGGTGTAGTGGCAAGACGCTCTGGCTGGTAAACAGTAAGGCGCCGTTTCAAACCCATGGAATTTCATCCTCATGAATCTGAGATATTTGCTCCTTACTATTGGAGGACATGGAAGGTGCCGGGATTATCAACATATAATCCGGCATCCTCAGTGTAGCATAATATGCTACCCAATCGAACTATTCTCGATCATTGGTACACCCAGTAAATATTATATTATACAAATCAATCTGTATCGAACTATTGACGATTATTGGTACACCCAGTACATATCATAATATCGAACTATTCACGATCATTGGTACAAACAGAAGGTATTATATTATACAACTCGATCTATATCGAACTATTGACGATTATTGGTACACCCAGTAGATATCATATTATCCTAATTGATCTGTATCGTATCGATCTATTCACGATCATTGATACACCCAGTAGGTATTATATTATACAAATCGATCTATATCGAACTATTGACGATTATTGGTACACCCAGTAGATATCATATTATCCTAATTGATCTGTATCGTATCGAGCTATTCACGATCATTGATACACCCAGTAGATATCATATTATGCAAATCGATCTGTATCGAACTATTTACGATCATTAATACATCCAAAAGATATCATATTATTCAAATCGAGCTGTATCGAACTATTCACGATCATTGGTACACCCAGTAGATATTATCCAAATCGATCTGTATCAAACTATTGGAGATCATTGGTACACCCAGTAGATATCATATTTTGTTATCGAGGAATATGATCTTTCTGAATTAGAACCTATACGTATGTGAGTATCCTCAGACTAATGTCCTATCAGGGCATCATTGATAGTCTTTCTGGTAACACCTGTGAATGACTCATTGGTACGAGGATACAATGTATACCTACAACACACTCATAAATATAGTATCTTCAATAAAAAACAAAGCTCTTGATTAGAAATAATATAACAACAAATGAGATCAACAACATTATAGACCAGGACCTAATCAAACAGAGTGCAAGATAACAAGGAGGAGAATGCACTAACAAGGAATGAGTGCGACACGGCGGGTATACTAGCTTTGCTTCTACTTGTAATAAAATGTTTGTTTTACAATAATGGCCATTTCTTATTTGTAACAAATGAGATCAACAACAACATTATAGACCAGGACCTAATCAAACAGAGTGCAAGATAACAAGGAGGAGTATGCACTACCAAGGAATGAGTGCGACACGGCGGGTATACTAGCTTTGCTTCTACTTGTAATAAAATGTTTGTTTTACAATAATAGTCATTTCTTATTTGTAACAAATGAGATCAGCAACAACATTATAGACCAGGACCTAATCAAACAGAGTGCAAGATAACAAGGAGGAGAATGCACTAACAAGGAATGAGTGCGACACGGCGGGTATACTAGCTTTGCTTCTACTTGTAATAAAATGTTTGTTTTACAATAATGGTCATTTTTTATTTGTAACAAATGAGATCAACAACAACATTATAGACCAGGACTTAATCAAACAGAGTGCAAGATAACAAGGAGGAGAATGCACTAACAAGGAATGAGTGCGACACGGCGGGTATACTAGCTTTGCTTCTACTTGTAATAAAATGTTTGTTTTACAATAATGGTAATTTCTTATTTGTTCATCACAGTGGTACATCGGTACAATAACATCAACTATCATTTATACTATTCCTTTATCTCCTTTATACTTAACCTTCAAAATCTTTTCACACAGGAACGCTTTTCGCAAGTCGTCTCCTAGCTTTCCTTTCTCAAATTTCAACGGCGGATGCTCGTCTCTTAACCTCACATTCCAAACGTTCCATTGCTTTTCCTTTCCCAGCGTCTCCTGGCCTTTCTTTCACACGGGGTAAATTTCTACGGAGAACATTCGTCTCCTAATCTACCTTTCAAATCGTCATTTCTTTTACGCGGGTCGACTTTTCGCAGTGCAAATTCGTCCCCTGACCTTCTTTTCCAAGCGTCTTTTGGTCCATGCATGCATGGAGCCAATTTCGGATATTTTTCTCTTGACCTTGCGTTCTAAACGGCACTTGCCTTTCAATTACAATCGTCTCCTGACGGAGAACATTTCTCCTACGGAGAACATTCGTCTCCTAATCATATTATATGTTTTTCGGATATTTTTCTCTTGACCTTGCGTTCTAAACGGCACTTGCCTTTCAATTACAATCGTCTCCTGACGGAGAACATTTCTCCTACGGAGAACATTCGTCTCCTAATAATATTATATTTTTTTCGGATATTTTTCTCTTGACCTTGCGTTCTAAACGGCCCTTGCCTTTCCATTCCAATCGTCTCCTGACTTTCCCCTACGGAGAACATTCGTCTCTTAATCCTAATCTACCTTTCCAATCGTCATTTCTTTTAGACTGGTCGACTTTTCGTAGTGGAAAGTAAATTTTAGCGGCAGTTATAGTCGTCACCTAATAATTCTTTCCAATGTGGCCTTCCCTTCAAATGGGATTTCGCAGCGGAAATTGGTCGCCTAGCCTTCCTTTATTACGGGAAGTCTTTGTCCCACCTTTTGAAAAACTTGATCCTTTATCATAGATACATATTGTAGGCATTACTTTGGGTAAGGAAGCACTGAGCTAGATGAGTTAGGAATCACTGAGCTAGAAATACCAGAATGCATCCAAAAACGTCTATTAACGTTGCTCTTTGGCATAATGGCTCCAGAGCGTTACAAAATATTTAAACTTTTAGTAATATCATTTTGCATTTAGATTTTTATATAAACTTTAACAAAATAAGTCTACTCTTGATTTACATACAATGCCAGACTACCTGAAGATATATTAGACAAATCAAGCAAACACAGCAAAGCAATCATTCATGATGATTAATTTGGTAATATTAACCCCGATTTAGGTAACGTTTGGGTCTGTGGTGTGTGTATAGTTTAACCCACTTTTTATCTCAGACACGTCAAAAGGAAGGACATCGTTTAGCTCTGCATTAGCATACAATTTATATTGAATGGAAAATAAGATTCAAAAGAAAGATAAATTGCCAGGAGGCTGAAAAAAATCATACAAACTGACCTTTGTATTTAATAACCAAGAGACTATTTCAATCCTTTTCTTATTCAATCAGTGATTGGAACAAAAATTGGTCGCCCCCCCGTGTTGTCTGGCTCAATCATAAAAGCTAAAATATCATCAGTAACCGTGAGAACCTGGTTCAAGCTCCTAGCTCTTACGGTAGTTTGGATTTTAACCAAGAATTTTGAGGACCGTTCCGTTAAAAAAAATGCACCGTTCTATTTTCATACAAGATTCGCTAAAATTGCCAAAACCTGGGAAAAGCCCGCCAGCGGTAGATTTCATTTTAACCTTTCAATACTTTTTTTTCTTAGGTTATCCCAATAAAGAAGTTATTATTGTACCAATTCATATATCACATACTCTATTGGTAACTTTACAAATGGGAAAATCACCACCTTTATTTATGACAAAAAATCATTTACTGTTCACGCCGATGCGAGTTTTCTCGCCCTCCCCTCAGAAACATGAATGGAACTGACTCGTTGGTGTTGCTATTTGTCGATGTAGAGTATCCTTTGATATAACAACGCAATCCTTAACACTATTCCAAACATTGTGTATGAGAGAAATCAGCAGACGGATCACGTACCCATGGATTTACCAACGGACACTCACCAGTAACAACAACACCAACCAGTCAGTTTCCTTGAAGATGTGTACGAACTAGACGGAAATCGAATCGGAGTGAAAAAATAATAAACCAAAATAAAAAGTGAATTTATCAACATACATAAATGAATTGTGCAAATGTACTTCAGCAATAAGGACGATATATCGAAAACTCGTTATACCAAAAGATTTGTCGTTTTCCATGGGATTCCGGTATATCGACGTTCTATTGTATATTGTACTAGCTGTTTCGCCCGTGCTTCGCTACGGTATTTATATTGCTATCTTTTGGTTTATTATTTTCAATAATGAACCTTTGGAATCGTCACGAAAAAAAAAAAAAAATCCACGTCAGATATTTTTATTTTCAAGAACAATGGAAATTTGGGAAAGGGGGTTTTGCTTTATGTCCAGCATGTATATTGCAACCTTTAAAAACCAAGATTTAAACCTTTCGCCAGGCGCCTTAGGGGCACGGCCATTCTGACTTTGGTATTTTCTAAATTTTATTTTACCCGTTCTCGGTTTCGACCCTGTAACTCTGGAATGGCTGATGGACCTACCTTTGGAGAAAATTCCTAAAATAAATACTATGGGCCACCTAAAACTTTCTCGCTTTGGGTTGATATGTTGTCGCGATAAATTTTAAGATATCGGACCGTGACTGTCCGATTTTGGAGAAGAAATTGGAAATTTGCCCGTAACTCGAAAACGGCTTGACATATTCTAGTTCTGATTGATAATTTTCCTGGGGTCGTAGATCATGATTTTGGCTGGGGTCCATTCCCATCAATTTTTCGGTATCTGCTACCGTTTGGGCTGTGGTATTGTAACAGACAACCCTTCATACAAAGGTACACACAAATTTCTGATTTATATATATTAAGATTGTATCTGTAACAATATTGAAGATATTGGATTGATGATCACCGAACTATTTGGTATTGGTAAACACCGAACTATTTGGTATTGGTAACCCCTGGATCTTGCACACAATAAATTGAATATCCATTTGTTTCTTTAGAAAATTAAAATGCAAAAGATTAAAATCCAAAATAAAATTTGATCATATCGGAATCTAATGCATTATTAATTTAAACTTTTCAAGTCGTGTTTGCTGTCATAGGTCATAAAATTCCAACCAAATTGACCTAGAAATGTTCGTGAGGTGTAGAGAGAAGAGAATGCCGTAAAATAAATTCAAACTTTCAGGACTTTTTAGTTGTTCGCATTACCCCCAAAAAATTAAATGTTCTTTGTTTTTAAATATGAATAATATCCTCCGGCTATTGGTAATGATAAAGTTTGTGAATTTAAATTTATTTACAAATTTTTAAGGCTGTAAAAATCAAGATTATATATTCCTAAAAAATTAGTAAACAATTTAGAGTTGATCAACGCAATAGCTGTTGTTGACCGAAGGCTGTGGGCACTGGCAGTCTGTACGAAATGTGGATTTTGAATTTACATGTGCGTACATTTTTATAACATACATATCTTCTTACACGATCCTCAATAGTTATTTATTTAAAACATGATTCATCTGATGGTAAATTCTTTTGCTTTGGGGCCGTTACTTCACCTCGCAAAAATGTAAGAGAAACTCCTTTTATTATCGAAAAAAAATATATATATTAAAGCTTCATAATTAAATTTGTTCAAGATAAGATCTCTAGAGACGTGTTGTGAGAATATTTAATGAATAAATCAGAGGTTAGACCCTCCCTAATTCTAAAGTTTTGCGGACTAAAATTAATTATTGAATTATTTGTTCTACCAAAAATTGCACAAGAATCTTTTTTGCAAATTTTCTGCCCCATTTCTTCATCACTAATTTCAGCTTAATCCATACTCCATACTAATATATAAATGCGAAAGTAACTCTGTCTGTCTGTCTGTCTGTATGTATGTATGTATGTTACGCTTTCACGCTTAAACTACTGAACCGATTTTGATGAAATTTGGTATGGAGATAGACTAAACTTTAGGAAAGGACATAGGCTACTTTTTATCGCGAAAAAAAGGGGTTGAAACTATAAACGGCCATGCCTCTAAGGCGCCAAGCGAAGCGGGCGTATTTTGCTAGTTTATAATATAAATATTGTATGCGGGTTACACTTATGCATAGGTAGGGTGACCAGACTTTTTTTGGGCGAAAGCGGGACGCGGAATTTCTTCTTTTTGGTGGGGAGGGGGTACACGGATTTTTTTGGGGAGGGGTAGCCTCCGCACCAATTTTATATGGGGTCCTTTATTTATTAGCATTAATGGCATGCAAAAATTAACAAGGTAGATAGAACACTTTTAGCTATTTAACTTCTCCATTCTGTTAATATTTGTGGATTTTCTAAATGAAGTAGATACATTATTTAGAATGTATTAGGTAGGCTAGGCAGCCTAATACTCAACTTTACAAGCATTCGTTGTTGAGAGGTAGCGCTTCTAACTTTCAACCTAGGTAGCCGGTTTGATTTTCGTCCGGACCTGATTTTTCTCAAGTGGAAGCATTTATTTTTAAAAAGGCCTCTCTAAAAAGCGGAACATATTCATTGCTTTAGTCAAAAGCGGGACATTTTAGCGTCCCCAAACAATTGCTGTGGACAGCGGACCAAGGTCTCCAAAGCGGGACGTATGGTCACCCTATGCATAGGTGAACGAAGATTGGTGAATGTTTTGTATCATATCTCAAACACTATACATTTGACGTCCCAATATATCATTTTCTATTAATTTAGGAGAATTGTACCGATTTTTCGCCATTTTTCGCAAAGAATGCATGCACCATTGCACCTGGTGATGCTCTTGTGATTACTTGCTATTAGGTTGGCTACTAATATCTTAGTCCGTCTCTTCTGCCACCTCCACAATTGATTTGTTTTTCCATTTGTTCTTAAGTCTCCCACCAGGCCGTCTACTGATCCTGTATTCTAAAATAATTGTCCATAGAATCCCCCTAATGCACTCTAGTAATGATTGTGTCAGTGCCCCAATCCATGGAATCCCCCTAATGTACTCTAGTAATGATTGTGTCAGTGCCCCAGTCCATGGAATCCCCCTAATGTACTCTATTAATGATTGTGTCAGTGCCCCCCAATCCATGGAATCCCCCTAATGTACTCTAGTAATGATTGTGTCAGTGCCCCACAATCCATGGAATCCCCCTAATGTACTCTAGTAATGATTGTGTCGGTGCCCCAATCCATGGAATCCCCCTAATGTATTCTAGTAATGATTGTGTCAGTACCCCCAATCCATGGAATCCCCCTAATCTACTCTAGTAATTTTTGTGTTAGTTCCCCAATCCATGGAATCCCCCTAATCTACTCGTACCTACTGTTTAATTAACTTGAATATGTAACTTCAACTCTCTGCTCACATCAATTCAGGGTTATACATGTTAAACCATCACAAATACCATCTGAGCGATTGAGTTCTTGCATTCTTTCTTCTTCGTATATTATCTTGGTGTGATATTAAATTACCATGCTAGATTTACAGGGTGATCCAGAAATATATAATCCAGATTGAGAAGGCATGATGTTACCAAAATTTCCTTCTTCTTTGTTATAATTTCTATTCTTGCCCAAAGAATTTTTATGTTAATGCAGAAATGCAAACATAGAACCAGAATATCGTTGGGCGAAAGGGGAGCTATAACAAGCCATTTCCAAAAAAAAAAAAAATCTAATTCCGTTTTCCCTTCGTTTTACTGATCTTGGACATGTAATGACAATAGTTTTTGATATTCAACCAGGCACCTTGACAAAAACTTTAATAATGACAAAAATAATACAAACATGTTTTATTTAATGCATGACCATTTCTGGAGTTTAAAAAATCGAGCCAGAATTCCGTCATGCATTAAATGAAACATGAAAAGTTTTTGGGGCGAACAATCCAAAAACGATTGTGTAGGTTGAAAATTTTATTTTTATAGATTCGCCATCTGTGGAAACACATTTTCAACTCAAACATTGAGTAAAGAAAAATGTTTTCAGACTCTCAAAGTTCCAATAGCTAAACTTACTTTATCCCATTCTTATAACGTCGCCAAAGGTCGTCTATAATTCACTTATATGTTGAATTATATCATTATGAGCATTGAGCAACTCCATAATTTTCCTAATTTTAAATTCTTCGTACTATGAAATATGGTTTTGCATTAAAGGCGTAATGATCATATTACAAGAACAATGCGTTGAACGTCTTGGTGTAAAAAAATAAATCAACGAAATTTCTCTAATTCTTCTTCTTCTTCTTTTGGACCTGTCAATAACACTTCTCATGACACTTTTGTTTACTTTGTGTAGCAATACAAACATGAGCTGTAGATAGTAATGTTTCTGAGTACCAACGAGTTAAAAAAAAGAGAACGTTTTCAATGTAATTTGAAAACGTTCTTACTATTCTCCAACCAAAGATTTCAAGTATGACTCATTTTAGAGACATACTCGTAGGTCTGTGTTAGAATCCTGTATGTTATCTAACATTTTCATTATATTGCCATCTCACTCTGATTGCTCTTTGGTTCAATTAGTACTGTCTTTCTCATGGTCATATCTTGTGGTTTTTCGACAAACATCAACTGAAACCACTTCTGTATAGTACTCAACCTCAACTTTGATGCCAGTGGTTAGATTGCATGCATAATCATTAAACTGTTAGATAGGAAAATTAGTTTACCTCAAGAACAAAAGAAAAAGCTCTCGATCTATTAATTCATATTGCACTTTGTGCATTTGTGAACCTTGCATTCTGAAATGAAGATCGATTGGTTGATTGGTTCAATCTTACAGACAAACTATTTTTTTTTTTTTTGCATTAGGCGCTTTAACTAATAGCTAAAGCTATGTCCTTCGCGCCGATTCCTCAAAAAAGTTATTAGATTTTATAGAACAGTTTAGCCAATTTAAGGTATCTGAGCAAGGTAATTACACCTTGTTCATCATCGGCCAAAGAAATTTCATATGAAAACGAGCGCCTGAGGCGGCTATTTAATGGACAGGTCATGATGTGGCACACAGTTAGAGTCTCGCGACAAACGGGCGGAGGAGATCTCTCAGAAAAGAAACTGTGAGTAAGTCTGTTGTAACCCATCCTCATCCTGGCCAAAACAACCTCCTCAGCACGAGTATCCCTATTGCTGGTGGACCATGTGCATATTATTGGCTTGATGCTCCTTAAGTTTGTTGGAACCCACAAGATCCCAAGACGCCTGCTACATGCTTAGGAGAATTTTTTCAAGGAATGGCTGGAAGTCAAGCGAAGAGCACAGATTAAAAATTGACCCTAAAGGTTGAGATCTAGCAGCTCTGTCGACTACTTCATTACCCGAGATGCCGCAATGAGAGCGACACCAGAGGAAAACTATATCTTTTGAATTATTTCTGAGATCGGACCAAGCTGATAGTCCAGTAGTCAGGGATTTTTCGAATGCAAAAATTGGGGAAATCTCGATTTTTATATATGTTTGTAGGTATGGACCTCCTCTTTAAAAAGCTAAGTTTTCGACCTCCCAACCCTTGTGCGTTCTCCGCCATCTTGAAAAAGCCGCTCAAAAAGCCGCTTTTTTCAGGGTTTCCTCAATTACTCGCTTCCTGTGCATTTTAGGCGAATCGTTGTAGCGATTCATTTAAACGACAATTAAATTTCCTGCAATTT
>CM022875.1:28682455-28700373 GCA_012654025.1 Pachypsylla venusta
ACCTACCAGAGCACTTTCAGGAAATCTACTCATTTTCAAAAGCTGACTTGAGTCAAAATGTTCTCCTCCACCCGTATTTAACTAACACTGAAATTCTAATTTAAAAAAAAAAAAATGACTCCCAGATGCTTTGCGATATTTTGATTTAGGAATCAGTAAATTAAAAAAAAAAAAAATCCTACTGGACCCTTTTGGTACATGAAAGAATAATTTTCTTGGTGTTTTTATAGAAGTGTTGGCGCATTTCGGCACAAAACAATTTTTATAATAGTCAGGCATACTTAGTTTAGAATCACTTGTAATATGAGTAATAATAAATAATTATTGACTAAATAATTATTATTTCTTATCACAAGACTTTTGATAAATATGAAAATGTTTATCAAAAGTCTTGTGATAAGAAATATTAATTTTTTTTTAAAATTAGAGTCATTTTTTTTTAAAATTAGAATTTCAGTGTTAGTTAAATACGGGTGGAGGAGAACATTTTGACTCAAGTCAGCTTTTGAAAATGAGTAGATTTCCTGAAAGTGCTCTGGTAGGTTTGTTCTNCGTAATCAGCGAGTTCTAAAACATTTAAATAAAGTGTTTTTGAAAAAAAGTGGGACTGCCCCATTACTCTATTCTCGATTATTATAATTTTCTCCAATAATAATTTTAATCCAATTTTCGTGTTGTCTTTTTATTTCTCGTCCACTTACTCCATATATTTTTCCATACTTTTATTTATTGGATAGATAACCTTTACAATGTGTTCACGTATACGAATTATTTATATGCAAAGTAGTTATTTGCTCTTAAATGTTGCTTCAATGATTGCTCTTTACTCTTGTTCTCCTCGTGAGTGCAATGATATATTGAGGGTCGTATTTTTTTCTTTTTTTGGTGTTGCACAACTTTAGGTTAAACGATTCCAACGTTCATGATGAATAATATCATGGCCTCATGATTTGACACATGAAAATGTACAGAGAGTGCAGTCAAGGTAATGTTATTCATGAGATGGGAGATTTTTTTTTTATTAGTTAGAGGATTATACGATTTTGGATTTGATAAAAGTATGAAGAGCTTTGTCCAGATAATGAGAAATACGTTGTCGATGAATAGGAGCGGTTGTACTTTAGATGCGACTACAAGCGAGTAACTGACTCGGATGAATGTATGTAAATGATACCTTGGAGACTGTAAACGTTTAATTTATACGCTTAAATTGACGAGCTTCCATTAACCTACATTATTAATTTGGAGCAGACGTTCGTAGTAGTGTAAGCACATAGTCGCTTCTAACAGTGTACAGGACAATTGAATTTCAGTCAGAGCAAGAAACCTTTGGAACACTTGGTATATGCTTTTGTATTATACTCCATTTTTCTGAATTCTGAATGATAACAACACATGAAACAATTGTATTCCATTATCAAAGTACATACGCGTATCGAATATATTTCTCAAATGGAACATAATGTTAAGAGTTATCCTCATTTCCATGTATTGAATTTCAGTGCTATTCCGATTTTTTCTTTGGGGCATAGCTGGCATATATTTGAAGTCATAGAAATGAAAATCATTTTTGTTCCTTCAGTATCACAAATATGGACAATTTCCATCTTGTTGTCATTATCATCAGGATCTAAAGGCAGATCCTTTCCGTTGAAGCCATTCTTCCTTATTTTATGCGACATTCTTTAATGCGCTGAGGGACGAACATCTTTTCCCTTTTACTTTTTCTTTTTGTTAGCATTTTCAATGTGTTAAGATGATTCCCAATGTATCCATATTCAGCCCATCTTGGTGGTGGATGTCCTCTGCTACTCCCCCACTTCTTGCGTATCATTCAGTTATGAACAATGGATGTATGACATCCATAGTACTTCATTTTGAGACGTGTCCACACCAACAAGAGAAGGTAGGACTTCTCTTGTTTGTATAAAAATAGTTTCCACAATATTTTTCACTTTGGGTTTCTTTCTAATTGTTCGGCCTTGAATACCAGATTTGGCAAATCTTTTATCCTAAAATAACTCAGATTGTGAGGTGCATTTTGGACTTTGGATACAAGGAAGATTGACCGATCCAGACTTGAGTATTACACTTTAGTGATATTTTTATGTTGTATTTAACGAGTATGTTTTTTTTTATTATTTGTTAATTCTATATCTTTATGTAAATTCGTATACAAGAGTGGTGTGTTTGCCTCTTTTCAGATCTTTTTTTCATCGCCATATTCACAACAACGTCTTGAGCAATATTTTATTTTAAATTAAAACAATTACATGGCTGTAAATCATTTTTAAAGCTCTTTTTAAAACAAATTTTACACAGTTTTTACGATAAAGATGAAATTTCAAAAAGTTGATTATCATGAATTACAATTTGCTGACAACGCAATGAGGAGAAAGATGTCACTGACTCACTGGTATCGGATTACAAACCCATCAATGAAGTTGAAACATCTTTGCTAAAGAACTTCATGAGATTTTAAAACATTTCTGAGCTGAAGTCAATTTTTGTACTGTTTCTACGACTGTTTTCTGTTTTACACGGTGTAACAAACAAAAGTGTGTTTCTTTAAAAAACCATATGCACTAAACACTTTTTAATGGAAGGACCGCCCCCCCCCCCCCGTGTTACGATTTTTGTAATCCCATTTGAACGGCAATTTTGATTTCAATTTAATTTGTGGATTCAATCCCTAGCAGAAGCAGGATTTTTTCCTTAATATTTGACCACGTAAATTTAAAGCTCCAAGGGTTAGGTTGGTAACCTTCCACTCAATGTGGTAACTTTCCACTCAAAGAGTCTGTTTATTTTTGTAAGCTACTTGAATTTTTGTTTTATAATCACAGTGGCTGTTAATCTGGTTTCTCTCTCTGGACTTGGCTCGTAGAGTTTCTTGGATTTGATTGTATTTGTTGGAAATAATATTTTATGTTGCACTTGTTCATTGGCTCTCATTGGAACAGTCCGTGACTTTTTGTTTTGTAATTTCTTCTCGTTTTCCATTTAGAAATATCACATTCATTTATTTAGAAGCTCTGCCAAGTGCAAGATCCCTCCTAATAGATTCTAGATTATCTATAGATCTAGATTCTAGATCATGTCGATGATGTTCATCAATGTTCATTAGTAAACTTTTATTCACATTTATTTTCTATCATCATTCTGTCTTGAATTTATCTACTTTTTCCAAAGTAGATAATTTGCTGTTTGCAGATGATATTTTCTTTTATGTGTTTGGCAAGGAAATATTGGAAGAAAAACTAGAAGTATGGATGACAGCATTGGAAGAAAGAGGTTTTAAAATAAATGTAAATAAAACAGTCTATTTAGGGTTCAATGTAATAGAAGAAAATGATGACAGCACAGTAGTAGATGATGTAAATGAAGCTTCTATAAGATAAGGAATAGACCTTTTGAAAAAGTAGATATAAATTCAAGTATTTAACATCATCTTTTTCTATTATCACTCCGTGTTGAATTGTATACTTGACAGTTGTCAGTTTAGTTTTCTATAGTAATATTACTTATAGAAAACTTTGTAATTAAAAACTCTGCCTACTTTGTAATTAAAAATGTCTTAAAGAAAATAGTATTTTTTATGATTTTTTGAACCCTTTCAGAATGCAATTTAACTTTGAATGAAATATACACATATACAGCATCCACTGAAAACATCAAATTTAAGGATTTTTATAAATAAAACTTAAATTTCAGGATATGAGTTGAATTGATAAAAATCAAATCATCAAGACCTCGTAAGATATAACCCTCATTTAAATCTAAATTGCCGTTTGAAAATAGTTGTAAAAAATCAATATTAAAAAGGTTTGTTCTTTTCCGTATTTCCATTTCAATGCCACGTCTTGTCTTTCCCCTCCATCCGGTAGATTCGTAACAAGCAGGTTGTTGATTCGAATCCGAGCCTGAGCCAGAACAATAACAAGCGGAAATACATTGTGACAAGCATATTTTCCTATATCAACTAATTTTCTTTTTGGTTTATTATTTTCAATATCTCTGCCTCAAAATTTGATATACAGGGTGCGTCTTGAAATGCCCTTTTTTGAATCGCTAATAAAAACGAAAGTATCTATCTATCTATATATATAAAAGAGAAACACACTCACTTAACACTCATCGCGATTTCTCCGCACTGGTACGTCCTAGGAGGCTGAAATTTGGCATGTAGGTCGCACTTAGGTATACGATGCGCACTAAGAAAGGATTTTTAAATATTCGAATTGGGGCGCCCGCCGCGGGGGAAAAAGGGGCGCGTTTACATATGAAAGTCACCTTTTCATCACTGTTTCTCCGTACCGGTACATTTCTGGGGGCTGAAATTTGGTTTGTAGATTCGCTTTATGTTCTAGATGTGCAATAAGAAAGGATTTTTTAATATTCCAACTGGGGCGCCAGCCGCGGGGGGTAAAGTGCGCGTCCCTCAGTCCATCAAATATTATCACCTTTTCATCACTGTTTCTCCGTACAGGTAAATTTTTGGTGGCTGAAATTTAGTATGTAGGTTCGCTTTATGTTCTAGATGTGCAATAAGAAAGGATTTTTTAATGTTCCAACTGGGGCGCCAGCCACGGGGGTAAAGGGCGCGTCCATAAAATATTATCACCTATTCATCACTGTTTCTCCGTGCCGGTACATTTTGAGTGGCCGAAATGTGGTATGTAGGTTCGCTTTATGTTCTATATGTGCAATAAGAAAGGATTTTATAATATTCCAACTGGGCCGCCAGCCACGGGGGAAAAGGGCGCGTCCATCAAATATTATCACTTGAAATCATTTTATGGTCTAGTTTTCAATAAGAAAAGATTATTCAATACCTATTCCAACTGGGGCGCAGGCGCAGGGGATAAAGCCACGACCATAACATAGAATCACCATTTCATCACTGTTTCTCCGTGCCAGTAAATTTCCGGTGGTTGAAATTTGTTATGGGAAGCCTGCCGTGAGGAAAAAGATGCGTTTATAAAAAAATTCTTTAATATATCTTATCTGTCCATAATGTGGAAAGCATTAACTCATATTTCCTCACGAGGTATGCATGGACCCCGTAACATCCAAACTACTGAGCCGAAAAATTTCGTTTCCGCTGGGATTCGAACCCAGTTCACCGTGCGTGCAAGCTGGAATGTACTGGAATGTTGAAAGTCTGTGGACATTAGAGGACGCTGTTTCATTATCCTGTTCAGTTTTTAAATACTATAAATTCACCTGCTATTCCACCTCACCAAATTTGAGCTCCTTTTACGAAATTTGATTCCATCAAAACATGGAAACGGCACCGGACTTCAGGTGAAAGCTTTACACATGAACGCCATAGAAGCCACAATTCTCACAGACTGTGGTACGGGAGAAACAGTATTTATACCACGTATCCCATTGATTTCGTCCGATTACCAATTTAAACGTGTTCAATTCCCAGTAAAATTATGTTTTGCCATGACCAATTAACAAATCACAAGGTCAATCTTTGATTCTTCAACCGTCTTTGAACATATAAGTTACACCTAAGTACATTCCAGTCTCATATAACATGGTAAATATCAATATTCCCCCGTAAGTGACGTCCCGGTTGAAAAATGTGTACTTTCATATTGCATACAAATATAGATTTTTTTTTAAAAAAAAAAAAAAATACAATTTACATACAATTTTTCGGCCACCTTTAATTTAAAGGTACGAAGAAACAGTGATGAAAAGGTGATCTCTATTTTTAAACTTACCTTTTGGTTTATTATTGTCAATAATTAACTTTTGGAATCGTCACGAAAATATATATATATTATACGTTTCAAGGTACGCAGAAATCAAAAATCGAATTAAAAAAAATCCGTTTGTCCACCGTCCGCCGTGATAGGCAGTTTTGCCACTTAGCGTTGACCGATTTGGATGAAATTTGGTATATAGGTCCCATCTGGTCTCTAATTGTGAAAACTTTGGGTCCAATCGAATACACCCTTGGCGATTTTTGCCGCTTTTTAGTGGTTTATTGCTGTCTAAAAGGAGAATGGTAAGAGCTAGAGATTTGTCATATTTGAGGTCTCAAATAGCTCCAAAACTTTTGGGTTCAATCAAATATACCGCTGGCGGTTTTTACCGCTTTAAAGCGGCTTTCATTAATCCTGTCTAAAAAGATGATGGTAAGAGTCAGAGACATCAAATTTAGTAGCTGTGCCAAATTTAGGGTCTAATTATGCCCCAGATTTGGAGAACATCCTTCCAGAAAAATAGAAAATCCAATGTGTCACATTAGCAGAGTTTTTCCTCCGCAACTATCGTCCCAGTTAAAATATCAAAAATCATTCTTTTGCACATCTTACAACAAACGTATCATCGATACTTGAGCTTACAATATTATAGCCCGTAGCGAAGCACGGGTAAAACAGCTAGTTAGATATAAAATTCATGGTAAAAGTTAGACAAAAAAGCGCAGCAAGATCAATGTCACCAAACATGTTACAATGGTCTATAGACGGATAACAAAATGTGGCCAAAGTTAATCTAATCAGATCTGGAATTTTCTTTAAAAATATTTTCATTTTCATTTCTATCTAATTTGAAAAAGTCTCTCCTACGAAAATTAAAATAAGTATTCAAAATAATTTCCTCAATCAAAAAACTTAAAATAGTGTTTCAGTAAGAGTTTTCTTTTAATATAAATTATTATAAAAGTAAATAGATAATAATTTTGGTTTTTAATTTGAATTTTCAGTTTTTATCACGCATTCAATGCATCCAACAACCGTGAAGATTTCTTGTCTTCTTATGAACCAAACCATGTAATTAATAATATAAACGTAGCTTTTCTGAGAGCAATAACCAGTGATGAGACTATTATGACCTTGTTTCCGAACATCCCGTGGAGTATGTTTTTTGCGGCCACCATACCAAAAGCCAGCCCAGATTTTGTTCGAACACTCAACCATGAAGGTTATGTTGTCAATGATACAACGGAATACAAAGAGGTTACGCGTGAGTATGATAGGATTATGCATACAAATAGATAAATCCGGGACCCGCAGCATAGTGTCCGTAAATCCGTCACCAGTGATGGGAGTGTGAGACGAATATTGGCTGCAGGATACATTTGCTTGATGGACAAACCCATCTGATATTATAATTGTGGCGACCACAGGCGCTGGTCATAATAGTTCAGCACATGAACATGAACTTCTTTCACCTAAACTGATCTGAAACATTCATCCATAATCACTAAACGCAAAACTCATTTGATCTACAGTCTGACTGATAAACTTACTATCTGACTGACTCATTATCAACGTAGCTACACAATGCCACCAAGATAATATTTATAGGAGACAATAAGGAAGATAGTAAGAGAGCTCTACATTTAATTTAATTATTGTTTCTATTTGTAACTGCCATCAAGATAATAGTTATAGGAGACAATGGGGAAGATGGTAAGAGAGAGCTACATTTAATTTTAATTATTGAATTATTTGCAACTGTCATTAGGATAATAGTTACAGGAGACAATGAGGAATATGGGGAGAGAGAGAGAGACAGAGAGAGCTCTATTTTATTTCATTATTGTTTGTATTTAAAACAGTCATTAAGATAATAATTACAGGAGAAAACAAGGAATATGGAGAGAAAGAGAGAGCAACTTCTTATTTCATTATTGTTTGTATTTGCAACTGTCATTAAGATAATAATTACAGGAGAAAACGAGGAATATGGAGAGAAAGAGAGAGAGAGAGAGAAAGAGAAAGAGAGAGCAACATCTTATTTCATTATTGTTTGTATTTGCAACCGTCATTAAGATAATAGTTATAGGAGAAAACGAGGAATATGGGGAGAGAGAGAGAGAGCAACATTTTATTTCATTATTGTTTGTATTTGCAACTGTCATTAAGATAATAATTACAGGAGAAAACGAGGAATATGGGGAGAGAGAGAGAGAGAGAGAGAGAGCTAAATTTTATTTCATTATTGTTTGTATTTGCAACTGTCATTAAGATAATAATTACAGGAGAAAACGAGGAATATGGGGAGAGAGAGAGAGCTAAATTTTATTTCATTATTGTTTGTATTTGCAACTGACATTAGGATGATAGTTATAGGAGAAAACGAGGAATATGGAGAGAAAGAGAGAGAGAGAGAGAGAGAGAGAGAGAGCAACATTTTATATCATTATTAATAATGGTTATAGGAGAAAACAAGGAATATGGGGAGAGACAGAGAAAGAGGGAGAGAGAGGGAGAGCTACATTTTATTTCATTACTGTTTGTATTTGCAACTGTCATTAAGATCTGAGCGCACGGCAGTGCGCCAGGCCAAGTTCCAGAAAGCACCAGTGTATCTTTAATTCACCAGGTTTTTCACACCGTCAGATATCCGGTTCTACAAGTTATAGATCTTTGAAATTTTGAACATACATTCCCTAGTATAGTACAATACTACAGGATAAACTTCAAAAGTTAATTCTAACCCGGACGGGAGATACGTAATTTAAAATTTTGCACTTTTGGATACTCACTGACTGACTGATTGACTGACTGACATATTGACTGATTCACTCATGATCAAAAGTTTCAGGCACTTCCCGTATACCTAGAGCGCTGAAATTTTGCATGAAGTTAGCAATTGACATCCACGTANAAATAAAAAAAAACTCATGGCGTTGTACCAGCCCCAAGGCTGTTCACCTATGATATGATGATGAACATGTAAAGTTTCATTTTGATGAAACTTGGCACGGACATCTTTTATTATATAGATTCAAAAAATTGGCTGATTAGTTTCTGGTCCAATCGGGGCCTCATGGTGACCATTTCCACTGAAAGAGGTCTACCGTTCACAGAACTACTCATTAGTGCTATAATTGTTAGGAAAGCGTTACGTTTTAAAAATGTTTAATATATTTTAATTATTTTAGGGACAACTTTGAACCACCGTATCTCATCAAATTCAGTGCATTTCCGGACACCTGTTTTTCTTCTTTTTTTTTAATGTTATTTGGACCCCATGAATAATTACCCCTTAATAAGATAGATGCTCATTAACTTCGATTGGGTGTCTTCCGGATCTCCTAATAAGGATATTATAGTATTGAAGGTAGAGTTCAACCCTCTCAGCGAGTCAATACCCGCCTGACGATGATGTCATTGGAATCTAGAACCCCACCATAAGAATATTTAGAAGGAGAACTAATTATTGCGGTCCGTCTTGAATGACCAATAGATGTTAAAGAGACGTTAAGCCCAAAATTAAAAAAAAAATCTTTTTAGCTTGTCTGCTTATCTGTTTGTCATTTTTTTACCAGGATAACTCTCGATCGTCTTATCCGATTTATGATGATATGTAAACAAGGTCTACCGTTTACATTTTTCATTTGTTTTGATTAACTTTCTAATCTTTATATGGGGGGGGGGGTAATTTAGTTCCCAAATTACAAAACACAATAAATAATTAAAATTAAAAAACGACCTTTTATAATGGACATTCATTATTTTCATATATCCAGTCATTTAGTTATTGGGTCATCTGGGGCCAAATAGTGACGAAGTGAGCTAAAATTCAACTCGTATTTAACCAATCAACACATCAATGGAAAACTGTCTTACACACGTTACGTGTGTTCAACATTCTTTGAATATTTCAAAAACGTAGACCTCACCATATTGTATTCACCAATCAACAGATCAATGAAACACAGGAACACTGTCTTATAATAACACCTAACGTGTTCCACATTCTTTGAATATTTCAAAAACATAGACCTCGCCATATTGTATTCACCAATCAACAGATCAATGAAACACAGGAACACGTCTTATAATAACACATAACGTGTTCCATGCACATTCTTTGAATATTTCAAAAACATAGACCTCGCCTCGCCATGGTGCATTTGCCAATCGACACATCAATGGAACACTGTCTTATAACACGAACGTGTTCCACATTCTTTGAATATTTCAAAACATGAACCTTGCCATGTTGCATTCGCCAATCGACACATCAATGGAACACTGTCTTATAACACGAACGTGTTCCACATTCTTTGAATATTTCAAAAACAAGGACCTCACCATGTTGAATTCATTATTATTGAACAATTGTTAATTGGAGAGTGTGGCTTTCTGTTTTAATTGACCAGGAATTTCTTCTGTCTCTTTTATAAAACGATGAACAAATAAATGGACAATTTAATCAGCATATATAACGTTCTGTGTATTAAGTGTTCGAGTGAAGGGGACTCATGTCCGGAGGCCTGGGACCAGGGTTACTCTATCCTAGAATATCTCTATTTTTCTGTTCATCTATCACAACTATCTCTTAGATTTTGTTTGCTTTAGATTTTAGTTAGCTGTGTGTGGCTTTAGATTTTAGTTAGCCAACTAACTAAAATCTAAAGCCACACAACTGTGATTTTCTCTGAAAAATATTTTCTCCAAATATTTTTTCATTAAATTTTTCTGAGACTTCTCTTTAGATCTCTCTATAAACAAAAGACTCTAAACAAAAGTTATTATTTANTGAACTCATCAAAATTATTGTTATATCACGCTATTCTATAATACATTTTTATTTTGACGTTCAAATTGATTGTCGTACATTATGCATAAATGTTAACCAATCAAAGTCATTATTGTGTCTATCAGGAACCACAAGCATTTTATTCTGGATTAACCAGTTCTCCAGAGAGGCTATTTGTACAGGGGTGGTTAAAGTCAAAATGTAAAGGAATTCACTGGCGATTCACAAGTTGTGCAAACCCAGTCCACATGGGAATTTTCCCCGATCACATTTTGTTTTGAAAAATACATACCCCATGTACAGTATGTACACAGGCCCGTATCCAGGATTTAATTGGGGGGGGGGGTTGACCCTTAAAACCCTGTTCTGGATATGTCCATGATTGTACATATTAATACATGCTCGATAATGGAGCGTTTCATCACAGCTGGGTTACATAAATTGTACATTTTGGGGGTTCCAGGGGTTCTTGTGACGATTCCAAATCTGGGGCGTAATTAGACCCCAAATATGACATATATACAAAATTTCAAATATCTAGCTCTTACCATTCTTCTTTTAGACAGCAATACTAAAAACTGCTAAAAAGCGGCAAGGGTGTATTCGATTGCAACACAATCGAATACACCCTTGGGGGGGCACAATTACAGCCCGGTTTGGGGGCACAATTACAGCCCAGATGGGACCTATATACCAAATTTCATCCAAATCGTTCAACGCTAAGTGATAAAAGTGTCCATCACGATGGACGGCGTACGGATTTTTTTTATTCGATTTTTGGATTCTACGTACCTTGAAACTTGAAACGTATAATTTCAAATTTTGGGGGGGCGGTATTTTTTTTATATTTTTTTTTCGTGACGATTCCAAAGGTTCATTATTGAAAATAATAAACCAATAACGAAAAATTTGGATTGAATTTTTTCGTACATTTGTGATGTGGAAGTGGAAATGGGTGAATCTCGAAAACCATCAGGAATAAAGAAACAAATAACGAAAACAAAATTGTAGGAAAGTTTAAGAGCTTTAATTTTACTCAGAATGTCTTTTCCAATTTTACTAACCGTTTTTGAGATATATAAATGAAAACTTAAATTTGTGGTCGACAATTACTTTCCGTGTCCTTCACAGAAAGAGATGGTGGTGGAAGGGTTGGATAGCATATAAGGCTACTCTGAGGACGCCCGGACTAGATGTTGATAATTCCGGATCCTTCTAATATGTATTAGTAGTGAATATCTCAAATTTATATGTGGATGAAAATCTATGGGTTGGCTGAGTCTGAACCCCCGCCCCATTGCTACCAGTCAGAGTGTTTTACCACTACACCAACGCATGTTCAACCAAATTCCCTAATGTTTTTTTATCCCAACATTCTAAGTCACCTTGTAAGACTGACTGAAATCTATTTTATATCAACATTCATGACTGTCTACTATATTTTATCACAACATTCTGAGTCACCCTGTATGAGTGAGTAATATATTTTATCCCAACTGTTCTACTGTGTTTGTGTGTTTTTATCTCTCCAAGATTTCATACTCCACTTTAATATAATAATAAGATCTGGTGTGGCACTTTTTGAACAATCATAATAATTGTGTTACATAAGAGACATTCATGTAATGCCAGTTGCTGAGAGATTAACTAATCTAAATGCCAAATGCCACCACCATCTGTCTTTGTACCAGTCCCGTCGCGTCGTAATGAAAGCTTATTAAAAATCAATCCAGTTCGAGTTTTGTTTTTAAATTTAAAGAATAATCATGTTTGACAAATATAGAAATGTCAATTTTTCAATCCGGTTTTAAATTAAATCAAGATTTTGCTTCTGGGATTTGTAAAAGTAAAAACAAAACCGGACCTATCATGAAAGATTAATGATGTAGATGACGTTGGGCTTAGGATTAAATACCCATACCTACAGATTCTGCTCACACTAGACAGGAATGATTAAATACGTAGATGACGTTTGTATTAGGATCAAACACAGATACTGCTCACACTAGACAGGAAAGTAAGATTAATGACGTAGATGTCCTTTGTATAGGATCAAACACCCATACTGATACTGCTCTCACTAGACAGGAAAGATTCCTGACGTAGATGACGTTTGTATTAGGATCAAACACCCATACAGATACTGCTCACACTAGACAGGAAAGTAAGATTAATGACGTAGATGACGTTATTATTGGGATCAAACACCCATACCAGACACTGCTGACACTATAGAGGAATGATTAAATACGTAGCTGACGTTTGTATTAGGATCAAACACATATACTGCTCACACTAGACAGGAAAGTAAGATTAATGACGTAGATGACGTTATTATTATGATCAAACACCCATACCAGACACTGCTCACACTAGACAGGATTATTGACGTAGATGACGTTATTATTGGGATCAAATACCCATACCAGACACTGCTCACACTACACAGGAACGTAAGATTAATGACGTAGATGATGTTATTATTGGAATCAAACACCCATACCAGACACTGCTCACACTAGACAGGAAAGTAAGATTATTGACGTAGATGACGTTATTATTGGGATCAAACACCCATACCAGACACTGCTCACACTAGACAGGAAAGTAAGATAAATAACGTAGATGACGTTATTATTGGGATCAAACACCCATACCAGACACTGCTCACACTAGACAGGAAAGTAAAATTAATGACGTAGATGACGTTATTATTGGGATCAAACACCCATACCAGACACTGCTCACACTAGACGGGAAAGTAAAATTATTGCCGTATATGACGTTAGTATTAGGATTAAACACTCTCTACACGATGCATAAAAGTTGACGAAAGCTTGCTTCCGGTTGAACTTTTCGGCTGGGTGTTATTGGTAGCTTATTAGAAGAAAGGATTTCGGATTATAATAATTTAAGAACAAATAAAATCCTGTTGTTTGGACTATACGCCCCCTACTCATTACCGGGCGGGGCAGGCTAACTAATCTATGAGAATAATAAGATAAATATCTAATCGGATAGGAGAATATTAAAACCCCGTTACGATGAATATCTACGCAGCATTCGTATTAATGTAATTATGATCATTTGCAGTTAATACGCACTTTGTGTCATTAGTCATTGGAATGAGGACCTCCAAGCAATCTTCATTAACGTTTCAATGTCAATTCTTCTAATAACTGTTCTGCCGAAAATTTTTGCTAGGTCATCAGTCAGTCAACATAAAACTTTCAAATATGACTTGCCATCGCACTCTGGGTGCTATCATTGTACGTAAATTATATATTTTCTGGTTTTGACGCTATGTGATAGAAACTATAATGAAGCGAAAAATCACCCTCGTAGGACATGTTCTGAGACACAATGAGTTCCTTACCAATATCTTTGAAGGAAAAATCCCCCTCGTAGGACATGTTCTGAGACACAATGAGATCCTTAACAATATCTTTGAAGGAAAAATCACCATCGTAGTACATGTTCTGAGACACAATGAGTTCCTTAACAATATCTTTGAAGGAAAAATCACCATCGTAGGACATGTTCTGAGACACAATGAGTTCCTTACCAATATCTTTGAAGGAAAAATCACCCTCGTAGGACATGTTCTGAGACACAATGAGTTCCTTAACAATATCTTTGAAGGAAAAATCACCCTCGTAGGACATGTTCTGAGACACAGTGAGTTCCTTAACAACATCTTTGAAGGAAAAATCACCCTCGTAGGACATGTTCTGAGACACAATGAGTTCCTTAACAACATCTTTGAAGGAAAAATCACCCTCGTAGGACATGTTCTGAGACACAATGCGTTCCTTACCAATATCTTTGAAGGAAAATTCCCCCTCTTAGGACATGTTCTGAGACACAATGAGATCCTTAACAATATCTTTGAAGGAAAAATCCCCCTCGTAGGACATGTTCTGATACACAATGAGATCCTTAACAATATCTTTGAAGGAAAAATCCCCCTCGTAGGACATGTTCTGAGACATAATGAGTTCCTTACCAATATCTAACAATATCTTTGAAGGAAAAGTGATGGGCAAAAGACCAAGAGGACGGCCTGGACAGTCTTTTTTTCAAACACATTTATACAATAATGGACTGCCAATCTTATGGAGAGTTAAAGAAGAAAACATCCGATAGACAACTATGGCGATTTCAACAAGGCGTAGCCTTTAGAGTATGATGATGATTGTTTTTTTCGCTGGAGAGGCGCTTTTTTGTCGTCATTCACTCGCAGCTGTGTATTTTGTATGGCCTTAGAGGTCTTAATACCATCAGCTCTTGCAGCCAATAGCATCTACACAGTTGTCCTCACGAAGATAAGTGAACCCCGAAACACGTGGTTTCTCCTATCCGAGTATACTATTCCAATAATATCTAAACAGTTGTCCTCACGAAGATAAGTGCACCCCGAAACACGTGGTTTCTCTTATCCGAGTATAATATTCCAATAATATCTAAACAGTTGTCCTCACGAAGATAAGTGCACCCCGAAACACGTGGTTTCTCCTATCCGAGTATACTATTCCAATAATATCTAAACAGTTGTCCTTACGAAGATAAGTGCACCCCGAAACACGTGGTTTCTCCTATCCGAGTATACTATTCCAATAACATCTACATAGTTGTCATCACGAAGATAAGTGCACCCCGAAACACGTGGTTTCTCCTATCCGGGTATACTATTCCAAAAACATCTAACGTTGCTTAACTCCTATGATCTGACGGAAACTGCTATATTCAAGAGCCGTTATCTTGATGACATATTCAAATAATAATAGTCATCAATTTTTTGTTGATTTCAGCCGGCTCCACGAAATAAAAAAACTTCCAGCCAGCAACTGGGACCCCGATCTCTATTCCTTCGTAGATCAGCCTCTCTCAATGGGTTCGGATTCACACTGCGGCATTTTATTGTCTACCCTCCTGAGTCCTATACGGTAAGTTTTTTTTCTACCAACTACTCTTGACTAGTGTCTTTAAGACACTATTTCTAGTCTAGTCGAGTCGAGTCTAAAGATGAAAGTTAATATTTAAAAAGGATGATACTTTGACGTCTAGAGCAAAATCGTGTGTGTCTACATTTAATGTCCCCACAAAAAGCGAAATGTTATATTAGGATTTTACAGCTATGCCTCGTTTAAAATGTAAAGCTTATATTTTGGCGACCTTTTATTCCAAATTCGGAAGAAAAAAAGTGAGATTAAGGCCAACAATGAACGAACAATTTGTGAACATTTCAGCGAAGTAAAGGTCGTATCTTCCAGTAACTGTTTAGATATCATCAAATTTTGACACTATTTATTTGATGAATATTTGTTGAATTTGTATGTTTGGTCTGCAGGGAATTTAGATTACCTTAAAAAAATCGGGCACAAAATCCTGAATAGGCCGCCATTGTTTTGGATCTACAAGTGTTACATAACTATTTCGTCACGTTAATAGATATTATGTCTGAGGTTTTAAAAGAAGACAATGAAAATGTACATTTGAGTTTACGAGTTTGCCCCAGCGCCCAATCTTTTATTTAATTTTTATGGTGAACCACATCTCAGGGTCGTTCTTTGGTCGTCCAAAGAAAAGAAAACTTTTTATATAAGAGGTGATATCAAAATAAAAGAAAGAAAATAATCATAAAAACAAACATGATTAATAAAATAAGAATCGGTCACACCGGCACGAACAACTGATGCGAAGAGTGAAAGAGGACCATTCCTTGGGACATGATTGAGAAAATGAGAATCGGACACATCGGCACGAACCACTGATAAGAAGACCACATAGTTTGGTTCCATTGAATGGTCAATAAGAGGGCACCTCAAAACACATCAGGAACATGAAATCGCAAACGACGAATACATATTAACCAAGGAGAAAGATAAGTCTTTGGTTACGAGTATTCGCTCGCAGTAGCGTGTAGTTTGTGTTGTCCAATTATGTAAATTTGTTTTTGAAGAATTGTTATTATTGTTTTATTGTGTACAACAACCGGTGGTTGTTGACACATTGTAACCTGAAAAGTAGTAAAAAAATAATTACAATACCTAAATAAATAATATTTAAACCTGGAAAAAATAGTATAAAGATTAGAATAGCTGTAAAAAAAAAATATGAATGATAGTAATAAATAAATAGAAAAAACAAAAAAGCAGTAAATTAATTCAAAAGGCGTTCTTGTATACAGTAGGGGGCTGAATCCAACAGATCATTTTTTAGCCAAACTTTAAATTCTCTCAAATTTCACTCCCTCACGGACATGTTGATATTTTTTGTAAATTCGGATACCCCGTCCAAGAAAGATTGTCCAAACAGTGGAAGTGACGATGGGACCAACGAATGGACATTTCTAATAGTGTTGTACCTGTGCTGAATAGTTGGCAGTTGTGTTTTTAGTTTATGTATTAGGCAACACATGTCCAATACCAGTTGTCCATAGAAGGTCAGAATTCGTTTTTCTTTAAATAATTCTCGGCATGACGCAATGTCATCCAGACCATACACAGCGCGAAGAGCTCTTTTTTGAATAAATAAATCCGGATCAATTTATTTATTTGAATAAATAAATCTCTAGATAAATCCGGATCAAGCTTCCGCAAGACCCTTGACATTTCCTATGCAAAATAATTGCACTTAGAGCTAAATAATGTACCACCATATGCAGCAGGATGAATTGATCTGATGTGTAGTGTCTACAACACGTACTCTTACATTTTATTGATCCCTAACTGATTTTGTGGACAACAGGGGGAGACGAGGATGGGAATCCTAAAAAGATACACCCCATTTGTCCATTTGCAGGAGACAAAAACACCGCATTGGAGTAACTGATTGGTTACCATCTAAACCCTTGCCAATTATCCGCTTTATTTTATTATTATGAGTACAATCTGTCTCGGCACTGTGAGAAGCACCTCTTCAATCCTATGAAATTGCGTATTTGTAGCACCTCTTCAAACCTATTGTATTTAGTAGCACCTCTTCAAACCTATGAAATTGCGCATTTGTAGCACCTCTTCAAACCTATGAAATCGCGTATTTGTAGCACCTCTTCAAACCTATGAAATTGTCTATTTGTAGCACCCCTTCAAACCTATGAAATCGCATATATGTAGCACCCCTTTAAACCTATGAAATCGCATATTTGTAGCATCTCTTTAAGCCTATGAAATCCGGTATTTGTAGCACCTCTTAAAACCTATGAAATTGCGCATTTGTAGCACCTCTTCAAACCTATGAAATCGCTTATTTGTAGCACCTCTTCAAACCTATGAAATCGCGTACTTTAATATAATATGTTTCCATTTGATAGCTTCAGAAATATTTATTTAGAACATCATGCAAATTGGGTTCTTTACACATTAAATCTTAACCAGAACCCCCCCCCCCCCCCCCCC
>CM022875.1:28702018-28723249 GCA_012654025.1 Pachypsylla venusta
TGAGGCACACTTAATTGATGTTACCCTCTAATATTAACCAAGGAGAAAGTTGTTTGGCAGCTTCAATCAATTACATCGGGAGCTCTATCCGTTGCAACCAAATCCAACGTAAGCAGAATATGTTACGAGTTGGGCATAATGAGGTGAAAATAATGCAAATCATGTTACATTCTAAATGATGGGTTGAGGCACACTTAATTGATGTTACCCTCTAATATTAACCAAGGAGAAAGTTGTTTGGCAGCTTCAATCAATTACATCGGGAGCTCTATCCGTTGCAATCAAATCCAACGTAGGCAGAATATGTTACGAGTTGAGTATAATGAGGTGAAATGAATGCAAATCATGTTACATTCTAAATGAAGGGGTGAGGCACACCTAATTGATGTTACCCCACTTTGGAAGTTGAAAGTCCACGGGCGTATCATTGAGTATGTCATGTCATGATTACATTGTCATACGAAATATTTTATTGGCTACTAGTTCCCGTTGCGTCGCGCCGGTGTGGTGCGTACTCAGATGAGCGCCCGTCCAGGAACACCAGGTATCGTTGGCTTTATCGGGGTGCACTCAACTCAATCTCTATTCAGACAAACTTTTCAATGCATGGCAAGACTAGCTTGGGAGTTTACAACTACGTAATATCAAACCTTATAATACGTAAGAACAATGGGGATTACTGTACTAAAGAGAGACAATATTTACAGTCGCGTGATCAGTACCTCTGAAAACTTGAGGAATCAAGCGAAACGCTAAGCGGAACTTGAGAAATCAAGCGAAACGCTAGCTTTGACAGAAGATCATATCATGCGATTTTCCACTGAAGTTACATCCAGAAGAGCAGATAACCCTGGTTCAAATCCAGGCGAATCCGGAATTTTTCAGGTTTAATACAAAACCTTAGAAACTTTCGAATTCATGTGGATGTATAAAATTTTGGGGGGGAGGGGAGTATTTTTTTGTCGTTACCATTCTAGAGGTGAAAATAATAAACTAATAAATCAATGGTAAGGATAATGTCTTTCACGATCTGCTGCAGGAATACGGGACTTCACTCTAATTCAAAGTCAGCTTGGTAGAGATGAAAATAATAAACTAATAAATCAATGGTAAGGATAATGTCTTTCACGATCTGCTGCAGGAATACGGGACTTCACTCTAATTCAGGGACTTCACTCTAATTCAAAGTCAGCTTTGGTAGAAATGAAAATAATAAACTAATAAATCAATGGTAAGGATAATGTCTTTCACGATCTGCTGCAGGATTACGGTACTTCACTCTAATTCAGGGACTTCACTCTAATTCAAAGTCAGCGTTGGTCGGTGACGGATTTTTTTATGTACGGTTGGAGTGGTAGCCAAGTATCATATCTGCACCCGCACAAGTGGTTCGGGCGCAGAAAAAACGTTGCAAAAATTGAAGCTGTTACATACTTATTGTTGGAAATGATAAGTTTTTGCAA
The DNA here is from genome assembly GCA_012654025.1 of Pachypsylla venusta. Lineage (NCBI taxonomy): Eukaryota > Metazoa > Arthropoda > Insecta > Hemiptera > Aphalaridae > Pachypsylla > Pachypsylla venusta. Next base: position 28,703,482 of record CM022875.1, read on the forward strand.
CATTTTTCCAGACCATCTGGTATAAAATTAGTACCCGCTTTCAACACGTGTCTCATTGAGATATAAGGTTTTGTCATATAAATGTAAAAGTAACCGGTTTTAAGAGTTCAATTAAAATAATATAATTGATTTGTTTAATAATACGGTACTCGAACTGCATTGGGTTTCTCTCCACATTGGCAAAATAAATTAATATTGTTAGTCCTAATGAAGAACCTGTTTCCATATTTGAGTTGGTTATTAGGAAGTTGTCCGGACAGAAACCAACTTGAATAGTAATGTCCTCATAAACACCCACGTCTGTTAAACACTTTACTTATAATAAATACAAGTCCTATTTGTGTAAAGCTTTTTGGTAGTTATTTGTTGGAACTTCCGACACAAAATACCTAAAAGTTGTTCTTTATGGTAGTGTATATTCATTTGATCCCACGCTTTTCATTTAACTGATGCACCCGCAAATTGGTTGTCTTAAAAGTTTCTCTGTTTTTTTAGCAGTTTAAGACTTTATGGGTGTGTTGCTGGAAGTGGCGACCTTTTAATAAACTTTAAGGTATCCTAAGATATGAAGCCGACCATCTTGGGGACAAAATGGAGAATATCTCAACAGATTTTTTTTTTTTTTTGCTTAACGTCTATTGGTAATTCGAGACGGGGTTTTACCTTCCATTTGCTGGAAACTTGCAATCCAGCTATCCACATTGACCCCACCCAGCCTGGAAAGTCAATATCACCAGGGCGCAAACCTACGTGGACACCCACATGACACAACCTCGATCGACGTTGCTTAACTTCACATGTATTTGTACGCATATGTACTTTTTTTTTACTTTTTCTTAACAGTGATATAATTTGATCTCGTTTGTAGACAAATTTATGTGCTAGATTGCAAAAAACGGATCGAGGAAAATTGTGTTCGCACGTCTGGATAATCGTGTCCATCCATCTACAGCCTTTATTGAACATCATTGGATCCGACGATGTTGTACACAATGTTCACACAACCCGTTCGTACTCTCCAACTAATCAGAGACAGTGCTGACCATTTCATTATTTTTCTCATCCAAAGCAAACATTTGTTTGCCTAAATATGTCAAATAAATAGTTAGGCTAAATATTTCAAATAGTTGCTATTTCATATACCTAGTTGTAACTATTTAAAATATTTGAAATAAACTCCAAAGCTAGCAAACAAACAAAGAAATAAATGTTGAAATAAACTCCAAAGCTAGCAAATAAAAAATAAATGTTGAAATAAACTCCAAAGCAAGCACACGAACAAAGAAATAAATATTGAAATAAACTCCAAAGCTAGCAAACAAACAAAGAAATAAATGTTGAAATAAACTCTAAAGCTAGCAAATAAAAAATAAATGTTGAAATAAACTCCAAAGCAAGCACACGAACAAAGAAATAAATATTGAAATAAACTCCAAAGCTAGCAAACAAACAAAGAAATAAATGTTGAAAAAAACTCCAAAGCAAACAAACGAAGAAATAAATTTTGAAATAAACTCCAAAGCTAGCAAACAAACAAAGAAATAATTGTTGAAATAAACTCTAAAGCTAGCAAACAAACAAAGAAATAAATGTTGAAATAAACTCCAAAGCTAGCAAACAAACAAAGAAATAAATGTTGAAATAAACTCCAAAGCAAGCAAACAAACAAAGAAATAAATGTTGAAATAAACTCCAAAGCAAGCAAACAAACAAAGAAATAGAAGATAATTTATTAAGCTGAACCATTTGATTCTAAATTGATGGCTTGATTCGATCTACTGATTGATCATGGCTATAGATTTTCAATCTTGACGTCAAAATAAGCACTAGCTCAACTCGTAGCTCGTAGTATAATAACTTCAAGGTTTCTTATGTTGATGTCTTCAAACAGTAGTCCATGAACAAGTGGTTCGGGTATTATGATTCAATATGTAGTTGGTATGGTAACACCACATGGGTATAACCAACGCGGAATGGTTTATGAGTCTTGTGTAATCTTAAAACAATCAAATCTTTTACATATCTTGGAAAAAGAACAATTGATATCTAGCAGAGACTATAAAGCTCTAGCAAAAATAGCCTTCATGCAGGCCACCGAGAGAAAATCCGGGTCCCTGGATTCAAAATTACGGGCCCCTTTACTATAATGAACCTAAGGACCCCTCCAAAATCCCGGGTCTGGTGGTATTACCCCCGTCAGCCCCCCCCCCTCGGTGGCCCTGACTTCNACTTGAAATATAAAATAGCCGATGAAGGCATTTTATTATAATTGCAATCTAGATACTTAAATCTAATGAACAATATTATTCTAACTTAAAATATTAAAAATAAGAAAAAACAAACAGTTTATGTACATAACATAAACAGACTCGTCTTATGAAGGTGGTTGCTATCTGATGCACCGAGGGATGGAGCTCTATGTGAGCTCGTGAGGTTTTTTTCTTTTTAAACGTCTATATAGGTTGTCAACCTCGAGGAGATGGACGGCATTTTTTTTAATAACATCTGCTACTGGTTCTACATTTAAATCGCGATGTAGGTCTTCGTTTCGAATGTAACAAGGTGCATTGTCGATAGTCCTCAAAAAAATATTCTGAAATCTTTGTATTATTTTCCTATTAGAGTCACTGGTACAGCCCCAGAGCTGGATACCGTAGGTCCATATAGGTTTTAGAACCTGATTATAAAGCAGAGGCTTGTTTTCGACAGGTAGTGAAGAGTATCTGCCCATTAACCAGTAAAGTTTCTGATATTTCAAACCAAGGTGAACTCGTTTCTTTTTAACATATTCTTTCCACTTTAATTTAGCGTCTAGCGTCATACCCAAGTATTTTGCTTCATTGGCAGATGGTATGATCTTATTGAGATAAACCGGTAGGTATTGAATTTTTCTATTGGTGAAGTTCACATGAACCGATTTGGTCTCATTTAATTTAATTCTCCATTGCTGAGTCCATCTTTGAATTATGGAGATAGATTTGTTCAGTTTATTAATTGCCTCATTTTGGTCATCACTGACTGCTAATATTACCGTGTCGTCGGCAAAGGTAGCAGTAGTGTTTGTTTCAACTTCTAGAAGATCACTGGTGTAGAGAAGGTACAGTACTGGGCCAAGTACACTTCCCTGAGGAACACGTTTAATTCTAAAGTATCTGTTCGATAAATAAGATTCCAAAACTTTCCCAATGTTCATGGGGAGGTATTTATATAGCTTATAAATAAGACCTTCGTGCCAGACCTTATCGAACACCTGAGTGACGTCCAAGAAAATAACAGAACATATTTTACGTTCTTCAAGGGCTTTTTCAATAATTTTCTGGTCTGGAGGTATTACCCCGTCAGCCCCCCCCCCCCCGTTGNCCCCCCCCCCCCTCGGTGGCCCTGACTTTATGAAAAAGAACATCAATATTAAATTAAGAAAACAACAGCCGATCCCCATGACCGAGTTGTTAAGACCATTGACCGTTGATACGGAGATTGTGAGTTTGAATCCCACCTGGACCGATAATTTTCTGATCGACTTTTTTCATTTCCGGACAGATATGATTCTAAAAAGGAGTCCTTTGAAGTAATGCGAAAGGGATTCCGGGGCAGACCCCGTATGAGATATATCGAGCAAGTCATAAAAGTATGCTGGTGGTACCGAATCATTCTATGAGATAAGAAGATGAAGGACTGACTGAGATACCTGGAAATTGAAGAAATCAGTAATCTTTAATTATTTGGAAGATGATGTTTCCTCTTTCCTTTTCATTCATGGAGCTTCCATATGTTTTCTATACTAATATCCAAGATTTCAGTCTATGAATAATTTGGAGACCTACACCGAATATCCTTGACGCTGGGTGATTTTCCACAAGTAGACTTTAAATTTAAGCTAACCAAGGACAAGTCCCATGATACCCGGTTAAGCGAGGATGGAGATTCCAAAAAAAAGAACTAACTTCCATGTACAATGATGTACATATTTATTATTGTGCACGATTGATTCCCATTGGCTGAGTTTTTACTAATCTGACTATCTCATACGTAATATATCTCTGTTTGAGATTACACTTGGCTCCTATCTATCACCATTGCAAGATAACAAACTGTGTAAGGTTCTGAGAAAATCAACACTCAGCACAAAGATGATAAGCAATTGAAATGACGAGCAAAAAATGTCTATCGCATCTCCGATTTCAACACGAATTCCTCACATGTTGATGAAAATAGGTCAATGAATGAAATCAAACCAACATCGAATAAGTGTTGTTCGAAAATTTCCACTTCTTGACGACAAGTCTTAATTCATTGCGCCATGAATATTAAACATCCTGACGTACTTAATGTAACAGACATTCTATTCAAACCAGTCCGACGCAGACTTCACGTGGACGCCACTATGCTACAGTCACAAACATGCGTGGTGATATCGAATACGATGATGCCTCATCACCACTACATTGGTCACTCGTTTCTATTATAAGTTCCTACCGCTAATTGAGATATTTCTCGACCTTAGATTGCTCAGAGTAATATTGGTTGGTAGGCACATTTCTTACTCATTAGTCTGCGGTTGGGTATTCATCAAGGAGTAGAAAGTTATGATGTAACAGCAGAGTTCATATTTCCCCAAATCTTGTTGACGTCATGTCATCATAAATATCAGCTTGAGAATCAGATAATAACTCCGATGACTATTGGGCTCTATGTTTAATGGAGACCAAAATGTGGTTTTTGGTTTTAGATCTTCGGTTATAATTGTATATTTCGAGATCTTCTATATATTGAGTATGATAAACAAGCTCGTTTTGTTTGAGGTACATCACATTTTGGTGCAGATTTGAAAAGTATGAGAATCCCATTTTTACAGCTGGGTTAACTAAGGCACAGTCATTACGACCGTTTATTATGCCCATTAAAGATTTTTTTTCAAAGAAAGGAAACCTTTAGGACACTTGGTAGAACTATCAAATACAAGAAATGAAAATGATAAAAATTCACTTGACTTTATGCTCTACAATAATTTTAACATATTAGTCGATATTATAATATATTAAAATTGTAGAACCTAAAGTCAATGTTTTTTAATCATTTTCATTTCTTGTATTATTTTCTTCTTTCTGAAGTATTCGCATGCTCTCAAAAGCTCTTTTGAATAGCCTAATGTACAAGATAATAAATATCCACACCATTCTTCTTGAGAACCGAACCAAGTCAAGCGTTCGAGAGTTATCGTGGTTTAAACCCGACCGGTTGGTCAACTTAAAACTGTGAATCTAAAATTGGACCTCGGATAAGGCAATTGACTATTTTGGGATGCACTTGACCTCGTGAAGACAACAACTGGTTGCTGATTATAGTGAAACGGTATGAACCAAAATCTCCGAAGGAAATGTGGGTATAACTGCTAGTTATCTATATATATATAAAAGAGAAAGACACTGACTTAACCACTCATCGCGATTTCTCCGCACTAGGAGGCTAAAATTTGGCATGTAGGTCGCACTTAGGTCTTAGATGCGCACTAAGAAAAGATTTTTAAATATTCCAATTGGGGCGCCCGGAGCGGGGGAAAAAGGGGCGCGTTTACATATGAAAGTCACCTTTTCATCACTGTTTCTTCGTACCGGTACATTTCCGGGGGCTGAAATTTGGTTTGTAGGTTCACTTTATGTTCTAGATGTGCAATAAGAAAGGATTTTTTAATATTCCAACTGGGGCGCCAGCCGCGGGGGTAAAGGGCGCGTCCATAATATATTATCACCTTTTCATCACCGTTTCTCCGTACCAGTAAATTTTCGGTGGCTGAAATTTGGTATGTAGATTAGCTTTATGTTCTAGATGTGCAATAAGAAAGGATTTTTCGATATTCCAACTGGGGTGCCAGCCGCGGGGGTAAAGGGCGCGTCCATAAAATATTATCACCTTTTCATCACTGTTTCTCTGTACCGGTAAATTTCCGGTGGCTGAAATTTGGTATGTAAGTTCGATTTATGTTCTAGATGTGCAATAAAAAAGGATTTCTTAATATTCCAACTGGGGCGCAAGCCGCGGGGGTAAAGGGCGCGTCCATAAAATATTATCACCTTTTCATCACTGTTTCTCCGTACCGGTACATTTCCGGTGGCTGAAATTTGGTATGTAGGTTCGCTTTATGTTCTAGATGTGCAATAGGAAAGGATTTTTTATTATTCCAACTGGGGCGTCAGCTGTTGGGGTAAAGGGCGCGTCCATCAAATATTATCACCTTTTCATCACTGCTTCTGCGTACTGGTAAATTTCCGGTGGCTGAAATTTGGTATGTGGCTTCGTTTTATGTTCTAGATGTACAATAAGAAAGGTTTTTTTAATATTCCAAATGGGGCGGCAGCCGCGGGGGAAAAAGTCGCGCCCATCAATTATTGTGAAAGTTAGTGAACTCCACTTTTGACCCCGGTAATGTGTTATATGCGCTATACCGATATACTTCAATCGGACACGGTGACTACTGAAATGGCGAAAATAAGAGCTAAATAAATTCATTTCTTACACGAATTTAAGTGTATATTATCTGATCAAATGATATCCCCCGAACTGCCTAATCTAACATACCCCCAACTGAGATCTATGAAACCTTCCTGGAAGTGGAAGCGGCGGGCGTCCCAGTTCGAATATTTAAAAACCCTTTCTTAGTGCGCATCATTAGCTATGCTATAGAGCCGCAACCCCATCACAATACTAAAAGAAGGTCACGAAGAAATAGTTTTATTTCTTTCGGGAGTTAATTTATTATTTTTAAATCTGTTCTTCAGATTTGGACATTCATATTTATCCTCATTCTTCTATCAGCTATTAAAGCCCGTAGCGAAGCACGGGTAAAACAGCTAGTAACTTATAAAACCTCACGCTATTGTCGGGCGTTTGCAAGAGTTTCAACAATATCTTGTCTTTTTTTTTTTTTTTTTTTTTTTTTTTTTTTTTTTTTTTNTTTTTTTTTTTTTTTTTTTTTTTTCTCGTGAGCCTGTAATCAAAGGATGCCCGTCCTTACATTCTTCTATACAGAGGTGTCATGAGTTTAGTAAATCTTCAGCTGTGAAACACCAGTTGCTCCTCGGTCACGAGTTGGTTACTCTATTTTGCTCCATTGTTCTTCCAAACGCATTCATCTGATCGTTCTTGAATATTCAACTTTACACAAAAGCTCTCCTCACACCGACTAATAAAAATGAAAGTACGAGAATAAGTTCCACTCGACTTACCGCCTGTAACCTGAACTACCAGCAATGGCCTTCTCTTTTGATGTTTTCTTAATGTCTATTGTTCATTTGTTGTACTTCCTTGGAGTACCAAAGTCAGCAAGGAACCTAGTTTATTTTATTATTTTTTTTAATTTAGCTTAACGTCTCTTTGACATCTATTGGTCATTCAAGACAGGGGTTTCACTCTCCATCGCTGGAAACTTGCAAACCAGCTACCCACATTGACCTCACCCAGCCTGGGTTGGGCCGGAAAAATAGCCGGCATCACGAGGGCGCGAACCCACGTGGACACCCACATTGTACAACCTCGCTGGACGTTGCTTAACTTCAGTGATTCAACGGGAATTGGTGTATTCAACTTGCCATGGACGCTGGCTAGTTTAAATTCTAATTACAGCTGTTTAGCAATTTACTTCCAAGAAAACTTTTAAAAAATTTATTAATTTTAATTCTTATTGACAATTAATTGAAACACATTTCCATTGTGTCCTCTTTTGATTTATTATTTTCACTAATGAACCTTTGGAATTGTCACGGAAAAAAAAAATTACCCCCCCTCAAAATTTGATATTATACGTTTCAAGTACGTAGAATCCAAAAATCGAATAAAAAAAATCCGTTTGTCCGCCGCGCCGTACGCCGTGATTGGCACTTTTGCCACTTAGCGTTGACCGATTTGGATGAAATTTGGTATGTAGGTCCCATCTGGGCTCTAATTGTGCCCGGAAATTTTTTGGGTGCAATCGAATACACCCTTGGCGATTTTTGCCGCTTTTTTCGTCACATTTCGTTCCCAATTTTTCCCTTCAGTAGGTTGTTTAAGAATTGGCCAAATTTTCTGCACAATTACAATATACTTTATCTCATATAAGAAGAGAAAGTAAAAATGGAGTGACATCCTCACGTGCCGCTCGTCTTTTGGAAACGACTACTACAAGCTAGGGTCGGACTATCGATCTATCGGAAAATCTTTCGATATCAAATATCGATATTTTATGTTTTCAATAATATCGATATTTTCTTTCGATACATCGGTTTTTGATATTTTGTTTGAAAATTATTTTTAAAAAGAGTTCTGTGATAAATACTGATAACTGATAGTACTGATGAAACATGCTATGAAAAGAAAATAATAAAGTGTGTATTTTTTTTATTTACTCTTTATTTGTAGCATTTTTCCTTTCCTTTTCCTGAATTGCTGAAGTAGTACCGATGTATATGTACACTATGTATGATATCGATACATACAGGGTGTTTGGCTATAAATTGGACCCCAGAATATGGTGGGTAGCTGAGATCAAATGGAACATTTTTTACGAAAAAAACATAGCCGAGTTACAGGGTGGAGAATGTCAGTTTTGGTATATAGGTTTCTTAACATGGGAATTGATTTTTTTGTTCGATTTTTCAATTTTTTTTTTTTTTTACACAAAATATCTTAGAATGAGACGCTCTTTTCATAAGTTGAATCACATTTGAGAACAGACCAAAAAATTTGATCACTTTTCAGGTTTTCCCCCATTTTGCTTTTGTTTTTTGAATTTTTGATCTCTAGGATTTAGTGTCCATCTTCTTTTTTGTTCAGTCACACAGAACCCACTAAGCGACGTTCAAAGTTGTCCAAAAAAGACCTTCTCCACCCTGTAACTTGGCTATGCTTCGTCTGGCTCACTAACGAATTTGGTAAAAAATGTTCCATTTGATCTCAGCTACCCACCATATTCAGGGGTCCCATTTATAGCCGAACACCCTGTATATTGTAAAATGTTGATATTTTGCTTCGATATCCCAACCCTACTACGACCGACTTCAATTGACTAAACGCTACAAGCTTCAGATCCTCCTGTAGTCGAAAGTCACTTCTAGTAAGGTCAGCTTTTTGTTGACCAAATCATGTGGTACCACCGAAAGTTCAGTTTTTTCCTTACTAAGATAATATCTTCTATTTTAATGTTCACAGGTGCTGGCCGGAGATCGGAGATTGGGACTCCGTTCTCGTTCCATTGACGAACCCCTGGATACCATTTTCATAAAACATGTAAAAAAGGATAGTCCAGCGTTTGCTGCCGGTCTTGTTCCTGGAGATCGCGTTGTATCTGTTAATGGACAGACAATTGCAGATCTTCAGTACGCCGAAGTTGTGCAGCTCATTCAACAAACCCCTCAATATCTTCATTTACTAGTCGTCCCTAAAGAAAACGATCTCTTGCAGCTTGTAAGTACAAACTATATTTCTTCTTTGATTTTTGAAATGCAAAATGCGACCATTCTTTGAGAATTTTTACGTTTTTTTTTTTTTTTTTTTTTTTCATTTTTANTTTTTTTTTTTTTTTTTTTTTTTTTTTTTTTCATATCTATTCTGTATGTAAATCGCCCCAGTTAAGGGTAAAATAAACAGTTAAGGTGGCCCCAGAAGAAGGAGGAGTATATTATGGCTCGCAAGGTTGAGGCATTGGTGATAAATTCGTCTACCTGGAAACAGAGCTATTACCTACTATGTCCGCAATATAATCGACAAAATTACAGAGTAAGCAAGCACTAACGAATGAATTTCTTGTCAAAATAGGGACGGCAAGTTCTAAATTGCCTAGGCGCGGCGAAAATTTAAATCCGCCACTGGGCATCACCTAAAGATTTTTTTTTTATATTGGTGTACTTTTTATAAATCGGTTGGGATGTATTAGACCCAGCCTTCGTATCGGACTATCTTTATATGTATTCCGATAGCAGTGGTCTGGGTTCCACAGAACGAAACCCTGTATGAACAAAATCTTTTATTACTAATAAATGCAAAGAATCAATTATTGTATGCAAGTCTCACTGGAACTCGCAGCCTTCATATCGTAAGGACTATTTTTATATGTATCCCGATAGCAGTGGTCTTTGTTCCACATAACGGAACCCTGTATGAACAAAATCTTTTATTACTAATAAATGCAAATAATCAATTATTGTATGCAATTCTCACTGGAACTCCCAGCCTTCATATCATAAGGACTATCTTTAATATATATGTATCCCGATAGCAGTGGTCTGCGTTCTACATAACGAACCCCTGTATGAACAAAATCTTTTATTACTAATAAATGCAAATAATCAATTATTGTATGCAAGTCTCACTGGAACTGGATTATAATAATAAAATGTTTTCACAAATAATGTGTGCGAACGCTCTTGTACTGATTACAATTAGAGTGGACCGTACCGACACCACCGACTTTGTACAAGGTGTAGGAAAAGTTCAGACCGCATATTTGATCAGTGTCCATGTCTTGGAAATACTTTGGAGTGAAAAATTAAAAAAGTCCATCAGATAATGATGATTTCTTTCGCCTGAAGATTTCTCTTTAACAAAAGTTTTCCTCATCATTTTATCTTTATAGAAAAAAAATGTAATATCAAAAACTGCATTTTGAGTTGGCGGTTTGAGCCACTAATATCCGCCAGCTATATATTCAGTTGCATACAAAAGTTCCCAAGCATAATTAGACCCCAAATATGACATTCGGACCAAAATTCAAGTCTCTAGCACTTATTATCATTCTCTTTGTAGACAAGAATACTGAAAACCGCTACAAAACGGCAACAACCGCCAACAGTATATTCGATTGCACCCAAAAGTTTCGGGGTAAAATTAAACCCCAGTTGGGTTCTACATACCAAATGTCTATCAATTCGGTCAACGCTAAGTGACAAAAGTGTCCAGTACGGCGGCGGCGGACAAAAGGATTTTTTTTTTTTATTTGATTTTTGGATTCTACGTACCTTGAAACTTAAAATATCAAATTTTGAGGGAGGGTATTTTTTCCCCCCTGACGATTCCAAAGGTTCATTATTGAAAATAATAAACCAAAATTTTGGCGTGTTATATTTGAAAATGACTGCCCTCATATGAGGCAAAGTTTACAAATTCTGTCAATACTTTCAATAAAATACCATCAACAGTTTAGTCCGCCTTCGATACAGATACAAAGATTACCGATAATACAATAAAATGGCTGACGTCCGAAATCAGGTCCAACCTTGACCATAGAAATGCTCTGGATAGCTCTTTCCTTCATTTATTTATACTACATTTTTATTGGCAAACAGATGCAACTGGCACTTGACCTGATTTATAAATATTATCATTCGGGGGATAAAACAAATAGCATTTGCAATGTTATTTCCATTAGAAGAAGATGCACTCAAAATGAAGCCCATCCCCGATGTAGAAGCAGAAGATCTCAATACTTGTCTATCGTGCTGTATCTACAGATTTATCTCTATGTGAAGAAGATGCACTCAAAATGAAGCTCATCCCCGATGTAGAAGCAGAAGATCTCAATATTTGGCTATCGTGCTATAGCTTCAGCTTTATCTCTATGTGAAGAAGATGCACTCAAAATGAACCTCATCCCCGATGTACAAGCAGAAGATCTCAATACTTGTCTATCGTGCTGTGTACATTGTACGAGGATTTTATTATATTCCATAACATTTCTATTATTAAAATATAAAACAATAAAAAAGAAAGTACTGGTACCTACAACTCATCATCATTTAACATAATCTGATCAAGTATACTGGGCAGGTTAACCCTTGGTAGCATATTGAAGTGAATAGAGCCTTGACCTCTAATATTATGATTCTAATGTAAACATCCTGTATATAGACAGCGACACTTCCCCTTATTTTTATTTCTCCTTCTAGAAGATAGAGAACATTGTAGATTGTTTACGAAGAATATGTAGAATGCGAAGAATGTGTACTACGTTTTTTTACTTCCCCTTTCGAGAACAACGCAGAAGGTTTGTGTACTAAATAGACAGCGACACTTCCTCTTATTTTTATTTCTCCTTCTAGAAGATACGAGAACATTGTAGGTTGTTTACGAAGAATTTATAGAATGCGAAGAACTAAATGCAATTTTTATTTTATTAAAAAGAAATTTTGAAAATTTTGATTATTAAAATTTATTTCTTATTACTCTCTGACTTAAGAATAAGGCTAAGTTCACATGAACCGCGCGAGATCATATGAACAAATCGATACAAGTTTGTAGAACTAGTACCGCGCGGTCATGTGACATAGACAAACTCAAAGAGAAATGAGCAAAAAAGTAAGTAAATTGAGATAAATAAAAACACACTTAATCTCAAGTAAAACCATAGTAATGCAGTTAAAATACTATAACTTCACTTGACTATAAAAATTAAAAGAAAGTTAACTAGAGCTGACTAGTATCATGGTCTCCGCAGAACATCATCAGAGCTAGCTTGATCGAAGGGTTTAGAAGTAAAAAAAGCTTTATATTTAATTATTTTGGAAAAAAGGGAGAATTGATGTTCTGAATGAAAAAAAAACAAACACCAAAGCCAAATAAGGGTTAAACTAAATAAAATTGAAAACCTTTTCTCCTTCCTGTAAGGCTAGGTAAGTGTGTGGTGATCTGGTGATGAAGATGAACAAGAGAATGCCTCTCTGATCATTGGAGCATAAAAACAAGACACGTGAAGGATGATAGCATCCGCATAGGAACTTGGCAGACACAACAGAGTGAGCCAAATGTAGGTTAGAGGATACACCACAATGCAGCACTTCCCAAAATATAAAGCTCACTCTGAAATGTAATGATGTCTCATGATTCTCGCATACTTATGGTATTGCATTGCACATGTGCTATGCAATATCACATAATTATGTAAGTATGCGACAATCTGTAAGTCAAACGGTTGGATATGTTCATCCAACTACTTCTTGACACTGATTTTTGGAGCAGCTTTGGGAAGCGCTAAAATCAATAACTCTTTCTCCGACAATTTTTTTATAAGTCGCAAATAAAATAAAAGCAAATATTTTTTTTGTATTATTATGTCACAATTTTCCTGGGCTTCATAATATTATCAGGTATTTCACAAATCATTCCATTTCCACTATGCAAAGTTCATTTTTTTTTTTTTTTTTTTTTGCTTAACGACTTTTTAACATAGTATTGTTATTTTTTTGTGTGTGTTTTGGACTTACATATAGTATGTATGTCCGTGCACATTCCAATTTGATTGCATAAAAAATAGAAAAAATACATATTGAATATTTACAGAGGAAAAAAATACATAGAAGAAATATTTATATAGATGGAGGAATTAGTTAATAAAAATTGCTCCACACTGTATGATGCAATTTGCAATAGTTAATTTTTTCTTTTAAATTGATGCCCGTTAAGATTTTTAATATTTTTATTTATTTTATTGAAAAGTTTGATACCAATATCCAAAAAAAAAAAGATTTCCTAAACTTTTCTCAAATCTTAACAATGGGTTTAAACTTTTCTCAAATCTTAACAATGGGTTTAAACTTTTCTCAAATCTTAACAATGGGTTTAAAGAGTAACATATATAAACAATACACAGAAACGCGATCATTTTCAGGAAAAAATCGATCTTTATTTTCCGAATATCTAAAAAAAATTGGATTTCTCCTTAGTCTTTGAATCGAAAGGGGTAGATAACAAAATAAACGCATTTAATAAAATCTTCCTTAACAGTTTTGATCGATTTTTTCCTTTGAAAATTAAACCAATTCATTCTTTTAAGCGTAAATCCTGGATCACCCCCGGCATTAGAACATCCTTTAAAAACAGAAAACGTCTATTTAAATTAAGTAGAGAAACAGTTGATCCAGATTTTCACGATTTTTTCATTTTATATAAAAAAACACTAAATAATGTCATTCATGCCGCTAGACAGAACGACTACATACAACGACTTAAATCATCAAAAAACAAAATCAGAACAATCTGGGACTCCATTAAAGAAACTAGCACATACNTTTTTATTTATCAATTATTCTAATTTACTTATTATTTTTCAGGTATAATTGTAATGTGTCAACAACCACAACGGTTGTTGAACACAATAAACAAATAATAATAATAATAACGTGTGTTGATTGATGACTATGCGATGACATCAAGTGATGATTTTTGTGTATCAAGGTTTTACTCCCCATTCACTGTAAAATTACAAACCAGCTACCCACATTGATCTCATCAAGCGTGGGATAAGCCCGAAAACCTAGATGTAAAATGGGATTGCAATAACATATACTCGTATTTAAGTAGAGGGCGCCAACCTATACGTGATCACCCACTTACTAAAATTTCGCTGGACGTGCCTATCACTATTTGTAATTTCACAAGCAAGATGAGTTTACTTTCAAACACCCAATTATATAGAAGAAATAGTTTTTATGAAGTTTACTGTTTTGTCTCGGCTTTTTGGCATAAGAATTGCTTTCGATGCCAGAAACTCATATTAACACTTCCTCCAACTTACCAAACAACACCCCAAAAAAACTTTTATCGAATTCAGTGAAGGTTGAATTTATATTATAAATGAGAAAGAATGATTTGAAGAATATTTTAGGAAATCTTTGTTGTAATTTCAAGTTAATATAAAGATGTTAAAATGTAGTTCAAGAGGCTGGGCATTCTAAATCAATTGTTTTACGTTGTGCTGAGCTTTCTACAAATTAATACACGCCCAAGCATTGTGTGTTTTGGACATGACAGTCAGAGGATAGGTTGATGTATTAGGTGCAACTAGCGAAACTTCACTGGACAGCAACACTTAGACTCACTCGATTATCCACGGGGGGAACGCCTCTGTACAGTAGTTTCCCATTGCAAATTGATATGGCTAGTTTAACTAGTCTATTTCAAAGTAGCAGCATCTGTTTGTGAACTTATCTGCCACCTAACTGTTTTTGGTTCTATTTCTATTGTGATTACATGTTGTGTTGATTTTTTTTCCTTTAGGCGCTTTAACCGCTGTGTTAAAACAGGTCTTTCGCGCCGGTATGTTGAGTTTGGCTATATATTGAGCTTAAATATTATTGTTACGATCATACTACACACTGATGGGGGGCACCTATTGGATGTCCCGGAATGATGAAGATTTGTTGGAATGGACCGCCCGCCCTCCAAAAACCATGGGCCGAAAACCCAGAAGAATCATCAGAATTCAAAAATGTGGAATAGTTTTCGAGTTACAGCCGAATTTTCGAATTTTGACCAAATTCAGCCGGTCGCGGTACGATATCTTAAATTTGGTCGCGACAACATATCAATTCAAAGCGAGAAAGTTTTAGGTGGACCATAATTTGGGACATAGTTTGCAAAAAACTGTTCAACCGATTTCGAGGTACGGCTGATTTTCCGATTTTTGTAAGAGTAATCATAGGAAACTATTAGCACGGGAACGGTCATGTCTCTAAGGCGCCAAACTAGACACCTTAACGAAGCACGGGCAAACAGCTAGTTTTTATATAAAAATCACACAATATAGGAAATAATTATGTTCCAGAAAATATATTTTTTTTTAAAGAATGATCTAAACTCTTAAACTGATAGAACGGTTACATAATGTAACCAATCGGTTTAAACAGCCATGACCACAGAACTATAAAGAAAAATGAAAATGGTATTCAGCACACAGACAAGACAGAGGTGATGAGGGCATGGCAATAAAAATATACGTTTACGCAATATTAGGTTTACTCTGTCAGATTCAAATGAGATATCTGGTTCTGTTCTCTGATTTCCTTATTATTGTCCCAATTCTTATTATGATTTTCTTCAAACATTAGGTTTGCGTGGAATTTAAATCTTTGAATAGCATGTCAATTATAAGTGTTAAAAAATATTAACTTTTAAATAAATTAAAAGCGTCGCACTACTCGGCACGCGATGAACAATCCTCAGTCAACTAAGTCAACTTCCATCTTTAGACTCGACTAGACTGATGATGAATCGAATGATTCGAAACTAGTTTCTTCATAAATAATTATAAATAGTGTTTTTGGTAAGTGTTTTGTTCTATATTATTTAAAAGTTAATATTGCTTGGAATTCACTTGTTTTGGCATTTCTCATCAGGACGCACTAGTCCTCGAGAAGACGTACCACCGACGATTTTTGGAAATATCTCCTCCAGACTATAGCCAGGGATGACAGATTCCTACTTTATAAAAACCTTCCCTCCCCAGGTGTCCTATTAAATATTGTTTCCTGGAACGAAAAAGGTTAACTTCTGGAGAAACCACATTTATTCCATTACTTTTCACTATCTTCTTTTAATCACTCTCCTAACAAATTCATACTACCCCAAAAACCCTGCCGAGAGAAAGATGGTCCAAATTACTCAATTCATACCTCAACAGATTGGATACCAATATCAAAAATGAGTGCAACCTCTGCTATGAACAGCCACACGATGTTCATCACCTGTTTGACTGTCATAAAAAACCTACCACACTCACAGAACTGGACCAAGCCGAAAAAGGTGGGGGGTTTTCTCAACCTACCACAACGAACATAATCTGATCTTTTATTTATTTTTTTTTTTAAAAAAGTTATGCCCCAGAACTGCTTTCTTTTTACTGCAGGGCAATCCTTTTTACAGGCGTTCAATTCTGGAAACGAGAAAATTCAATCATAAAATTTTCGCTCCGCGCGGGATTCGAACCTACAACCTCCGAATCATGAGTCAATGGTCTTAACAACTCGGCCACAGTGATCGTTTAAAAAAATTTAAGACGACTAAATAACAACAACAACAACAACCTCAAAAACCGAACTAAAAGACAATATAGGTACCTACTACCTACTGGTACGATCTATATATATAAAAGTGAATGTCTGTTTGTTTATTTATTTGTTTATTTTTTTCTCTCATCTTCTCGAAACGAAGTTCGGGTACTCAGCTACTTACATCTAATTTTATCTCTTTGTAATTTATAACAATTCAATTTCTTTCTTTATTTTCAGTACTTTAGTGAAACTGCACACAACCCGGAGATAAACCAAAGACCACCTTGTCCAATCTATCTGTAATTTATAACAAATCAATTTCTTTCTTTATTTTCAGTACTTCAGTGAAACTGCACACAACCCAGAGACAAACCAAAGACCACCTTGTCCAATCTATCAGAACGTTTGGGAAGTCGAACAAGATCAATTCTATCCTAGACGAGCAAGTGAAGGTAATTCGTTGTAACCCTAAACAAGATATCCTAAAAAACATGTCATCCTTTTAAACACGTATACTAGAGCTCAAGTAAAGGCCACATTGATTAATAAACATGGGTCCTAAAATGCACCTCCTCCGCGCAACAGGGCAGTAACATTGAAGATTTTTTTGCGTTTGTGCCCAAAACTCGGAAACGGGTATAACGGGATAAAAATGATTCCCATTATTTGCTTTCAAGGAAAAGCGCTCATTATCCTACCAAGTCCAGGTGTGGTGTTATGGAGTTTCTCAAGGGTTGAACACGCCATTTTTTGTTTGTAATCGAGCATACTTTAATTGTGATTGAATATTCGAAGCATTCATGTTATGAACATAAAAAAGCACTGAATAACTTATTGGACAAACTTCATGCAAACCCTCATACAGGACCTAGAAATTTAAGTAGGTCCGCAATATAACAAATGTTTTATTATTTTTTTCAAAGTATCTATTAGTGAGTTACACTTATTTTTTGTTATATATTCTGTATGGGATGGGATGTTTAATAGGTACTGATCTACTCAATTGTACTAAAATTGAGAATCTGTTTCTTACCAAGAGATAATAAAAATTGCAAGCCTTACCTCTTTTGGCCAACCTTGCCGCGTGGAGGGGTGGCCTTTTTTTGCTTAACGTCTCTTTAACATCTATTGGTCATTCGAGACGGGGGTTTTACCCTCCATTCGGCGGAAACTTGCAAACCAGCTACCCACATAGACCTCACTCAGCTCGGGTTGGGCCGGAAAAAAAGCCAGCATCAAGAGGGCGTGAACCCACGTGGACACCCACATGGTACAACCTCGCTGGACGTTGCTAGACTTCAGTGATCCAACGGGAACTGGTGCATTCAACGTGCCATAGACGCTGGCTAGGGGTGGCCGTTATTTGAGCTCTAGAGTATGTGGTTAAAAGGATTACATGTTTTTTTGGGACACACTGTCTTCTATCTATTAGTGTCACCATTATTGCTGAGAGCAGTCATATTACAAAGTTCATAAAAGCTTCAAGTGGTGACAATGTTATAAAGGCCTTCTATTTAATAAATAGTTAAGATCAAAGGTTTGGGATTTAAATTGTGTTGGCGTTGTTCAGATCAATGAACAATATACATATATTATACATAGAGTTCACCCTTTGACTTTCTAGTTATTGTGTCAAACAGAACTAGCGTTATTTTCATTAAAACTGATGTTTCACTGTTTTAGAATTTTCTGGTGACTGCATTTGATACAGCCGTTTCTAGTTTCATAAGACCCCTTGCGAATTTAGCAAAGAGTTGGGCCTATTAGAATAGTAACAATAAATTGCAATTTGTGCAGAAAAAATAAGCAGTTAATTTAATGATGAATCGATGACAATTGCGGCTTATTATATAATGTTCTTTGTAATAACATGGAAATCACTCGAAGTTTGGATCAGCCTTTGGGAGAATCCTATCTTTACTCTGATGTTGACTAGAGGGGCCCGAATACAGCGGAATCTCATCCGAGTACTCAGATCACTGTATTACATCAGTATTCACGTATATGCAATCTAATTGCAGACATCTTCGTTGCACCCCATTTTGATGTTGAAAAACTCTCTTAACTTAAACTATTGAGAGAGTTAATAATAGTACCTAATAACATCAAAGATGTGCTAGCCACCCTCACGAGCAAACTAAATTATGAAATAATATCAATAATAAGTTTTCTTTTGTAATTGAATTTGGTTGGAACGATGAGGAATTTCTCTTTATTTACTTTTATATGAAGAACTTTGGCTTTTGCCTTAATGTCCCCTTTCATATGAAATAATTTATCACCGGAAAGGAACACGAAGATGGGAAATGGGAAATCCTCAAGAAATTAATCTTAATATCATATACATTACAAATGTATTGATAAAGATATTATACTGGATGGGAGAGTTGATAATTCATAAATAAGAAACAAATTAATTTTACAGCAGTGGGAGGCATCATTTAATTATATCTGTTCAGTTTATATTCATTGACCAGGCTGAAAGAACCAAAATTATATTCATTGACCAGGCTAAAAGAACCCGAAACAGTCAACCACACGTTATCAGCAATGGGAAGGCATGTTTTAATTATATCTGTTCAGTTTATATTCATTGACCAGGCTAAAAGAACCCGAAACAATCAACCACACGTTATCAGCAATGGGAAGGCATGTTTTAATATCTGTTCAGTTTATATTCATTGACCAGGCTAAAAGAACCCGAAACAGTCAAACACACGTTATCAGCAATTTGTATTTATCAACAACAGCCAGGGCTGACATTGCAGCGGCAGTTAGTATTTTATGCCGAAAGTGCACCTATTGCTTCACGATACAAAACATTATATTGATGCGTACGAGAGACGTAAACTGAATTTTACTTGGGTATAATGAAAATTCAAAGTCCTACAGAATACTAGATAAAGATACTGGTAAAGTTTATAGTTCAAAAAATTACATTTCTTGAACTATAAACTTTACCAGTATCTTTATCT
>CM022875.1:28726955-28764803 GCA_012654025.1 Pachypsylla venusta
TTCTCATTGGCCCACATACATTATACCTTCCTTTCTGAATATTCCTTTCACTTTCTTGTTCACATATTCCCCTCCTTGATCTGATCGAAATATGTGAGGAGGTCTCCCAAATTTATTTTTCAACACAGCAATAAATACTTCTATTTCATATGCTACCTCAAATTTATTTGCCAACAAAACAGTAGTCACATATCTGCTTGCATCATCAGTAAAAGTCAAAACATATTTCTTCCCTCCTAGGGAGGCTGTTCTCATTGGCCCAAATACATCTGAATATATAATTTCGCATGGTACCTTTGATCTTTCTTGACTACTCTTAGGAACTGTCTTTCTTGTAATTTTACTTTGAATACAACACTCACATTTGGCGAGGAAATTACAAGACTTTAGATTTAATCCCGTAACTAAATTCTTGTCAAATAACATTTTCACACCCTCAGGATTGCGATGACCGAATCTGCGGTGCCACATATGTATACAAGAATTATGTTTACTGGATTCAGTGAATTTATCATGACAATCACCTGTGTCAAGCCAACATTCATTTAATTGATCTTGTACCTCAATTTGCTTGCAGTTCAAATAATACAACTGATCTCTTTTTATTCCCACGGCGTAAGTCTTTTCATTTTTCATGATTGAACATTCTTTGCCCTTAAATACAATTTGGTAACCATTTTCAGTTAACTTTGGAATAGAAATTATACCTCCTTCCAATTCTTGCAGTTTGGATCCATCTGCCATTGTAACATATTTGTGCGAGCACTTGTTTAATGTTCTAAAGAACGATATGTCACATGTCATGTGTGCCGTTGCACCCGAATCCACCAGTCAATCCTTTGAATTTGAATTTCTATTGACAGTGAACGCCACATTATTACAATCAGAACAATCTTCCAGTTGAACATGCTGTTGCTCATTTTTATTTTTCACATTATTTTTGAACTTAAAACAATTGCTCTTAATATGACCTTCTTTATTACAATAGAAACATTTTCCCTTTTCAACATTGGTCACAGCATCAAGTTCTCTTTTCCCTTTTAATTTTAAAACAGAACCATCATTGAGATTTTCAGAATTCAGTTTACGTCTCTCGTACGCATCAATCACTTTCCTTTGTACATAGTCAAACGTTAATTCCACTTCAGGTCTTGCTTCCAAAGCAGTAATCAGTGGTTCGAAATCATCTGCATAATAAGATGGCCGTTAAACTACAATCTTTTATTTCTTCTCCCAAATTTCTCAATTTTTGAACAATATCCAACATATCATGTATATGCTTCTTAATACATTCTTCTTCAATTCTCATAGCATATAACTTTCTATAAAAATACAACTTATTGTTCAAAGTATTCCGTTCGTATATCTTTGCAAGAGACTCCCACATTTCTTTTGCACCACCTTTATCACGGACATAAATAATTTGGTCATCTTCTAAAGTTAAACAAATTTTTACTTTGGCTTTTCTATTTTTAATTTCCCATTCCTGACTCTTTACAGCCGGAATTTCATTTTCGATAACATCCCATAAGTTCATCTCACAGAGAATCAATTCCAGTTTAAATTTCCATAAATGATAATTGTTTCCATTTAATTTATCCATTGTCACTTTTGACCCCATGGAAACAAAATCATCAGTCACTTTTAACTCCATTGAAATATCACTTGTCACTTTTGACTCCATTGAATTATCATTTGTCACTTTTGACTCCATTGAAATATATTGTCACTTTTGACACACAATATTAAATAATAATTATGGTTTAACTGAAATCCCATATCAAATGATAGTTGCGTCCTGGGCCCATAACCTATTAGAATAGTAACAATAAATTGCAATTTGTGCAGAAAAAATATTTTAATAATTCAGAATAAATTTTATGAACTGAAAATAATGTCGGTCGAAAAATTAAAGTTAATACAATATAAACTGGTTGGCTCAGAAACCAGCCAGTAGATCATTTGTACACCACCAACAGGACCTACCAATATCAGTCCCCATAAACTCGAACACAAATATGTATGTTAAAAAATAGGTTTCGAGATAGGGCCAATTCTCCCATTTTTCGTCAGATTCTTGCTAATTTACAAACATATCAATCAACCCGAAATGTAAAAATAAAAAATGGTAAAATAAATTACTTCAGTTTGCAAAATTTTGATTAGAGAATTATATAGCGCGTCTATGACACGCTGAATACCAGAAGGTTTTATCAGGTGGGTGACCACAGTTATTCGTACCCCTCGGGATGCTATTCCCGGCCCTACTCAAACTGTGTGAAGTCAGCGAATGTCACATAGGCAGAGCTTTTTTTCTGAACCTACCTTTTTCTCTCATTTCAGGAAGCAACTGTGATAATTTCCCGCCACCTAATTGCAACGCGCCTCGGTGTCGTCTTAGTTTAGACGCCGGCCTCTCTGATTCAACAAGCACTATGAGAGACTCGCACAGTAGTGACGATTCTGTCATTATGTCACGCATTCGGAGAAGTTGTGAACAAAAAGAAGAATTTTTAAAACGACCTGTGATAAATACCCCGCCAAGAGAATTTCATTCGAGGGCACAAAAATTACAAGAATCACCTTGGCCCCCAAGTCAAACAAATGAAAGTTCCTGGGATTCTGCTACTAGCAAAGGAAATAAAAACAAGCAAAGTTTTGTGATGTCACTATCGAGGATACAGGAAAATTCAAAGGTAATAAAATCGTCGGTGTTGACTTTGAATGGCTACATCTGGTTATTGCCACACCGCGCCGCCGCCACCCAGGGGAACAAATCAGCTTCATTAGGGGACTTTTTTAGGAAAGGGCATTCCGTCTTTAAAAAAACTCTGCTTCAAACCAGTGGGGAGAGATCATCAGCAAAAAGCTAGTTTCTACGCAGTTTCAATTGATAATGTGGGAAGCAAGCTGGGATTTCCGTGCCAGGAAAGGGTTACATCTAAAGAGAGTAGGCGCCGGACAAAAGTTTGTGACATGGTAGAATAAAGGAAAGCAGCGCCAACCCCAAATAGAATTGGGAAAGGGTGCAGTTAAGGAAGTACTTCCTTAAAAGTAAGTATCATCGGGGTCGGTAAATGGAACCACTGACTGTTCAGTCTACATAAATCATGTATTGTATCAAAAAACCGACCCAATTAGATCAAATAATTAAGCATGGAGTTCGTTCCTAGGGTTGGCGGTTCGAGTCTAAAGTAATGACGGAATTTTCTTAATTGAAAATTGATTATCTCTAGCATGGCGACAAAGATCGTTTCCGATGGTAGCCACATGTATGAGAATGGAGCTCTAAAGCTGTTTTTGCTGCTTATTTTCTAAAATTTTCATCATACATTTAATCTTGGAGGCTAATAATTGGCATGCGTCCCCAGAACCATGTCAGTCATTGCAATATAATTACGTCAGTAACATAATAATATTACAGAGTTGCTTTGTGCGTTATTTTACACCATCAGCTCAAGCAGACTCGGTTCGTGAGGATGTCACCCTCAAGTAACATCTCACAATCTCATGTATGACCTATTTTCACTGCGGAACCTAGTAAAGCCTTTTTGGATGCGATGAAATTACGTACTGATGGTGTAATCAAGCGTGTCGGTAGACGCTTTTTACCCTAGATTCGTTGGAAACTTGCAAACCAGCTACCCACATTAACCTCACGCAGCCTGAGTTGGGCCGGAAAAATAGCAACGTGGACACCCACATGGTACAACCTCGCTGGACGTAGCTTAACTTCAGTGATCTAACGGGAACGGGTGTATTCAACGTGTCATAGTCGCTGGCTGTTATGATAATTCAAATTTAATCGATTGGAATTATTCTTTCAATTTGAAAGTATGATTGCAAAATTTTAAATTCATCAAACGTTTTCATGTTTCGCTTTGATCATCATTTAGCTTGTTGCTAAACTGAACAGCAATTAGTTTGTCGTGAGTGGATATTCGATATTATTCGCATGATTTTGACAAAGCCATGGCAACTTGAAATTAACATCTATGTTCAAGTTGCTGTCACGACTTGAAAAAAGATTAGAAATTATTACTTTCAACTATTTGTGTTCAGTTATTCATTAGTTTGGTTATGAGAAATCATTAATAACCTACCTTCTACCACATTAATGATTTGTAAATCGGCCTGTCCAAACACATTAATACTAGAAACGCTTACAACGTGTTGCATCCAAGTCAAGGAACATGGCAGCTTCTACAGGGTTTGTCCACAAAAATGTTGGTTCCGGACTGGTTGGATGTTGGATCGCCTGTTGAAGAGATAGTGGACATCATGGACGGAGCTGCTACGTTTGGGACAGATGTCAGATATTGTAGGATCCAGTCCGGATTTTTAGTTGCTAAGCATTCGACAGCATGCCAGGGTGGCCCTCGTGATACTGGAAAGAGACTTTTCAGATTCAACCTCTTGTACAACATTTGTGCATAGAACTCGATGTGGATATTTTGTAAAATAGATTTATGATTTTAATAAACATGTAATGGGTTCGGTAAGGCGCTGCGAACAGCAGAGCGTGGGTCAATACTAGCCAACCTATAGAATTTCATCCTCATGAATTTGTGATATTGGAGGACATGGAAGAGGTCGGAATTATCAACATCTAGTTCGTCGTCCTGAAACTAGAATAATATACTACCTAACCCTTCCATTGCCAGCACTTTCCGTGATGTACACGGAATGTAAAGTTATAATAAATTGTTTGCTGCTTGTGTGCATTGGTTTAAATATACGGCATCTAATTTGGGTCGGGTTGCTTAGCACATTACTTGTGTTATCGCTTCAATAGACACTTTTCCCTTCGCTTATTTCCATACCAAGTTGCTCATTCACATTTAGTTCTTACTAATGATGTTGTATTTTTCTCATTATTATTGTCCATTGTAAGATTATTGCTAACTTCACACAATTGTTCTATTAATGTGAGAAGTTTCATTGTGAAGTACCTAAGCTTTGAATTCAATGCTTATAGACATTGTTCCTAAATAATACATCTGTCAAATATAATGTTCGAAGTTGTTCGTTTGATATTTGGGTTAACAATTGTTTGCATTAGATAGAGGTCATTTATAGCAATGAAGCCTTCTAGTCAACATCTCATATATGTCTATAGCAAATTAGTCAAATGTTGGTTTTTAGGGTATTGTAACCGAAATGATCCCCAACGATTTATGTCCATCGATATATCTGTCACAGGTTTGTAACTCCAAAACAGTAATACATATTCAGAGCACATTCTTTGCCTTACCTCTTTGGTCACTCAAAACCAGACGAGACACAAGGCCCGAATGGAGCAATAGTTTTTTCCGAATGGTGCAAGAGATTTAGGGATAAACTTCGAGTTTTTACCAAAAAATCAACTTCATCATCGAAACATGGCCGATCAAAACGTTTCCTAACCTCTCTGGTTTGGGGGACGTTCATCTTAACACTTGTATTGATAAAATAAACAAACTTGTTTTTCTCATGAAGTAGCTTATCCCTAGAAACTGTTGCTTCATTCGGGCCTTTTGCCGAATCCCTCAAAAGCTAGTTGGTTTTTGGTTAACATCCAGTCTACATTTGACAATTTTTTTTGCGCTTTTTAGCGATTTTTACGAATTGTGCCTAACACGAGAACCATAAAAGCCAGAGCTTAAAATTTTGTGGCCATTTTTTTAAAACAAATTTACAAACTAGTAAATGAAGTTTACAAAATATAAAAAATAAAAATTCCCTCTGGGAACAAAATCATATTTATTTAATAGTAGCAGAAAAAAGAGGCAATGAACTGAAAAGTGTACCGATCAGCGCACCTGGTATAACCCCTCAACCTTATCCTTAAAGGCTAAATAAGAATCAGCCAGATCGAAGCCTTCAGGTGCCAGTTGGTTGAAGAGGTTTTTTTTTAAAAAATTATTGGTGATTTTTTGTGATGTTTTGATTTTGTCTATGTAAATGTATGTTCCGTTTTGTCTTAAATTTGCTTTTGGTATTTGTTATCCAAAATTTGAGGCAAGAATGGGTTCATTGATTGCACTATTTTTATACATGGAATGCGCAAACAACACTTTAGTTGAAATATAATCTACCGTTTTTTGTCACTTTTTAGCTATTTTTAGAGGTTTTCACCAATCCTGCGTACAAAGAAGGTGCTAGAGATTTGAAATGTTTTTATGTGTGTCAAAACATAGAACAGGACAAATAATATCGTTCTTGAGATATTTTGTGGATAAACAGGTGCACACACGGACCAATGGCTGAAACTTGAGCTTTGCGCTGTTGGCACTAAAAACTTTTGATCGAGAATATCATCCCATTACATTATTTTCTTCTTTGGTTTATTATTTTCAATAATGAACATTTGGAATCTTCACGGAAATAAATCAGCCCCCTCAAAACTAGATATTTTACGTTTTGAAGTACGTAGAATCCAAAAGCCGCGGAGATGGGTACTTTTGCCAATTAGCTTTGACTAATTTGGATGAAATATAGGTCCCATTTGGGGTCTAATTGTGCCCTGAAACTTTTGAATGCAATCGAATACCCTTTGTGGTTTTTGCCGCTTTTTAGCGGTTTTCAGTATTATTGTCTAAAAAGAGAATGGTAAGAGCTAGAGATTTGAAATTTGGTCTGTATGTCATATTTGGGGTCTCAGTAATTTACCGTTGGCGGTTTTTTCCGCTTTTTTTATAGATAAGGAAAGAGGAGTGATTTTCACACCAGATTTTTTTATCTTATTGTTCTCATTTTCCCTTTTAGATTTGTCTTCTCTCCACCCATTTCTTACTGCCATTCAATATTAATCCCTCCCCATATTCTTTTATTTGTGTGTCATAATATTTCCGAGAATTTATTTTTTGCACATTTGTTCCGGGAATTTTGTTTCCTGATTAAAAAATTACCACGACAAACAATGTCAAATTTGTTCAACCAATATTTGCACTTTATACCCCGCTTTGTGTTTCCGACATTATTTATATCTTATGTAACCGAACCAATAATGTATGTCTCTCTGTACGCGTCTGAAACCTTCCATATTTATTAATTGACCTTTGAATTCTTAGAAAGAATCAGGTTGACGTTTTTCAGATTTTTAAACAATGATAAAAATGCCCTAAACATTTTCTTGTCACTTGTTGTTATCATCATCAAGGTTTGAGATAAGGAAGGCGGCTCGTTGGGTGTTATGTTGTTTTCAAATTATAATTTTGAGGTAATAAATCAGGTGCATAAAAAAATGGATGATGATTTTTATGTTTTAAATTAAAACGCCTCTCATAGGTGTATGTTTTCATGATGTGAATTTTCATGCAGGATTTTTTGTTTAAAGATTTTCAATTTTGACCTGATAAATCTGTTTGTTTTTGTGCAATATCCTTTTTGGTTTATTATTTTCAATAATGAACCTTTGGAATCGTCACGAAAAAAAAAAATATTTACCCTCTCGAGAATTTGATATTTCGCATCACAGCATAGGGTTGACAAAATTCGTTTTCCTCCGTGATGGGCACTTTTTCCACTTGTTTGGGGTCAGATTGTGCACTGTGGACCGTTTCAATGGAAATTACCGTTGGCGGTTTTTTTCCCTTTTTGGCGCCGGATTTCATTGATCATGTCATAGAAAGAGCTAGAAACTTGAAATTTGGTGTGTATGTCATATTTGGAGTCTTATTTTGCTTTACAAATTTTAGTTGCAATCGAATATCCTGTTGGCGGTTTTAGCCGCTTTATAGTAAAACTAGCTGTTTTCCTGTGCTTCGCTACGGTTACGTAATTCAACAACTATTTCGAGATTGCGGAATTAATAAAGCTTCTTAATTTTAGATTTTTGGTGAAATCGACCCCGAAAGTGAGCATGCTGGCTCCTATCTAGAAAATTCAATATTTTACTCAAGGATATTACTTTTTGTACTGCGGAACACCTTAGTATTCAACATCAGCTATCTCGCTCATGCCGATGTGGTACTTCTTAATTCCGATTTTTCGGCGGTGAAAACCAACCATAAATTGGGGAGAAACCGGGAAATTCCAAATTTTATATTACGAATCCACCGCCTCATCCAACTGAGCTACTGAGCAAAAGTTGTTGGTGATTGTAATGGTATGCAACCTCATGAGGACAAAAGTTGTTGGCAATTGTAATACTATGCAACCTCATGAGGGCAATCGTTGTTGGTGATTGTAATGCTACGCAACCTCATGAGGGCAAACGTTGTTGGTGATTGTAATGGTATGCAACCTCCTGGGGACAAAAGTTGTTGGTGATTGTAATGGTACGCAACCTCATGAGGACAAAAGTTGTTGGTGATTGAGTCTGATTGAATATGACGTCGCGTGGCAAGAGTAACACATTCGTCAGTTAAAACCAATTTGATAATTCCACTCTTGTACCGATGCGATGTCTACATTTTTAATCATTATAAGAAAATAATTTTACCTGCTTCTTATAAGAAAATAATTTTAATATTTCAAAAGCCGCCAAGAAAGATAAACTGTTTTGTGTTTGCCGTTATTTGACTATGATATGGGCCGTCCAACAAATAGTTTGTTTGCATAGTCTTTGTAATAACAATTCTCAATCATTTAATATTACAACTTTTATAATTATTTTCTTCATAAATTATTTTTTTGAAGATTTTTTTTTAATTAATCTTTTCATCCAATGTGGTTTAATGTCGATATGAAAAATTGAGGTTTTTTAAAAATTTTAATTCTAAAAAAATTACACTACCTTTCCGTGATTAAATTACTAAATTTTGTTTTTATTGAAATTTATTATTCATATCATCGAGGCATGGCTGTGTTAACCTAAACATGCCACACATAGATTCAGTATGGCATAACCGTAAACAGTGTAAATACATCTGTTCAGCAATACTAGTAAGAACATAGCGTTCTTGATTGTGTACGCCTATGCCCACTAAAATTTCTACCTGACCTCTGTTTGGTATCTTTGTACGGCTATGTCTATGTCTCGACAATAACATCGAATCTATTATTCAAAGTTGTCTTAAAGTAATTCTACATTGGAGCGCTAGTAGAAATATTAACGGTTCATTTTTGTGACAAAGGCACACTTATAATAACTTTTTTTTAAAAATACCCCGGAATATTAAATACCTATAGCTAATAGATCTTTTTTCATTTTTTTTTTTTAAGTAAATTTGGGATTTAAATACTTTTTTTCTCTCTTTTAATGTATTACAAAAAACTTTTTGATTCAAACACAAATAAATTAAATTACGAGTAACAAATGCTTTCGTCTGGTAAAACATAGACATATTCAATTATTCAAGCATTAGATGACATTGTAAAGTAACTAAATGTGACACAGATTATTTTTTTGTGTAATATTATCGTTTTTTTTTTTTTTTTTTTTTTTTTTNTTTTTTTTTTTTTTTTTTTTTTTTTTTTTTTTTTTTTTTTTTTTTTTTTTTTTTCAGTGCTATAAATAATCTGCAATCATATTGACATTACTAAACTAATAATTATAATTATTTTGAGTGAATGATTCATTTTGAATTGAATCAATGATTGTACATTTGTAGCAACTTTTTGTGTTTTTCATAGTCATGTGTTTTGTTGATGGAAAGTTGTGTTTTAAATTGGATTTAATTGACAGTATTACATTTTTGATTATTAAAAATTTTACTTCAATGGTAATGTATTTGATATATATTTTTTTTAATTTGGCTCAAAGACTCTTTAACATGTATTAGTCATAATGAGGTAGATAATTAAGGAGCGCGGTAGCGCTCCGCCTCGCCAAGTCAAAATAATGCGGTAGCTACCAAGAGTATATTATACGNGGGGTTTCACCCTCCATTCGCGCTGGAAACTTGTAAACCAGCTACCCATATTGACATCACCCAGCCTGGGTTGGGCCGGAAAAATAGCCAGCATCACGAAGTCGCGAACCCACGTGGGTTTCGTGAAATATACTAGTCGAAGTCGAAACTTCGTACGTTTTTTTCCTGCCGCTCGGCTGCAGAAATTTTTATTTTTTTAGAAAAAAAAAATCGAACAATCTGCCAAATCTGGGACATAACCAAGATACAGAAGATTTTATATTTATTCTGAAGGTTTTGGAAGTGACCATTTTTTTAATTGTACCGCTAAGTAGCATCGTATTGGCAATAATTCACTGGAAATATTTTTTTCCTCCTTTCTTTTCTACGTTCATTAGAGGAATCATTGTCCCAAATTTCAAGTTTATAACCATCGTCAGGGTGCGTCAAATATGAGTCAGCTGGGCTTTGCATTTTATAAATACAGATTGTAAGTTGTTTATTGTAGGCCCCTCTAAATAAGACTATTTCTGCTGCTATGTTTAAAATTTTCATAATTCATCAATTCTTGAAAGCTAAGATTGAACAAGGGATCTCAGAATGTGAATCACCACATACAGGGGTAGCCAAACTGCGTATTTAGCGAGCAATGGACTATTCTCAAATGCACAAGCGGACGAAAAATCATGGATAAAATATTAATTTTTTTTATTTTTTTTACGAAAATTAATTATTTTGAAAGAAATATCTATTTGATATATAAAATCGTAATACTCTATCTTGCCTGGCTCATAAATTTGTCAACTTGCAGCAATATTCGTATGGTATATGTTATAATCAGGAGCTGCTATACAGTAATAATTATACCCTCTTTTGCGACAGTGTTTCCTCTCTCTCTTTCTTTTTTGGGTTAAAATATAATCTTCTATTGACAGCCCCTCAATTTCAAAAAAAAATTATACCCCAGGTTAGGTAGATATCTAATTTTTAACTTCTTATTATTTTTTCATTTTCTCTTGGTTTATTAATTTCCATGTTGAACCTTTGTACAAGGTGTATGAAATATGGTCTTCCCTCCAAACTCTGGCCATGATTCAGTCGCACGTTGTAATCAAATCATTGCTAGTATTTTATATAAATATAATTCCTTTTCGCGAGCTATCGGTTCATATGTGCAACTTTTTGGTCACCCCTGAACTACAATGTACGCAATTTTATATTATCATCATCATCATCATAGGTTAACAGCCATGGGACTGGTTTGCAACAACTCGCCATTAGTTGTTGATACTTGAGAATCCTTACGGATAATACAGTAGCTTCTCCTTGCTTTCTGCATGGGTAATGGAAAAGATATCGTTTCCGACCCTTCCTTTAGTCGCCTTTTACCACTGGCATGAATTTGGGTGCCTTAGAACTATTCTTTTTAAGTCCCCCTATCCACAGGGGACATAGGATATAATGCAGTAGCTTCTCCTTGCTTTCTGCATGGGTAATGAAAAAGATATCGTTTCCGACCTTCCTTTAGTCGTCTTTTACCACTGGCATGAATTTGGGTGCCTTAGAATTATTCTTTTTAAGTCCACCTATCCACAGAGGACATAGGATATAATGCAGTAGCTTCCCCTTGCTTTCTGCATGGGTAATAGAGAGGATATCGTTTCCGACCCTCCTTTAGTCACCTTTTACGACTGGCATGGACTTTAGTGAAAGTATACTTATTAAATTCCCCTTTGCCACAGGCAATAATTGCGCCTTTTGGTAACATGTATATTTGAGTGTAATCCTTTAATTTTTCATCATTTGTTTATCCGTATATTTTCTATATTTTTTATCAATAAAGAGTATTATTATTATCCACAGGGAACTTACGTATATGAGTAAAACCAAAAAATGAGTCACTATAAAGAAGCAAAACAATATTACCGATTTGCTTTATGTGTTGAAGTTTGCACAATCAGCCGAAGCTCAAGGACTCAATCCTTGGGGTCATTGTTCTGGAACTCGCCGCAACTTACTCGATACTCGTACATTACGAGTAATAATTATTTCTCTTCAAAATGTTGATCTTTTTTTAATTTCTTTTATTACCATTTTGAGTTCAATATAGTATTTAATACATACTTTGCTATACAGGGTGTAACAAAAACATGGGTTCATTGAAACCACATGTATGTTATATATTTATATTTGAAACATAATACAATTAACAAGTACATTTTCCCTAATAAAAAATAGTGAAAAGAGAAACATCATAANAGGAAATTTAGATGGCTCCAATTTTACCGAGAATACTTTGTACGCTAAAAGTAACCGTTTTCGAGATATAGGGGAAAACTTAAAAAAAGTGGCCTTTGCCACGCCCCCCTGCATTTGGCTCACCCCCAGGTCCCAGGACTTTTAGTATGTTTATCTCCTGACCACACCAAATAAACTTCTGAAAAAATTCCTTGGTTTCCAGCCAACGCACTCTACACCCCTATTTTGATCATTCATTGACAGGACTATATCTGTAGCTATCTTTGTAGCTTTGCGATCAATTTATTAAAATACTATCTATAGATTCTTTTATAGCAGTTTTTAATTGTGATGGATTATTAACATCCAAAATTGTTTTATGGGTTTAATTAGGAGACTATATGATTTTTAAAAAATGTGCAAAAACACTTTGGCAACGGGTGGACAGATGGACACGACCCCAAAGTTATGATATTTTTTGTATTTTTTTTCAAGCGTTTCAGAAGGCAATTTGTGACATGGTGACACTATTGGCTGTAGCACAATCTATCTAGGCGCATGACCGTTTCGACCTATCGCACACAGAGTGTATATCACTCGAAAGATTTAGCGATATTTGTATCCCCACATGTATAATAAATGGTACGGAAAACCGTACTAGACTTTCTCTTCCTTAATCATTCCATCAGACTACCACCGAATGCAGATGTTGTTCTTCTAAAGTTTTAAATTTTTAAGTTATATATTTTNTATGTCTAAAATTTCTGCACGAATACAATACTTTATCTTCTATGGAAGAGAAAGTAAAAATTAGCCCCCACACAAAAAAAAGTGCTGCCAATATGACACATGGCTTTATTATTTTACGGGCTAGAAAAAATTACCCCTGCGCCCAAAATTTGATGTTTTACGTTTTAAGGTATGCAGAATCCAAAAATCAAATAAAAAAATCCGTCCGCCGCCCTCCGTACCCTGTACACCGGGGGTTCCCAAAATTTTTGGTACCGTGCCCCCTTTTTTTAAAAAAAGAAAGCCTCCCACGCCCCCCTGTACATTATACTGCTGAATGCTATCTCATTTAAAATGCTAATGTATTGCTGAATGCTATCTCATTCAAAATGCTAATGTGTTGCTGAATAATATCTCATTCAAACTACTAATGTGTTGCTGAATGCTATCTCATTTAAACGCTAATGTGTTGTTGAATGCTATCTCCTTCAAAACGCTAAAATTTTGCTGAATTGCTGTCTCATTCAAATCTCTAATGTGTTGCTGAAAGCTATCTCATTCAGAGGTTCATTATTGAAAATAATAAATCAAAATCCGTCACTAATAATTTGAGAAAACTCAAATCCTCTCAAAAGAAATTAATTGTATCGAGTAGAACCCATAAATTTGATTTAAATCTACATTGTCTGTTCTTCCTATGGTTTGACCTATATGTAGCTTCCAGAAATGCAATTTTTCTGTTCAATCTTCTAGGTCTTATCCTAACTGGAATATGTAGCTTCCAGAAATGCAATTTTTCTGTTCTATCTTCTATGTCTTATCCTAACTGGAATATATAGCTTCCAGAAATGGAATTTTTCTGTTCGATCTTCTAAGTCTTATCCTAACTGGAATATGTAGCTTCCAGAAATGCAATTTTTCTGTTCTATCTCCTAGGTCTTATCCTAACTGGAATATGTAGCTTCCAGATATGCAATTTTTCTGTTCGATCTTCTAGGTCTTCCTAACTTGTAAATCAAACCGGAGTTGTAAACATATACGCTTTTGGTAACACTAAATAATCAAATTTGTTTAATTTTTTTGCAGGTCCCCCCTCAACAGCAAGCCCCCATTCCTCCCTCACGTCTACTATCCAGCCCCACTCAACCACAATCTCTTCCCACATCTCCCACTCAGCATCATCAACAACAACATCCAGTCAATTTTCAAATTGTTTCAACCCGAACTCGTCAATTTGAATCCGGGGAAGTAGATCACGATAAAACCGATCTTTACCGAAGTGAATTGTCGCGATTAAGTACGAAACAAAATGTACCGAATGTAGCAGTTCGAAAACGAGAATTTGAAGCATTGAGTTATCAGAGTAATTCGTCTAACAGTACGCAACATTCGAACACGAATAGTCTGACCACACCTTCCTCAAGTAAGTTGTCCTCGCTGACCTCTAGCAATAGATTGTATGTTTAATTAATTTGTGTGAAGGCATAGTATTGCATTGTCGATTTGTGAGTATTACAGCATTACAAGGGCCACTACATTAAACTATTTTTGCACTATATATTTCTTTGCCCTTGAAATGCCGCCACTGGTTGCTACTCACATTAAAGTAGTTACACAACTGTCCTCACGAGGCTGAGTGCACCCCGAACAACCAAACATCGTTTTGTTTGCGCCAGGATTCGAACCCGGGCCTTCCCCGTGCAAAGCCAAGGTGATACCCACTAGGCCAGGGAGATTGCACCTGGAGCAATAGTCTCTCACTGCGGTTTGCTTTGGCTGGTTTGGAGCCGACCGAATTTGATGTAGCGGCACCTATTTCTTAATTAATCCGCTACCTGTCTCTTTTTAAGTTAATTTCTTATGGTTTTAAAGTAACTTGTTTCTTGTTTGTCCTGTCCCCGTCTCTGGCGCATATGTACATACGTGTTTAGCAAAGGAGGCAAAAAAAAATATTGCCACCCATGGTCGTACAAATTTTTCCTAATCTCTTTGGTTCATGGGAATTACTAGGCGTGTTTTTTTAAGGCAGTACCTTTTTGAAATTCCGCCACTGAAACGCTCTGTATGGCATTTGGGGCTTGCGCATTGTATCATTTTTAGTTAGCCTTAGACGTCCTTTATGAAATCATCCAATCGTGCTTACTTTTATTTTGAACTATTTGAAATCACTCTTCCGATTTAAAATTCCATTGACTGAGATTCGATTTCTTAGTGCTAAAGGTGTGAAAGCGTTTGGGCTGTGTAATTGTACCACTAAATCGCTTCCAGTTTATCTTAGTTACGATGAATATGAGTCAGTATACCAACTAGGGTACAGATTGGTCGATAACAACTACAACAAACTGATATAATTTCAGGTTTCAACAGTGTATCGTCCTCTGGAAATAGAACTATTCCTGTTGGCAACAGTAATCTTCATTGCGAACCTCCCACCAACTTTGTTGCTTCCCCAGATGAAGGTGAGTTCCGACCTCCACCGGTTGATAATTTATAATTTTCCTTGGCAATCAAAACTATTTCACTGTGGATATGGTTTCTTATTTTGCAAGATTTTTATTACACCATGGTTTAAAACTTCTGCTCGAAATATTATTCTGACTTGGTTCCGGTTTTCAATACCTATGCCTTTGGAGTTTCCCTAATAAGTACATTTTTCCGTTAGCCAGCGTCTATGGCACGTTGAATACAGCAGTTCCCGTTAGATCACTGAAGTTAAGCAACGTCCAGCGAGGTTGTTCTATGTGGGTGTCCACGTGGGTTCGCGACTTCGTGATACTGGCTATTTTTCCGGCCCAACCCAGGCTGGGTGAGGTCAATGTCGGTAGCTGGTTTGCAAGTTTCCAGCGAATGGAGGGTAAAACCCCCGCCTTGAGTGACCAATAGAGACGTTAAACCAATTTTTTTTTTTTTAAAAAAAAGCATTTGTCCGTTGAATTTTTAGAAAGAGAATTTTTGCAATGGCTCTGTTGCCCAGGGAGACGCATTTTATGTTTTAAAATACCTTGTCATTGTTATTCTGGTTTAACAGAAGAAGGCTCTTAAATTCCCTTAAAAAATAAGAAAATAATTGCAAACTGAAACTTTACGGTTACCGTTTTACCGTTCATTTACCGTTAAGAAGGAAATCAATTTTAATGTTTCAAATTTGAGTGGCACATTTTTTTTTTTCGTAAAGTATAAAACTGTTTTGGAAAAAAAATAAGTCTCTCAAATCTTTTAAGATTTTAATTTTTGGGGCGCCTCTCTCCGCCTCCCCCCAAAATATTAAGTTTCTGGATTGTACCGTATCAAAGTTAAGAGGGTCGATTTTATGATAATATGGGGAGATAAATTAAAAAAAGCATTTTTTGTAATTGTCACATGTGTAGGTTTGCATGATTTCATTTCTTGGTAGTGGTGTCGCTGTGCTGTCATCTATCATCCATAAAAACCTATTTTAATGTTTTTTTTTTTTCACAATGTGGTTTTTGATTTGAACTTCCCATTTTGCAAACAACTTTCTTTCAGATCCAGAAATGTTCGATGACATAGGTTCTTATCCATCTAGAAATAAAGTAGTACGACAAGACTCTTATCTCGCAGCTTGTAACAAACCTGTGGTGGCCACGGCAACTAAACTCAAAGGTACACCCAACCAGTCCTTATGATTGGGAAAACATTTTCTGCTTTCTACTCTTTCTTTCCAAGCTTTCCTCGCAGCTTTATGATTTTATTTTCTATTTGTTCATATTTGTGTCTAGGAAAAATTATTTAAAAAAAAAGGCTATCGACATAAAATGATTTTATAGAGGGTATAGCAAAATTAAGCGTGTTTTTTTTATTTATTGAACTTATTCCTCTCAGTTATTCCACTTTTTTCTTATTTCTCTTTTCTTGTTCTCAAGACAAAAGAGGCACAACACTCCCGCCACTTTTTAATTCATTTTTTTTAAAAAAAAAACTGATTTAAAATTAGTTAAATTTTGGAATAGAGAGATTTTGATTTGACCTTGAAAATGTTTATTTTTTTTAAGTGAATTTCCCCTCTTTTCCCTCAGAAGTTCATTTCTCCCCATATTTGGAATAAGTTAAAATTGGAGCCTTAAATAATCTAATCAAACGTTGTAATACGGGTTAGTGGTGTAGTGGTAAGACGTTTCGACTGTTAAACGGAAGAACGAGGGTTCAAATATCGGCCGACCCATATATAGCACCAAAAAACTGACGGTGTCAAAGGACTCTTTAATCCTATTCGAGGGTATAAATAAGGTCTCATTGATACAGATTTTACAAGTGACGAATCGTCTTGACTGCCGTAGTCCATATTGCTTGGACCTGTTTCTTCAATATGACCCGAAAAAACTGAAAATAGCTTAAAAAGAAAATAGTCTTTAGGAGACACCCTGCATCACTTTTTAGGACATTTAAAAATTATGGCTAAATGAGGAACTTCTGCCCTTTCAAAATTCAGACACCTATTTCCTTTTCATTTCTTGCATGTTTTTTTTATAAGCAATATTTTTATTTTCATTTTTTAAAAAAAATCTTCAAAATTTTGTTTGTTTGCAAAATAATTGCGTCACTCTAACATGGGTTGGGCACTCTGCATAAATATATATTTTTTTAACTTTATCATATTAGTCAAGACTTCGTAAGATAATTTCTACTTATATTATCTCTTCTGACGAATAGTGTTATCCCTTTCAGCTATTTATGAAATGGTTGATTTAGTTTTTTAGAGTTACCTCTATTATAAGTCTACGAAATCTGTTATAAGTCACAGGAAACAATCTCAGAAACTTTAAGAAGTATCCCGTTGAAAGTACAGAGTACACAGAGCGCTGCCTTCAAAGCATGTGTTATAAGCAGGAAATTAAGATGTTGTTTCTGTCGGACCTCTATAAGCAAGAAATAAAAATGTTGTTTCTGCTGGACCTCTGTAAACAGGTGGCAGGAAATTGCTCTGTAAACAGGTGGCAGGAAATTAAGATGTTGTTTCTGCTGGACCTCCATGAGCAGGAAATGAAGATGTTATATCTGCTGGACCTCTATGAGCAGGAAATGAAGATGTTGTTTCTGCTGGACCTCTATAAGCATTAGATGAAGATGTTGTTTCTGCTGGACCTCTATAAGCAGGAAATGAAGATGTTGTTTCTGCTGGACCTCTATAAGCAAGAAATGAAGATGTTGTTTCTGCTGGACCTCTATAAGCAGGAAATTAAGATGTTGTTTCTGCTGGACCTCTATGAGCAGGAAATGAAGATGTTATTTCTGCTGGACCTCTATAAGCAAGAAATGAAGATGTTGTTTCTGCTGGACCTCTATAAGCAGGAAATTAAGATGCTGTTTCTGCTGGACTTCTATAAGCAGGAAATTAAGATGTTGTTTCTGCTGGACCTCTATGAGCAGGAAATGAAGATGTTATTTCTGCTGGACCTCTATGAGCAGGAAATGAAGATTTTGTTTCTGCTGTACCTCTATAAGAAGGAATTTGTTAAGACCGGTGTCTTTTCCACCCACCCTGTGTTCACATGGACTTGTATAAGCAGGAAAATGAAGATTTGGAACCTCTCTAAGCGGGAACTGTTTTAAGCTGGAAACGTCTATAAGCAGCTAAATATTGCCGTTCCCTTGGAATACTGTCCGCCCAGGTTCGACTGTAAACATAAGTAGCGTTTTGGTGTTCTGTTTTAATTTAATTTATTAGAAAGTAAAAGTATTTAGACATTTAAGATTGCGAGAATTTAAATATGTCACCCTGTAGATCTGCAATCGCTTATATGTGATTATCATCGACCACAATGACGTCACTTTTGATGAGATCATATTATCATTATTTTCCCAAGCTTTCTTTGAACATTTCACTTTTCGTTCTCTTCAGTCACCCGCAATTTGTTCTTCTCTTTAGCTTTAGCTGATCACATTTATTATTTTTGATTATTTTTTTTTTGTTGTTTGTTTTGGTTTTGTGTTGTAATTTTTTTCTTTTATTTTGTTGCTTCATTATTTTGTACGTAGATGAACAAGTCCGAACTAGACCACGCCCCTCACAACTTTCATTGTCACCTAATAGTAATGCAAGACCTGCTAAAATGAGGCATTCCTTGCTTCCTGAAGATTATCTAGATCAAGGTAGGTTCATATAGACGGTTACAAAACGACCATTTAATTTGTTTCAAAGCCCTACAAAATGTTTTTACTTTCTCTTTCTATAGAAGATAAAGTATTGTAATCGTGCAGAAAATTTGAACATTCTTTTCATTAATTGTAAATTATTTATTATTTTTTCAAATTATTACTATGCTTTCTGTTCAGTAATTATGTGTTGACGATGTAGTGGTAAAACGCACTGACTGGTAAACATTAGGGCGTGTGCTCAAACCCAGGCTACACATTTATTTTCATCCGCATGAATTTGAAATATTTACCACCAATGAATCCTTCCTTTTTAAAAAAAATCTTTGAATAGGTAACGTGTTAATTATAAGTGTTAAAAAAAAAAAAAAATATTTACTATTAAAACAAAGGAAATTTAGAACAAAAATATCACTATTTAAAAACACTATTTAAAATTACTTTTGAAGAAACTAGTTTCGATATTTAAAACACTTATCAAAAACACTATTTAAAATTACTTATGAAGAAACTAGTTTCGATATTTAAAACACTTATCAAAAACACTATTTAAAATTACTTATGAAGAAACTCGTTTCGATATTTAAAACACTTACCAAAAACACTATTTAAAATTACCTATGAAGAAACTAGTTCCTATATTTAAAACACTTTCCAAAAACAATATTTAAATTTACTTATGGAGATTCTAGTTTCGATAGAAAGAATAGATTAAAATAAATTAAAACAAAACACTTACCAAAAATACTATTTAAAATTAGTTTTGAAGAAACTCTATTCGATGTTGAAAACACTTACCAGAAACACTATTTAAAATTACCTATGAAGAAACTAGTTTCGATATTTAAAGCACTTAACTTTCGAAACAAATTTCTTCATAAAAAAAATTTAAATAATGTTTTTGGTGTTTTGTTTTAAATTAATTTATTTTAAAGTCTTTTTTTATCTGCGATCTTTTTTATCTGAATCTCCCAATGACAATATAAATAATAACGAATTTGATTTCAGTTAACGTCAGAATGATGATACTACTCGCAATCAATTTTTATTTCATACTAGCTGTTTCGCCCGTGCTTCGCTACGATCTATAGCTTGGAGCCTTAGAGGCATGGCCGTTCCCGTGCTAATAGTATTCTATGAAGCTAATATTGGAAGCTAACAGTATTCTATGTTTCCTTTTACAAAAATCGGAAAAACGGCCATAACTCGAAAACGGTTGGACCGTTTTTTGCAAACTATGTTCCAAATTAAGAGTAAAAAGCCCACCTAAAACTTTCTCGCTTCGAGTTGATATGTTGTCGCGACAAAATTTAAGATACCGGACCTTGACTGGCTAAATTCGGTCAAAAATCGAAAAATCGGCCGTAACTCGAAAACGGTACGACATTTTTGAATTCTGATATTTTTCCTGGGGTTTTAGCCTATGGTTTCGGGGGTGTCTATTCTCATCAATTTTTCTATATCTCTTACCGTTTTGGCTAAACAATTAGTGATACATACACACACACATACATATATACATACACATACATTTATCTTACATTGAGTTTTATTATTATAGAAAAAAATCGTCAATAACGGGCCTCGAACAGCCAAACTTCGGCACAAAAACCCCGTATTTTATCAACAACTAATGAATTCATATTTCTTGCCTTTCAGTTCCTGACATTCATGTGGAAGAATTAAAAACACCGTCCGACAAATCAACAAACGATTCAACAGGTGAGACACAGTTTAGATTTAGCACCGCCACAGGTAAGTACATAGCTTAAATATTTTTTTCCAGGTAGTTAGTTGTAAAGGTGCTATCACACTATTTATCATGAATCCAAAATTTTGTATATTTATTGAATTTGTGTGTTTGGTATATATTTGTGCCCTAATCACACTATTTGATGAGACTTTCAGACAAAATTATTTGCTTTCAAATTTTGTTGTGTATTATACCATAGTAACCAGATATTTATCTGTAAATAATTTTGATATTCCCCCTTTTTCCAATACGATTTCTCATCGAAAGTTAATTTAGTTTTTCTTGACTTGTATCTTTTCGATAATTGAGGACTTGGATGTCCAAAGACGCCTCAGAAATATTTTTTAAAGGTAAGATTAATGGAATAGTTTTCAAAAACGATCAAACATGACAAACGTGTTTGTCATGCATTTAAACCCTATCAGACTATTTACAAAAATTTTGGTCACTTTTGTGTTTGATATAAAAGCAATCAAATAGCGAATTTAATCAAATATATTTGCCGATCACACTGTTTGGTACTGTTCGAAGTCGAAAAAATGGCAAAAATTGGCATCATGATAAATAGTGTGAAACAACCTTTATTCTTGCGGTATTCCTCTTAAAATCAACTGTTTTTTCTATTTATGGATTCAGGTTACGGAAAAGGTTTCGATAGCCAGCGCTTGAACGGCTCGTGGGGACGGATTCATGTAGTGCAAGTTCTTCACCCTTTCCCAATTCTATTTGGAGTTGATGTTGCTTTCCTTAATTCTTCCACAACCTTTTTTCGGCACCTACTCACTTTAGCTGTAACACTTTCTGGCACGGTAACCCCAGATTGCCTCTCACAGTATCAATTGAAAATGCGTAGAAACTCGCTTTTAGTTGATGATCTCTTAACATTGGTTTGAAGCAGAGTTTTTTAAACGCTGGATGCACTTCTAACACCAAAATCATGGCAAAGACTGTATAACAGGATATGTCAGCTTCTTATACATTCATCATGGCAATGACTATATAACAAGATATGTCAGCTTCTTATAGATTGATCTTGGCAATGACTGTATAACAGGATATGTCAGCTTCTTATACATTCATCATGGCAATGACTGTATAACAGGATATGTCAGCTTCTTATACATTCATCATGGCAATGACTGTATAACAAGATATGCCAGCTTCTTATAGATTGATCTTGGCAATAACTGTATAACAGGATATGTCAGCTTCTTATACATTCATCATGGCAATGACTGTATAACAGGATATGTCAGCTTCTTATACATTCACCATGGCAATGACTGTATAGCGGGAGCGGGATACGTCAGCTTCTTATACATTCATCATGGCAATGACTGTATAACAGGATATGTCAGCTTCTTATAGATTGATCATGGCAGTGACTGTATAACAGGATATGTCAGTTTCTTATACATTCATCATGGCAATGACTGTATAACAGGATATGTCAGCTTCTTATACATTCACCATGGCAATCACTGTATAACAGGGTATGCCAGATCTTATACAGTCATTGCCATGGTGAATATATAAGAAGCTAAATACAGTCATTGTGCTTCATCAAGATCTCCAATAGTTTCACTGTTAATTAATTCTAATTGTTTTTCTATTCATTTCAGATGAAGACAAAGCTGCTCGTCGCAATTCCTATTTGAAAGCTAACTGGGGCAATCATAGTGATTTGGAGCTCAGCGACAATGAACCATCTCCTTCTTCCAGACGAAAGTAAGTCATCCTTTTTTTTTAAAAAAAATAAAATAATTTGACAATATTGATTCGGAAAATCCTAGAGGCTTTCCACATTAATCAAAAACCGTGCACCATTATTTACACAAGTGATGTGGGATACAACATATCAGAACTACATGCACCTTTCTATCTCTCCTATACCCGGACCTCCTTTGCTAGAACGAAAAACTTAACAAATTAATACAATCATGCGATTAAGGACTTCAGGGGGGTCGTTTACACAATTAATCTGTTCGTGTGATGTCGAATTAGATCGAGAATCCGATGAATTCTTGAAAAGAATCACCTCTCGTGTACTGGGTTGGGTCCGTATTAGGACTCAACTCGCTATTATTCGAGCCGTTTCCCTTCGCCCGAGGGGAACGCGGTTTCGAATAAAGCCTTTCGGCATTGAAAATGGGTCTGCAATGCCTTTTCATACCGAATAGTTTTTTTTTTTTTAACAATCTTTTTTATCTATTGTTTCATTATTTAAATATTTGCCGACCGTCAACTTACCGGTTAGTGCTGAAGACTTGAAAAAAAAAATATCAGAACTTGCTGGATCTACCCAAGTAACAACATCTCTCTGATTACCTCAATTCCACTCTGAACACCACATAGCATTACTAAGGTCAAGGATATCCCTGACTTAGAACGTAAGCCATTTTCTTGAATCAATGTTTTTTATTTAAGTTCCAATTCAGTGTCGAACCAAACATGATAAGAAGGTGTAAACTGTTTATGGTGTTTGAATCTAGAATAGTAAATTGTTTCTTCATTAAAAGACAATTATTATCAAATATAACACGATGAGAAACTCAAATCTCAATTATTGAAAGTATACCGAAACTAAAACCACGCTCCATCACTTATGCCAGCCATTTTCTTGTATCGAAATGAGGTTTATAACTATCGAATGATTTCTACTTCCTGTTGCTCATTTTCTCCCAATGGTTTGACAAGACTATCAAATCTGTTG
Organism: Pachypsylla venusta; assembly: GCA_012654025.1. NCBI lineage: Eukaryota > Metazoa > Arthropoda > Insecta > Hemiptera > Aphalaridae > Pachypsylla > Pachypsylla venusta. Next base: position 28,750,279 of record CM022875.1, read on the forward strand.
TACTATTAAAAGCCCGCTATCTTTATAATTAACCCGAATCAATATTGTCTATTATTTTACAAACTCTTTTTAAAATATTTTAACTTAAATTTATTGTAACGTAAGGTAGACTCTCTCTGGTGACGGACTGTATGTAGACTTGTTATATTTTCTATATTGTGTCTCTTGTCTCGTGTTATCGGTACATATTATTATTTGTAAACAAACGTAGGTAGTTGCTGGTGAAAATTAAATGTTTTCTAACCTTAGTGTGTTCGCAGGCAACCACACACTTATCTCATTTCATAGCACACATCTTTGCATATATGCAAGGAAAAACACAAACGCATATGTTCTTATGGGAATCAGCATATCGTAATCTCATATTAACGTATTTTTATTATTTTTTCAAACTGTTGATTTTAAGAAGAACCCTGCTTCTACAACAGCAACAATTAAAACAGAAAAGTTTCATACTCTCCTGAGTACTTCATCAGAGCTAGTGAAATCGGAGTGTGAAGAAAAGCAGATCTCGCTAATTCTGATGATGTACTCAGAAGAGTATGAAACTAGTCAGCTCTATTTAACATCCTTTTATTTTTGTATACCAGTCAATATATAGTTTTTTTTGTCTTGTCTAATGGTGGTTTTTCAGTATATCCAAATGCAACAACATCACATGTGTTATTAGTTCTACATCGAATCGCGATGTAGATATAAATTTCGAATGTAGTAAGGATCAGTGAAGGTTAGGTCATGATTATTCCTACGTAACTGAATACTATTTCCGTTCATTTCGAATATATGTACCAAGGATCATGGAAGGTTAGTATATGACCATATTCGAATATACTGAGGATCATGGAAGGCAAGGGCGTAGCCAGCATCTGGCCTAGGGGGGGGGCAGCTGAGATTTTCATGTCGGGACGGGGGGGGGGTCGATAAAGTAAATCGGTACTTATTTAATAATAAACCCCCAGGGGTAACTGATGATTCAGTTATTGGGGAGGGGCGACCCCAGGGCCTGTGATAAATATCGATAAAGGAAAGTGCCAAACCGGCGAAATTCAACTAGCAGGAGGAGTTTTACAATGGAAAAATATACGGAAAGCCCAAAAAAAAACAGATGGAACCTATACGTTTGTAACGTTTGTTAATTTTTTTGAATTTTCCCACCAAATTTACCAAATACGATTCAACGATACGACAAGTTTGCCACAATTACATTTGATTGTTCACAGTGGGGCTGTTGGATTAGGGACAAAATGTGACATTTGTCGTATTTCGGTACTTGATGACTTTTTTGCTTCCAAAAATCATTTTATCTAGTGTAAATTTAAGTTGCCCCTTCCGTGCTGCATACTCTCGAAAATGTCTAAGGGGGGCAGCTGCCCCCACCTGCCCCTCCTTCCTACGCCCATGATGGAAGGTTAGGTCATGACTATATTCCTACCTAACTAAATACTATTTCATGTTCATTTCAAATATACCAAGGATCATGGAAGGTTAGGTCATAACGCCCCTAAATTTAAGACATTTCACCTAAACCGTACACACCTGTAATCAGTCTCGTATTAGATAGTTAACTTTTATCAACTCATTTTACAGAAGTCTAAAAAAATGGCGACCTCCTTTATTTCCCGGAGATATTCAACGATTAAAACGATTATTTGAAGAAAGGGCGCTCGGAGGAACTCAACGGTAGAATTTATGTTTTTAACAACTGTGTGCGTGTTTGTGCGTTTTATTTTTCAAATAATAGAAATGTTAGTGTTTTGTTGTTTTACCTAGTCCAACCAATTGGAAAATGCTATGGAAAGCATAATATTGTTGATAAAATAAGACCAAATAATCATTATAGAGAGATGAGGGTTGACCCCAGTTTATTGCAAACACATGAATATTATTTTTGATATAATTTTGTGGTAGATGTCTCTCGTGTGAAAGCTTCTTTAACCCAAATGTTATGTCTGCCAAGTTTTTTCGATTATTATTTAGCTCTTCTAGTTCAACACTGAGAATTGATGGTTAAAAATAATAATGAAAAAAAGACAGCACGAAACCACTGGAGATATCTCAGGATGAGCGAAAACTTTCAGAAGCCACCAGATCAACTCTGGGACAACTGTGATTGGTTGTTCAAAATACTAAATTCATATTTAAGCAACCTATGTGAAAGTTGTTGTTCTCACAAAACTTTCCAACCAACCCCACAACAGTGATGCCAATGGAACTTTGGGTCAATCCAATAGCTGTGATTAAGCTGGATAGCCACGATATTGGGCGAAACCGCTGCTGCTGGTGCTTTTACTACGATTAATGGTACAATGAACCAATGAATATGCATAAATTACACAGTTTTGTCTTTAATGCCCGCAAATGTCTCTGTCTTTTTAACATCTGCAGGCGTCTCTGTCTTTTTAACATCTCTGTCTTTTTAACATCTTTTCTCGTAGCAATTTAAAATTTTCGATCGTGCGTGATTTTGCGAGGAAATCCGCTATGACAACAACAAAGTCACAAGACCGTGCGTAACAAAGTGATTAGTGAACTTCATTAGGATTAAGCGATGATTAATGATCTTGAATCGGGGTGCTCCCTTTGTGAAAATAGTTTCATCTAATCGCAAAGATATAACATCCATTTTTTTAAAAATCTTTGAATAACATGTTAACTATGGGTGTCAAAAAATATCAACTTCAAAAATAAATTAAAACAAAACACTTACCAAAAACACTTTTATAATTATTTATGAAGAAACTTGTTTCGAATCATTCGCTTCATCATTATTCGAGTCTAAAGATGGAAGTTGACTTCCATCGACTTCCACCTAATTCGACAACACTGCGTTCACTAAAAAAATAATTTGGTGAAAATTGTGGCATTTAGAGGAGATCGTTTCGATTTTTCTTCTGGATGGAAGTTGACTTCCATCAACTTCCATCCTTCGACTCGACTAGACTGACTAAAACTAGTTTCTTCATAAATAATTAAAAATAGTGTTCTTGGTAAGTGTTTGTTTTAATTTATTTTAATCTATTCTTTCTCCAGCAGAATAAAGAAAGGCCTTGATATCAGAGTTCAACAATATTTTTCTTTTGTATTCATCTTAACGCGTGCGATTATATACTTATTTTAAATAATTATATAAAAAACATCCCTTTAAGTACCTGAATTGAAAACTATAATAAAATATTTATACCACAATGTGTTTGTGTTGGGTGGAGAGTGTCTATATTGCAAAGTGTTTAACTGACACAGGCCCGATTTTATAAAATGAAAATAATTACAAGGAAACACAACGGGAATGACACTATGAGAGAGATTGTAAAGATGTAAAATTTACCGCCGACATTTGCCTTAGGACACAGCATTTAAAGCCACTTTTTTTAAGGTTTGTAGAGGTGATATTAGAATATTTCCAAGGTACTTAAGTCCATGCCAGTCGTAAGAGGAAGGGTCTGAAACGATATCTTTTCCATTGCTCATGCAGAAAGCAAGGAGAAGCTAGTGCATTATCCGTAAGGATTCCCAAGTATCAACAACTCATGGCAAGTTGTTGCAAACCAATCCATTGGCTATTAACCTATGATGATGAGAGGTGATGTTGTATGATTTTATGAGATCCTCTGATGGCAGCTATAATTATCTCCTTTTCCCATATTTTTGGGAGATTATTTTTTTTCTTCTAAAATTGCTGAAGAATTTCCTGATTGATCCCTTTGCTCCCATAAACAGTCTTAAAACCGATATGTTTCCACTTCTATATTTCTCCTGAAAATATTGTGTGTATCACTCATAAACTGTCCCGCTTGATTTACATTCATTTCTGTCCTCATTGTTGGTTCTATAATATTTGGGAACTGCAAAACATAACAAATGTTGCTAGCTGTTTTGAGACCCTCTCAGCTAAATGAATAGCTGTTGATTATTCCAGCAAAATAACATGGGAGGGCGTTATATTCGTCTAACTTTATGGTCTTGAAAAGATTGTACTTTCATAGAAATAATTATGATCCGAAGTTTAAAGTTGGGATTCGGAACTATGGTAGGGTTTTTAGGTAGCGTTTTCAGACGACCAGTCTTTTAAAATTATTAAAGGGAATTGCCAATTTTATATTGATTTTTTATTTTCAACAATGAACTTTTGAATAGACCGTGAATACCCGCCTCCTCTTAAATTTGAAAAGTCCAACAATAATCCCAGAGAATATTAAATTATATTCTAGATTAGTGAGGTCTGCATTCATACAAATGTTTTTATTGAGATCTGCATTTCGGCAATAGTGTTATATTGTTTGATTGATCCTAGTTTTAACGTGACAAACGTGTCTTTTTTGGTACAGTCATATTTATCCCTAAAATCGCCAGTCTGGTCCGGCCAGATGAGCGGGGGGTGAAGTTAAGACCCTCCAACAAATATCTACCTATGAATTCCACTAAATTGTTTTAAGTAATTTGTTCTACAGAGGTGAAATTGTGAGGAAGTTATTTTGACGTATATACCCGCTAAACGTTCACAAGGTAATATTGGATTTGATCACTATATGCTCATAAGAACTTGAATATTTTTCTTTTGATTCTGGAGGGGGGTCGGGACCCGGACCCCCCCACTTGTGTGCGCCACTGACCACTTGACATCAGCCGCTTCATAGTCGGACCTAATAGGGGAATGTTGTGCAACAAAAGGTATCCCGATTGGACTTGATCCTCTTTGTTGTAGCAGCAATCATACACTAAAGACGACTAAAATCAATGATTTTGGTAAAATTTCATGAGTTTCATCCCATCAGATCATCACTATCAGGAGAAATGAGTATAATTGCTGTGAGATGATATGGGTGTTCTTTTAGTTTGAATTGCTGTATTCATGACCTTTGACCAAACACATTTGAGTGTTTGGGTTGCCCAACCATCTGAGGACAGGACTTGATACGTAGAACCAATGCCTTTGAAGTCTTCTATACTTTCATAGATACCTTCGTTATATCGAAATTTATTATTGTCGATTGTCGCCATTTTTTCGTTAGAAGCTTTCACATGGTCAGCACTCCTCAGCAACCTCATGCTAAGCATTTAAATTCATAAATACAGCAACATCCTTTGGCGTTGTGTAGCACTGTTAGGGTTGTTAGGTTCCTCTCACAAGGTTTGAGTGTTAGTGTAGAGATTAGAACATTCATCTATGATTTCAGATCTATTAAAGTTTTTATAGCGCTGCGAAGCGAGAGATGTTAGTGGTCTCGGTCAGTGGCTTCCAACCTAAGGGTCGCGGCTCGATGTCAAAATTCATTCTTAAAAGCTATATTCAGTTTAGAATCTTTGAATTTGTATAATTGTAAAAATAAAATTGAATAAATAAATTAAAAATAAAATAAAATTTAATCACTAGATATTTACGGACCAAATGTCATAGGTCAGAAGCCATATTTTCTTTTCTTTCAAATTTTCTTTATCACGGCCCCGAATAATTTCTATTCCCTATATTTTTTATGATTTCGCCTGAAGCGACCAGAATATCATATTATTTGTCCAGCCGGGTTTAATCCTCCCCCTTCTGCTTTCCTTCTGGGTTTTTTCTAGAGTAAAATTGCCCAACTTATCTGTGCGAGACGTATACTCGTATAACAACAATTAAGAACAAGCATAAGCCAGCATTTATGACACGTTGAATACAATAGTTCCCGTTACATCACTGACGTTAAGCAACGTCCAACGAGGCTGTACCATGTAGATGTCCACGTGGATTTGCACCCTCGTGATGTTGGTTATTTTTCCGACCCAACCCAGGTTGGTTGAGGTCAATATGGTTAGTTGGTTTTCAAGTTTCCAGCGAATGGAGGGTAAAACCTCCTCCTCGAATGACCAATAGATGTTAAAGAGACGTTAAGCCAAAAAAAGTAAAAAAAGAACTAGCATAGATCCAGAATGAACGTTGAGCCGAATCTAAAACTAGTGGTTTGAACCAGAAATCAAATCTTTTGTAAACAACATACAACCACAAGGTTCCTAACATCCACATACACATTGCAATAAAATTAATATATCGCGTATGTACCATTTTACCTGAGATGTATCTTTTTTATTGGGCGGGGGGGATGGGTCACGAAAGTCTTTGGTTCTAATTAGGGGGTTGCGGCTCACAAAGGTTAGACACTGCTAGTGTAGGTTATTGCAATATAGTGTATCCAGTTCCCGTCATAACAGTCAACTGTCTAAAGCCACCCCCTTCTTATTTGATATCTATCTTATCGCCTGGACTCTTCTGTATAAGTATGTTAAAAATAAAATTTGGCCTCTGTCCAGTGTCCCATTATGATTATATGATAGTTTATTTTTAGTGAGCGACGCGGCGCGGCCAGTGTTTGTATTGCGATCATCAAGAGTGTATTGTGTATTTAGAGTTAAATTGGTGTTTATTTTCCTGCGAAAAAAAGAAAGAAAAGACAAAAGTGAACACGGAATTTTAAACGCAAGGTAGTTACCCCTCCTTCTTATTTCAGTACTTCAATCAATTATCGCATACAATTGTATGGCACGTTCATACAAGGTGACTCAAAATTTCATTTATTCCATTACGAAGATAAACAATTGTTTTTTTTTTTTACATAACTAAAAGGTGTTCCAACGAAAATGACCGATGTTAAATGAGTATAACTTTTTAATGTTAAATGATTTCTTTCATTTGTTTTCAGTTTTTGTGAGGTAACTGTTTGGTAATTTTAGCCAAAAAAAGATTAACGCGTGAACAACACGTAAAAATGTTTGTAACGTCGAAGTGGTTGTTCAAATAGCAATTGTCAAATAAAAATTTGGGATCATTTTGGACAACATAACCAACCAAATGAGAGAACAGAAATTGAGAAAATTGTTGTAAAATTTGAACAAATAATTGTTCAACCTTTGATAATTCTTGCGCGCAATGACGAATAAAGGTGCCAAGATTGCACATTCTCACGCACTGTATGGCATTTACAAACACGTAGTGATGTTTTCACATTTTTGTCAGACCATGTTTATTTAAATTTTGTAACAATTTATGTTCTCTTATTTGGTTGGTTATGTTTTCCAAAATTATTCCGAATTGTATTATAAGCATCTGGGTAGTACGCCGCAATATTCTTTACGCGATCTTTTTTACGCAGTGTTCGGATGTCTAAAAAAATCAAAAAGAGTTATCTTACTCAATTTGAAAACAGGAGACAAAAATAATTTCACATTAAAAATTTAACTTAACATCGTTCCTTCTTGGCCTTTTTCATCCTTTTTTTGATGTTTCTTAAGTCCCGTCTCGGTGTGGACTTCCTTTTCGAATCACTCGAGAAAAATACTTTTATATATATTTTTTTTTAAATTTGGCTTAGCGTCTCTTTAACATCTATTGGTCATTTGAGACAGGGTGTTGGTATTGATTGAGATTTTGCGAAGTTACTTGGGGATAACAGCCATGCCGGTTAAACCCAACTGCGCTTTTTTGAAATAATTATTTTAAAAAATAATGATATCTATTTTAACTATATTTTGTAGAATGAAATTACTCTTGAGTGGAAGGTAACCACTAGGCGAGGGTAATTCCTGAGGCATTTTCTACCACCTAACCCTTAGAGCGGCGTTATTATGTGGTCAAATACTCAAACTAATTAAAAAAATCCTACCTCAGCTTGAGTTTGAACACGTCCTTCTGTTTACCAGACGAATGCTTAACCTGTTCTGCGCTACCGGGGCGGTATATTGCCACCACAAGATGTAACCTAAGTGATTGTTTTGTGGTGAATATGTATTAAGTATCGGGGCCACCTTTTTCATCGGGCTCCTTAGATAGAGATAACACCTTTATATTAGGTAAAAAGCACAGAACAACTCACCAAAGCTTCATCGCAATCGAATGTATGGAATAGAAACGCATAAGGAACACACAAACACATTGATATTTAAGATATTTTATGCAGGGTGTTTCAGAAGGTTATGCAAAAAAAGAAACCACGTATAGTAGAGCTCAAATAAAGGCCACTTTGCTTATTAAACCCCTATACGGAAAGGGACCCCAAGGTAGCTAGGGCCACCCAAAGTTGGCACTTAAAAATGAAAAATCAGTATTAAAAATCGAATTATTTTGCGATTGACTCAATTTTTTGCATGACGTCTTCGATTGTTATCATGCTTCTTTGGTGAGTATTTGGCACTTTTTTCCCGATCAGGGACGGAGTTATGGGGGGGGGTTCATGAAATGAAAATGCCTAAAACTTTTTGATGCGTATTTTTTTACTGTTTTAAAGTATGAAATGTCTTCTAAAACTTGTTTTGCTACAAAAAAGACCGGAATAGCTCTTGTCTCTTGTCTAAAACAAACCGTTGGCCTTTTAAAATCACAAAAATTGAGCGTAGGACGATTCTAATTATTTAAATTTTCCCCGGGCGGCGGCCCCGGCCCCCCTGTGTCTGGGGGGTATTCCATAACCTCCGGAAGTACTGCACCGCCCCCCCCCTAAGATATAGCCTTAAATCCGCCCCTGGCCCTAGTTACCTTGGGGTCCATTTCCGTATAGGGGTTTATTAAGCAAAGTGGCCTTTATTTGAGCTCTACTATACGTGGTTTCTTTTTTTTTGCATAACCTTTTGATACACCCTGTATAATAGGTTTCAATTCACGTAGAATTTAAAAATCACATTTTGCCACATAATAATATAAGTTTAGAAATGTATATTTCTAAACTTTAGAATGGGAAATAAAAAAGTAAATAAAATATTTTTTCTTATCTAAATTAAAAAAACAAACAAGACTTAGTCGTCCTGGTCTAGTGGCTATCACACTGACATTGCATACGGGGGACCCGGGTTCAATTCCCATCGGATTTCGAGGTGGCTACTTTATTGTGAGTAGTCACCAGTGGCGGAGATAACACATTTGGGCTGGAATAAGATTGAAGAGATTATTTTTTTGTAATGCACTTTATAATGCTGTGATACCACCAAAATGTGTAAAAAGGCTGCTATGGCTCATCACAAAGAAAATTGACATTTCAAATTAGGACAAGTAAAGTTACACCCCCCATATTTAACTGAATCGTAAATGAGAACAAAATGGGATTTTTTTCGGCAACGGAAAAAGATTTTAACTTGCAGAGGAAGCATTTTGGACCCTCATGATCATGGAACATTTTGGTCCCAAAAATATGCCCTTAAAAGGATTTTTGATTATTTCGGACACACCCACCCTCTTCTTCCTTAACTTCACACTTTCCCAATTCTATTTGGGGTTGGCGTTGCTTTCCTTAATTCTACCATGCCACAACCTTTTTTTTTGGGTGTCTTTAGCTNTTTTTTTTTTTTTTTTTTTGCCTACTCTCTGTAGCTGTTACCCTTTCCTAGCACGGCAACCCTACCTTGCTTCTCACTGTATCCATAGAATCTCGCATTTCGCTGATGTCCTATCATCATTGGTTTGAAGCAGAGTTTTTTAAGACTGTATGCCTTTCCTTACACTAAACCTTCTGTATTTACACGGGCTTAGGATAGGACCGTCACCTAATGAAGCTAGATTGCCTCCTGGGTGGCTACATTTGATTCGGAATTACCCTGTATACAATTTATCAAGTGTTGGAAAAAAAAAAATCATTTTTGAGCGACCGAAAAGAAATGGCGGTCCATAAATTTGTGTGAGGTCTACAGTTCACAGAATTATTAGTATTTATATTTGACGGACTCTGGCAGTAAAATAATGTTGCTATTAGTGTTTGTCTTTACGATAAAGCGTATCAAATGAATTATTTATGTAATCTGTCACTCTGTTGTTGCAAGAAAGAAGGAAAAACCAACAACACAAACTTTCGCATTTATTTTGTTATTTCCATATTTTATTAATGATAATTTAAAGCGACAAATTCCATTATCGATGTGTTTGGTCACTTGACGCAAACTATTCAATAAATCAATTAATATGAAATGAACACAGTGAGCAAAAAATGCCAATTTTTTTGTTACTTGAAGAATGGCAATCTTGTCTGTCAGTCAACTTGTGATGCTGAGATGAAATATTTGTTTAATATGTTTTGTCCATCACGTGGCAATAAAATGTGTGGATTCAAGTCGTTAAATTTTTCATAATAAGGCGGTCCCGCCCCCTCCCCCCGCGCCTCCACCTCATTATGATGTGTCCCCCGAGCATTAATCAAATCATAAAATGAGTAGAATTTCATTTCGAGTTTTTGACCTCGAGTATATTACCCCCCAACCTATAGAAAATATCTCTGCCAATGTGACACTTGGGTCTATTAAAATTGATTCAAGTTACATGGAATTCAAAAATCGACAAAACACGGTTCGTCCCACGCACATCGTACGCCGAGAAGGTTTCTTTCGCAACCTAGCGTTGTCCGATTTTGATGAACATTACGTTACTGTTAGTCACATATATAGGGTTCCATACTAATATTTTAGTACGGAACCCTACGAGTATAGAATTATAGATGTATTCTCAGTATTCTACATATCAAATTTCATTCAAATCGGTCAACAATAAGTGGTAAATATCCCGTTAACTGCATACACGTACGAACAGATTTTTTCATTAAATGTTTACAAGTGTACTGAAATTTTGAGGGGGGGGGGGAATTTTTTTCGTAACGATTCTAAAGGTTCATTATTGAAAACAAATGTTTTGTAACATGGTTGTATTCGTGACGATTCCAAAGGTTCATTATTGAAAACAAATGTTTTGTAACATGGTTATATTGGTGACGATTCCAAAGGTTCATTATTGAAAACAAATGTTTTGTAACATGGTTATATTCGTGACGATTCCAAAGGTTCATTATTGAAAACAAATGTTTTGTAACATGGTTATATTCGTGACGATTCCAAAGGTTCATTATTGAAAACAAATGTTTTGTAACATGGTTATATTCGTGACGATTCCAAAGGTTCATTATTGAAAACAAATGTTTTGTAACATGGTTATATTCGTGACGATTCCAAAGGTTCATTATTGAAAACAAATGTTTTGTAACATGGTTATATTCGTGACGATTCCAAAGGTTCATTATTGAAAACAAATGTTTTGTAACATGGTTATATTCGTGACGATTCCAAAGGTTCATTATTGAAAACAAATGTTTTGTAACATGGTTATATTCGTGACGATTCCAAAGGTTCATTATTGAAAACAAATGTTTTGTAACATGGTTATATTCGTGACGATTCCAAAGGTTCATTATTGAAAACAAATGTTTTGTAACATGGTTATATTCGTGACGATTCCAAAGGTTCATTATTGAAAACAAATGTTTTGTAACATGGTTATATTCGTGACGATTCCAAAGGTTCATTATTGAAAACAAATGTTTTGTAACATGGTTATATTCGTGACGATTCCAAAGGTTCATTATTGAAAACAAATGTTTTGTAACATGGTTATATTCGTGACGATTCCAAAGGTTCATTATTGAAAACAAATGTTTTGTAACATGGTTATATTCGTGACGATTCCAAAGGTTCATTATTGAAAACAAATGTTTTGTAACATGGTTATATTCGTGACGATTCCAAAGGTTCATTATTGAAAACAAATGTTTTGTAACATGGTTATATTCGTGACGATTCCAAAGGTTCATTATTGAAAACAAATGTTTTGTAACATGGTTATATTCGTGACGATTCCAAAGGTTCATTATTGAAAACAAATGTTTTGTAACATGGTTATATTCGTGACGATTCCAAAGGTTCATTATTGAAAACAAATGTTTTGTAACATGGTTATATTCGTGACGATTCCAAAGGTTCATTATTGAAAACAAATGTTTTGTAACATGGTTATATTCGTGACGATTCCAAAGGTTCATTATTGAAAACAAATGTTTTGTAACATGGTTATATTCGTGACGATTCCAAAGGTTCATTATTGAAAACAAATGTTTTGTAACATGGTTATATTCGTGACGATTCCAAAGGTTCATTATTGAAAACAAATGTTTTGTAACATGGTTATATTCGTGACGATTCCAAAGGTTCATTATTGAAAACAAATGTTTTGTAACATGGTTATATTCGTGACGATTCCAAAGGTTCATTATTGAAAACAAATGTTTTGTAACATGGTTATATTCGTGACGATTCCAAAGGTTCATTATTGAAAACAAATGTTTTGTAACATGGTTATATTCGTGACGATTCCAAATCTTGAGTAACTGTCCGGGAAGTTATCGTTGTCCTTTGTGTTATCTAATCAAGGTATTTACTCGTACCTTAAGTAACTGTCCGGGAAGTTATCTCTGTCCTGTGTGTTATCTACTCAATATATTTACTCGTACCTTGAGTAACTGTCCGGGAAGTTATCGTTGTCCTTTGTGTTATCTAATCAAGGTATTTACTCGTACCTTAAGTAACTGTCCGGGAAGTTATCTCTGTCCTGTGTGTTATCTACTCAATATATTTACTCGTACCTTGTGTAACTGTCCGGGAAGTTATCGTTGTCTTTTGTGTTATCTAATCAAGGTATTTACTCGTACCTTAAGTAACTGTCCGGAAATTTATCTCTGTCCTGTGTGTTATCGAATCAATATATTTACTCGTACCTTGAGTAACTGTCCGGGAAGTTATCGTTGTCCTTTGTGTTATCTAATCAAGGTATGTACTCGTACCTTAAGTAACTGTCCGGGAAGTTATCTCTGTCCTGTGTGTTATCTAATCAATATATTTACCCGTATCCTGAGTAACTGTCCGGGAAGTTATCTCTGTCCTGTGTGTTATCTAATCAAGATATTTACTCGTATCTTGAGTAACTGTCCGGGAAGTTATCTTTGTCCTTTGTGTTATCTAATCAAGATATTTACTCGTACCTTAAGTAACTGTCCGGGAAGTTATCTCTGTCCTGTGTGTTATCTAATCAATATATTTACTTGTATCTTGAGTAACTGTCCAAGAAGTTATCTTTGTCCTTTGTGTTATCTAATCTAGATATTTACTCGTCTTGAGTAACTATCCGGGAAGTTATCTTTGTCCTTTGTGTTATCTAATCAAGATATTTACTCGTACCTTGAGTAACTGTCCGGGAAGTTATCTTTGTCCATTGTGTTATCTAATCAAGATATTTACCCGTATCCTGAGTAACTGTCCGGGAAGTTATCTCTGTCCTGTGTGTTATCTAATCAAGATATTTACTCGTATCTTGAGTAACTGTCCAAGAAGTTATCTTTGTCCTTTGTGTTATCTAATCTATATATTTACTCGTCTTGAGTAACTATCCGGGAAGTTATCTTTGTCCTTTGTGTTATCTAATCAAGATATTTACTCGTACCTTGAGTAACTGTCCGGGAAGTTATCTTTGTCCATTGTGTTATCTAATCAAGATATTTACTCTTACCTCGAGTAACTGTCCGGGAAGTTATCTTTGTCCTTTGTGATATCTAATCAAGATATTTACTCGTACCTTGAGTAACTGTCCGGGAAGTTATCTTTGTCCTGTGTGTTATCTAATCAAGATATTTACTCGTACCTTGTTTAACTGTCCGGGAAGTTATCTTTGTCCTTTGTGTTATCTAATCAAGATATTTACTCGCACCTCGAGTAACTGATCGGGAAGTTATCTTTGTCCTTTCTGTTTTCCGCCCAGGCCGGACTCAAACATAACGTTGTTACGCCTTTGGTTTAATTTTTCGTTAACATTAAGGCGAAACTGTATTCCGAAATGAACTGCATATTTTTAAAATAAACTAAAATGTTGTTAATAGGTTTATTTTTAGAATTTTGCGTACATATACGTTTTGTTGGACACACACGTTACTACGCTAATCAGTATCAACAAAAAAAATAGAAAAACAATTAATGTTCAAAAAGAAAGCCAAGAGAATGTAATNCCGAAATGAACTGCATATTTTTAAAATAAACTAAAATGTTGTTAATAGGTTTATTTTTAGAATTTTGCGTACATATACGTTTTGTTGGACACACACGTTACTACGCTAATCAGTATCAACAAAAAAAAATAGAAAAACAATTAATGTTCAAAAAGAAAGCCAAGAGAATGTAATTAGTGTAGTTCAAATATTCGTACCTTGAGTGAAATGGATAAAAAAAAAAATTGTTCATTAAAATCGATTAACGTGACAAAAAAAGATAAGTGGCTTTGTAATTCGAATTTTGGACTTTTTGAATATATTTTTTTGTGTGTGTGGGGGGGGGGGAAGGTTTTTCCCCACTGATCGATTTCGAAGGCTCATTGTTTTGCCGAACATTAGAAGTCCATTTCACGATCGGGTTGATGTGGGCATATTTTAAGTTGCCCAATAAATATGAAAATACTCATGCGATAAAAAATTATTTTATCGTTTAAAAATTTCGAAAAGTTATTTACATTTCCACGAAACAACAATTTTTTTTTTAATTTGACTTAACGTCTCTTTAACATCTATTGGTCATTCAAGACGGGGGTTTTACCTCCATTCGCTGGAAACTTGCAAACCAGCTACCCACATTGACCTCACCCAGCCTGGGTTGGGCCGGAAAAAGCCAACGATACGTGGTGTTCGTACCTTTTATAATGTCCAAGTACT
>CM022875.1:28764919-28778849 GCA_012654025.1 Pachypsylla venusta
GGGGGGGGGGGGGGGGCTAGGAGTTGGTATGTGTAAAAACGAGAATTGGAGAAATTCTTGCGAAAAAAAAGAGATGCACATGACTCGACTACACTACACTCACGGCTATTTTTATTAATGTATAATACGTGTCCAAAGTATACTTTACACTTCGCCTGGTTCATGGAGGGTCTAAGTTCGATTTTCATTCGGATCAAAATTTTGTAAATACTTAAGTGTGATTAATCTGATTGGTTCATTTAAATTTGAAGTTATACAATCAAATGTCTCGGAACCGTAGGAGTTACTTGGGGATTGGCATTAAAAAATATCTACAAAAAAGTATGCAGGCTGTAATTTGTGAACTGAATTCTACAATAGACCCATAAAAGCCCTTTTATTAAATTCGGACTTTTTGTGCTTGAAAAAAAATCTAGGTACTTTGCAAGCCTTGCTTCCTGGCTTGGAGCCTTAGATAAATCCCTCGATTTGTTCAATAAGATGTAATAGGGAGGTGTCGGCGTGAACGACCTGTTATAACACAGCGGTTAAAGCGCCTAAAAGAAAGAAAGAAAAAAAAATGAAATTTTTTTCTGATAAAAAAAACACACACACAAAATAAACCTCCCCATTTCCTTTATAAAGACAGCTGTGTCTAAGTATGACAACGTTCTGTTTCTCTAATAGGAGAGATTCGAACCCGTTCTGTTTCTCTAAAAACTGAGATTCGAACCCGGAACCCTTCCTCGGTGAGTGTTAGGGCAGGCATTCATTGGTTTATTTCTAACCTCAAGAAATTTGGGCTGTAAATGGAATCTAGTTAGTGTTCTATAGGAAAATAAGTTTGACATTAGTGCCAGTCAAATAAAATAAGTTTCGTACCTTGAAAAACTATAGGAAAATAATAAACCCCATGTGCTCCAAATTGGCAGAGTTATTTTGATACACCCTGAGTATGTCGGTCTCAAGGGAAATACTAATGTAAAATGACATTTAACATAATGACATCTGAACATATTTTACGAACTTCAATTAACACATAAATTATAACTCTCTGTCCAACTGATTACGAATTCCTTTTAGCGAAACACCTTGTTTGCATATTTATATATGTTCTTCCTGAGATTTCAAAAAATAGCATTCGCCAATTTCTAAAAAAAAAAAAAAATCGCCATTTTCTATATCATCTGTTTTGGATTGGTCCCGAGAGAATTTTACTTATAGCTTTAATGATAATTTTTTTGACAAGGGTCAATTAATGACCCCATAATTATCTTACTGTCATTAATTATCATCACCATAAAATAGAATACTTTCTTTTTTACAAAAAAAATATATATATATATTGCATCAGACAATGCATACATTATATGAAATACATGCTGTCATCTGAGATGCATTAACCATGAAATCTGGCAAACTTCTTCCGGTTTTCCGGGGTCTTACATTATTGTTATTAATTCAAAGTCAGTAATTATAATGTGTTTAAATAATTAAATAATTTTTATTATGAAAAATATTTATATTTTATTGAAAATGCCACTTTTAATTATTATTATTTTGGGTAGATAATATTATTTATAGGTATGCTTTTATTTCAAAATATCATGTTATTTTACGTGTACTATTGTACTATGTTTAGAATATTGTTCAATGAGAAGTGTTGTGAATTACTCAACATAAAAGAAGGGATTTATTTTGAGCATTTGGACTTTTGCAAATGAAATTCGAGCCATGGTTTAGGCATGATGCTCATCAAACTTGTTATTCTTGTAGTGATGTTCTTCTCCAACTATTCCCCCGGTTCTGGATTTAGGTTTGAAAACAAAGATGGTTTAAGAGGTATGAATGAATTTACTAAAAAGGTTATTATCATATTTGTAAATATCTAAATATGTCTTCTAATACTAATTCTACCTTATAACATACCATTTTGCCCCTTATTCTAACCTTTTTATTCATAAAGCTTTGTATTCAGCTTTATGAATAAAAAGTTAAAATGTTATGTAACATAATCAAAACTCGAAATCGAATTATTCGAAGGTTTCGCAAATGTCAATCTCGCTGGTTTTTGGTTTGTGATCAAATCCTTTTTCCTTTATATTTCTTCATGATTTATTTATCTATGCTTCCTATGTATTTTCTTATTCGATCCATTTTACTTTTCTTCGTTTATGTATTTCTTATTTTTCGTTCACTGAAAAAAATATTTTGTTTTATTTCATTAATCCCACTTATCTCTCTTTCTCTCATCATCCTTTGAATTTACATTGATTCCATGTATTCCACATATCTCCCTTTCACCATCCTTTGAGTTTACATTGTTCTTCTTTTATTTTGAACTTTTCTTCATTATTTATGTATGTTGTTTTATTTGTATTTCATTGTTGTTACCTTCCTCCTCAAAATATCATCACACTTGATGAAATTTATAAAATTTAATTTTTCATCCGTGAAGTTGAAACTCATTCCATTGAAATAAGAAACAATGCTGTTGAGTTGAAATTGTGTAACACAAAATACAATATGTACATTAGTACGAAATATAGTAGGGATCATTAAAAAAGATTCATTCATTTGAAATAAGGAACTACATAGATAATGCAATAAGTATTTATCATTAAAATAGATCCATTCCATTGTAATAAAAAACAACATTGAGAATATATTATTAGGAACCATAAAACTAGATTAATTCAAGGATTCCGCATTTGAAGGAAGCAAACACAGAATCCTATTACGAAGGTCGTCCTTAGAAAATCCGAGAGATGGTGCAGTTACTATTGAAATATGTTTGTTTTTAGTTAGTGCTGTCACTAGACGTATTTTCATTTTGATATTTTTCTTTAATAAAAACCAATCAAAAAACGCCATCAAGATTATGTACAGGTGCGCTTTTTTCATGCCGGAAATGAAGGAATTGAAATTTTATCAATTAAATGAACATGACGTAGTTAATTACCCTGCCATCCATTGTTCGCCACAGGACTGCGTAATGAACATGACGTAGTTAATTATCCTGCCATCCATTGTTCGCCACTGGACTGCGTAATGAACATGACGTAGTTAATTATCCTTTGATCCATTTTGTTCGCCACAGGACTGCGTAATGAACATGGCGTAGTTAATTATCCTGCCATCCATTTTTCTCCACTGGACTGCGTAATGAACATGACGTAGTTAATTATCCTTTGATCCATTTTGTTCGCCACAGGACTGTGTAATGAACATGACGTAGTTAATTATCCTGCCATCCATTGTTCGCCACAGGACTGCGTAATGAACATGACGTAGTTAATTATCCTGCCATCCATTGTTCGCCACTGGACTGCGTAATGAACATGACGTAGTTAATTATCCTTTGATCCATTTGGTTCGCCACTGGACTGCGTAATGAACATGACATAGTTAATTATCCTTTGATCCATTTTGTTCGCCACTGGACTGCATAATGAACTTGACGTAGGTAATTATCCAAATTTTAATTAGCCTCCTATTGTCTATTAATAAATAAATTGAATTTCTATCTGAACTGATTGAAATTTATAAATACTATCATGCGAGCTATAAATATAGATGATGATCGTAGTGTTGCGAGCAACACAAGATAGGGTCAGTCACATGGTGGTGACATACAGGGTGATATGCTCGTGGTGAATGATGGGGGAGGCAAAATCAACAAAAGCGTTAAAATTCCAATTTTGGTCTGTGTCTTCGGGTACCAGATGAAAAAATTCAAAAGCAGGACTTTTTGCATATCAATTTTGAACCTTTTCGAAACTTTTGGTTGAAATCGAATATACTGGTAGATTCGATTATGAAATTTTATTTATAAAACTATTATGAAGCGTATCCACACCAACACCGTGAATAAAGTCATAGAAGATTTCCAACCTAACCGAGTCCTTTGCACCAATATTTTGCCAGAAATACATCCATCTGAAAAGAACTTGCTAAGATCCACTCGTTCTACCTTGGCCCATCTTCGATCCGGTTGGTGTTGTAGTTTTGGAGTAGCCTTTGACCCAAACGAAGCCAATACATGCCCACTTTGTCAACAAGATGTCCACCATCTTTTTACCTGTCAATCTAAACCTACAAAACTTGACCCAACATCATTACAGACAAGTGATGAAGAACATTATGAAATTTGGTAATGATTCAATTATATACTTGGATTACAACAAACTTGCAGTTCTTGTGCCATTTTGCAGACGTACATAGACCAATGGCTGAAACTCCGGGGACTTCTCATGTTGGCCTGTGATGAACATTCTACAGACTTCATTCTTGGTCATTTACCTTTTTTTTTTTATTTGACATTTCTTTTTTCAAGGAACGCAAACCAACACACTCCCCCAAAAATTTACACATGCATGCTGTCTAATGTGAGTGACCACACGAGCTGTTAATATTTCTTCGAAAAATTTTATCACTCAACACATTTTTCCGACCTGTTAATTTTTTCCCGAATATTTTTCCTAATTAGCGAGCGAACTCTGTCTCGGGACCGATTAATCTTAATTACGCCCGAGATTTAGCGAGATAGGTAATAATGTATATTCCGTAACACAATGATCTCTTGTTTTCGATTCCTCAGAATTTGTCTGAAACAATTCTGGGAATCTTCCCAGATTCCGCTGAAAACTTTGTCATGGATTGTCAATTCCGGATTAGTTCTGTTGATAAAGCATAATGTTAATAAAATGAAATCTGGATATTCGAAAAAGTAATTTGGTTACATTTCGGGCAGGTAATAGCTATAACAGTATTACTTACTTAACTTTCGGTGTCCGACTGAACACCAGTGGTGTTTTTAAATATTCGCCACTTGTAGTCCTTGTTATTTGCAAGGAAAAGATTCTCTTCTAGTCAGGGTTCTTTCAGGTTTGGGCAGATAATTAGAAAGGTTTCAGATAATCAGAAAGGTTTGCTAGGATTCTTTCCTGAGAGTTTGTCGATAATAATGGAAACGAGTGTCAATGTGCTTAAACAAGTACTTTTTGACGCCAACTTTTTCTAAAATGTTGGCCCATTAATGGAAGATTGGTTGCTGAATATCGTTGAAGCATTCAGAAGTACAAGTGCGCCTGATTGATATGAATAGTTCTTTAGATTTATTCGTGCACCCAACTTATAATACTCGGTTAGACAAGTTATAATACTCCTTGGAATCTTTGTGGCATAAGATTGTATATTTCAAACATGGAATCTTTGTGGAATAAGATTATATATTTCAAACATGAAATTCTATTCCACAATGCGATGTCCACATATCGGAAACATAGAATCTCAATATTTTTCTTCCTTTGCTTACAATTTTTGGCTGTTGAACTCATTGGCATTGCTTAAGCATATAATTTGTCATTCAAATGTATCAACAGTTTTGGTACAAGCAAAGTTTTTTTCCCATATTTGAGTGTTTTGCATATTTCGTCTCGAAACATTTTGTTTCTCAGTTTCTCCAGTATCTAAAAGTGCGTTTATTGTATCGTTTCAACAGATGGTTCGAAAATGGACCAATATTTTCGAAGACTAGATGAAAATACCTATAAAAATCTAGCGCTGCTAAAACTGTCTACTCCAGTTTTCCCCTTATAATCCATGTTTAACTGCTTTCGAGTTCTTCACTCCGAGCAGTTGTAAATGTTTATTTTTTTAGTCCCAATTTTCATTGGATATCAATACAATCAAATGTACCTATATATTACAGGCCAAATTGGTTTTTAAAGAAAAGCCCATTTACACTGGCTGAACATACACAAGCATCGAGCATTCGTGATCGTTGCTCGAGCATTTCTGACGATCAATTACTCGAGATCAGGCTCGAGCACAAACGAGCATTCGCTTCGATCATGATCGGCTCGCGGCGACTTGTTACACTGCCTGAGCCTAGAACGAATGCTCGTTCGTCACCTCCGTTCGCGATGAATTTTCGGGCAGTGTAAATGGGCCTTAAGATAAACTAGTTAATTCTTGGACAATCTAATTCATAGTGATTCCTTACAAGATTTTAGTCGAGACATGGCCGTAAAAATGTTTTCTAACCTCTCTAGTTGAGGAATAGTACAAATAGATACAATACGATGTGCTGTTATTTTATTTTGTACTTTTCTTTACTATTATACTACCCTTTCCCAAACAGAGAGGTTACGAAATTTTTTTACATCAAAAAAACCTTGTGAGGAGAAATTTTCCATGTCCCCGTCAAGTAATCATTATGTAATCAGTTTTTTTACTTTCCTTAGCCTATAAAAAGAAAGTATTGTAATGGGCTGAAATTTTCCATGTCGAATATTCAATGCCGAAACACGTTTTGGGGTCCCCAGAGCCCAAATCTCGAGTTTCAGCGATTGGTCCGTGTTTGTGTCTGTCTGTGAACAAGATATCTCAAGAACGGCAAGTGCTAGAGACTTGAAATTTGGTATGTATGTCAGTTTTATGCCATGAACGGCAAAATAAAGTTTGGTGGAAATCGAATATACCGGCAGTTTTATGTCGTTTTTTAGTGGTTTTCGCATATCCTACTTAAAATGAGAACGGTAATAGGTAGAACTTGAAATTTGGTGTCAATTCATATCAATTTCATACAAGAAATTGAAAAATACAACTTAAGCTGAAGTGTAATATATCAAGAAGTGTAATATATAATTGTATTCCCGCTCTGGGAACTTCAAAACGTGTTTTGGCATTGAAAACTCGACATCGAAAATTTAAGCCCATTACAATACTTTCTTCTTATTTATAGATAAGGAAAGTAGTGTGATGTTCACACCACATTTTATACAATTGTAATTCTGCCTAGTTAATCCAAAGGATATTGGATATAATTTCCGACATGGCCCTTGCTCGCCTTCTATAGATTGCCCACGGTGTTTTGTATTTTGGTATTTTGGAAATCCACCCCCCCTACCNCCCCCCCCCCCCCCCCGAATCTCAAGGGAGTACTGATATGAATAGAGCAACAAAATGAAACTATTTTATTTTTGTTTGTAATTTTGGTGATGAAGTCTAGGCCTAATAATGAAAAGTCGTGCATTGCTGATGCTGACGTCAAACACAATATAATATAGGGCAAATAATCCCATGTTAAAATGTAAGAATTGCACAATTTTAATGTGCGTGCGTGTGTGTGTCGATCTACTGACGTGTTAGACCTAGAAAGTAAAGATTCGTCTTTCAACAGTTTTGTATCGAGAACATCAACATTTGATAGCAGCCAAATACATAACACGACACATTGTTACTTCTTCTCTGTGTTTATGATAGGCTCTCCTGATATTTTTTATTAAGAGGCAGTGCCTGCTTCGCAAGCAATTAATACACTACACATTGTTACTTCTCTGTGTTTATGATAGGCTCTCCTGATATTTTCTATTAAGAGGAAATGCCTGCTTCGCAAGCAATTAATACACTACACATTGTTACTTCTCTGTGTTTATGATAGGCTCTCCTGATATTTTCTATTAAGAGGGGGGGCCCACAAATAATATCTGTCACGTCACTCTCTGGCATAAAATCACGTCGAGCCTTTGCTTCAATGACTAAAAAAATCGTCCTTTAGAAATGCGTCCTTCTGTTGACAAATGTTTTTTGCAAATTCATTTTAGGAAATACACTAATAGCTGTCTGAACTGTAGACCTCACTAATTTAAAATTGTATATTTTATGAATATGATAAATGTTCCTGATATTATTATTAATTGTGGCGGCCTTTCCTTTCGGAATTCCAAGTGCTGCGTCCACTAGTTAGGACTATTGCACACCAATTTTTCCACGTCTAATATCATCTCTCACCCAGCTCTGAAATTGCCGAACTCCTAATGAAGTTCAGCAAAGATTCTACTGAGTTAGAGTGTATCTCTATGAGTTTAGAACTCGGGAACCCTAGCGTTCTGAAGCGTTGTAGCGCCATATATGGGCAGTCAAATATAATGTGCGAAGCCGTCTCCTCTTCTTCTCCACACATCCTGCACATCGCTGTTCCTTTGTTGACCCCTATAGTTTTTAGGTGTTTCTTTAGAGCACAGTGACCCGTCAGCAGCCCAATCACCAGTCTGATGTCACGTCTGCTGAGATTCACAATTTTCTTTGCTGTTTTCTCTGAGGGGCCAGTAATCATCCTCTTAGGGAAAGGAAGTCCCGTGACCCCGTTCCAGGTCTCCTTGTGTTTTTCAAGACCCTGTCTTATATAGCTGCCTTGGCCAAGCATTTCGCTATGCCAACCGCCGGCTGCGTGCCAGGGAAGGCTGTCGAGGAACCGGCTCTGGCTAGCTCATCAGCTTTTTCATTTCCCTCAATGCCCTCGTGTCCAGGTACCCAATTTATATGGATCCTGTTCCTCCTGGACACCTCATTGAGGAGCTGTTTACACTCCCAAAACAACTTGGAGTTGGTTAGGTTTGCCTCAAGAGCCTTTAGGGCTACTTGACTGTGTGTGTAGACCGAAATTGTACTATTGTTTAGGTCCATTTTTCTACACAGTTGCAGGCATCTGAGAATGGCATATACCTCAGACTGGAACACCGTAGTGTATGTCCCCAGTCCTACTGATAGTTGTATCCTGGGGCCGACTCCGTAGACTCCAGTTTAGGAGCCATCTGTATAGAATACAATATCTCCTTTTATTGCATTGTCCCTTTTCTTCTTCCAATAGTCCCGCGCCTGGGTGCACGTTTTTACCGACGGAGTAGGACAATGTTTTGTAGTCATGTGACCTGGTAGCATGATTAGTCTTTCATCGTTGATGATAGTTTTGATTCTTGAATGTCTAACCCAAAGAAACACTTCGTGTGCAAAAAAAAATCGCCAAGAAAATCTTCCTTAACAAACAAACATTAAATTCATGTGGTTCATCTCTCCCCCCAAAAAATCTGCTGAAAATTGTAGGCACAAAGGAAGTGATATCATATAAGTGCCAAGTTTATGTCACCTCTAAACAAATTCTCCACAAAGGAGGTGATATTATATGAGCGCCAAGTTTTTGTCAACTAAAAATTATTTACCTCCCCGGGCACTTGGCGCACATTTAACTAATATTAATTCATGTCTGACTATTGTCTTTTAACTATTCACTGCAAGTACCTATAGGCCATCAATATTCCGGTAAAATGTGCGCCAAGTGCCCGGGGAGGTAAATAATTTTTAGTTGACAAGAACTTGGCGCTCATATGATATCACCTCCTTTGTGGGGAATTTGTTTAGAGGTGACATAAACTTGGCACTTATATGATATCACTTCCTTTGTGCCTACAATTTTCAAGAGATTTTTTGGGGGGGAGACGAACCACATTAATTTAATGTTTGTTTGTTAAGGAAGATTTTCTTGGCGTTTTTTTTCTTTTTGCACACGAAGTGTTTTTTTGGGGGGATATCATTTATTTTTTCCTTATCCATAGATAAAGTTCAGTAACTTTAAAAATCTCAGTTCTTACGGTCTTCATACTTAAAAAGCCCTTCATACCTCATATCAAAAATATAAAACCTAGAAAATTGGAACACAGATTTTCTTTACTATTTAGGTTGGCAGGAAAGTTCTGAACTTTCATAAGAACTTTCATCCCTTAGAAATACTCAGTGATAAAAGTGATAGATAAGCGGGTTTTGCGTATGCTGCTTAAAATGAGAATGGAAAGAGCTAAAACTTGAAATTTTGTGCCTAATCATATCAATTTCATACAAGAAATTGAAAAATACAACTTCGAGACGGCGCGGCGGTGTTACTTACAAATCAGCTACCCATATTGACCTCACACAGTTTGGGTCGGAAATTCCCAGCATTAGGAGGGTGCGAACCTCGCCACACTTCGTGGTCACCCACTCACTTTAAACTCAGTGGACGTTGCTTAACTTCAGTGATCTAACGGGAACTGGTGTATTCAAGTGCAATAGACCCTGACTAAATGTGTCTTATTTTCATTAAAATATGAATTAATATTTTTAATGGTCCATAATATATATTTTTGATGGGTTTGGTGGCTACATCAAAAAATTTATGACACTATCATTTTTTCAGGTAAAAAATACGTATTGGAATGGTAAACAAAGAAAAGATAATAAATTTAAAACAATAGACCAAATAGTCAAAAAAGTACCCTTCTTTCTTTTTTTAATATGAATAAAAAGAAAGAACTTTTATATAGGAATGTATTGTATTTAATTTAATCAAAATTAGAAATATCAATTGTTTTGCCGTTTGATAGATTTTCGAAAATTCATGCCGACACTATAAATGGCAAATTGGTAAACCATACCAAATTTCATCAAGATTGGAAAATCTGGGGGGAAGTTATAGACAAATAAAATTTTGCCCATGTATTTCATATAGGAGAAAATTATTCGGAAAAGCGTTTGTGACTCGGTAACCGTTTTTCAGTTTTAATTTTTTTTGGAATAAAACACTCCACAGCGGATCAGTTTGGCATAACTTTTATATACCTACATTACCTACCTTCCATGTGAATAGAGCGATAATTTACCGAAAAAATCATGTGATTCATTTTATATTTCAAAACACGTAATTCGAAAACTGTGCATTTATCGAAAACAATACTTCTAACCAGGAAATATTCTGACTACATGATAAATCCGTCCTCAAAATTTTGCATTGATACGATAAAGTGTTGCTATAATTATGCTTTGTAGAGTAGCTAAAAGTAAGTAAAAAGATTGAGAAAGTCGAAAAACTCGAAAACAGTTGAAACTATAAGAAAAATATGGACTATGAAAAATAGCAATTGGAAAAGATAATACATCTACAAAATTTCAGCTTTCTAAGAACAACAGTAGCAGAGATACCGAAGATATTATGCCGAAGTTTTTTTTTTCATTTTTTTCATATTTGGCAGCCCATAACTCGAAAACCGTGCATTTGTCGAAAATATTATTTCTAACAAGGAAAAGTCCTGACTATATGACAAATCATTTCTGCAAATTTCACATCGTTACGATAAAGCGTTAATATACGTATGCCGTATAGAGTTGCCAAAATTTATGTAAAAATTCAAAAAGTCGAAAATCTCAAAAACAGTTAGAGTTATATATTTTTTTTTTTTTTTTCAAAATATAAAATATTGATATAGCAAGAAGTAATACACCTACAAAATTTCAGCTTTCAAGGACAATTAGTACTAGAGATATAGAGGGTGCCGCTAAAGCGACAAAGGGTGTCGGCGGCGAGTTTTTTTTATGAAAATCTCGAGTTAAGGCCAGAAGAACACCATAATATATATAAAATCCCGCCACTTAGATTTTAACACAGTGACCGTTGTAAGCGCGGGGTGGAAAAAAACAAGAAAAAAAAGTATGAATTTTTGATAATTTTTAGAGTGCTCGAAAAAGGCGTTTCCTTTGACGGACCTAGGTAAGCTAAAAGTTAAGCTTCATCTATTGCACTTGCCAAAGACGAATATAAAAAAAAAAATTAAAAAAGTTTAGTTAAAAAGGGTCAGAATTGAAAGTAAAGATATACCTACAAACTAGGTTTAGCGTACTTATACCACGCTCGTTTTGTATTTCTTGGCGTTGCAAAACTAGCGTTTTGCTTGATCCATGATTTTTTGGTCATCCATTGATTGTTGATCTTCAGCCTGCAAGATCCTTGCCATTCCCTTGATATAGATATCAAGTGGTGGAATGTTTAATAGAGCCTCCAGCGCAAGAGTAGGCGATGTTCTATCACTCCCGTAATGCCTAGACAGGCTTGTCTTTGGTATTACAGTTGCTGGTTCTACCTTTGGCTACCAAACAAGTGCCCGATAGGTTATCATATCTCAGAAAACTTTTGGGGTTGCCAGTTCTGATCGGAGTGATCTTCCTGTGCTCCGCAAAGATCTTTTTCAGGTCCAATAGAATGTGCCTGCTCCATAGGAGTATCATCATTCCTCTTTTCTGATATTTTTGAGTTAGACCTTCACTTTTTGGAGATTTTCCTCTCACAACAACATCTTTAGACATGTTTGGTTTTTCTGTTAGGGTCTCCTTCCCTTAGCCTTTGAGGACCCCTCTTTATAACACTCAAGGCAGCAGCTGGTTTTCTGTCAGGGTGTCCTTTCCTTACTTATATTACTTTAGCCTCTTCATCAGTTCCATACCTACTGAAGAAGAGTTTCCAGTCTGCACTACGGGGAAGTATAAGATAACTCGGAGCAATTCCTTCACTTTGGTGCCACTAGGTAGGTAGTTTAGCAACAGCCGCTACTGAGTAGAGAAGGGGTCTCTACCAGGCTTTGCTCATGGCAGACAAATGTTCCTGATAAGTTTCAGTAGGATTGGACATGGACAAGTTGTTTTAGAGGTATCGTAGTACAAAAAGACAATAGTAAAATCGTGGTGTTAAACTTAGAACTCACTTCGTTCAGTCAACAAACCAACAAACAGTAGGACTAATAGACTTCGTTTTTTTTCACCAGGCAAAATGTCACGCTTTTTCTATGCGATCCATATTTGTTTTACTTAAATAAATTTCTAAATTTGAAATTTGACGGCGGCAAACCCAAGGGATTTTTTTTTTTAATGGTTTATATCCATATATTTATGTGGATACTAGCTGCTTCCCAAAACTTAGTATTCATCTTTCCCCGTGGCTGTAGAATTCTTGATGACTAATATTGAGTCCGTTTTTTTTCTATGCGATCCATATTTGTTTTACTTAAATAAATTTCTAAATTTGAAATTTGACGGCGGCAAACCCAAGGAATTTTTTTTTTTTTAATGGTTTATATCCATATATTTATGTGGATACTATCTGCTTCCCAAAACTTAAAAGGACAAAAATTGAGTTCGTTTTTCTTTCTTTGTAAATATAGGAACATCTTTCATAGCTGGAATACAAACCAACATATAGTGGACTTAATTCTTCTTGCAAATTTTGGGTGTTATAGTTTTGGTGAGTCCAGCACTCTCGGTCATTTTTGATATCTCTCACGGTTCGGGCTATGTAATTGAAAAGGACTTTTTTAGCGATAACCCATTTCCATGGGAAGTTACTAAAATGAAACTATTCCAAATTTCAATGTTTCTACTTTTAACCATCGCATCATCGAGCTGCGTTCATTATAAGTCACTATGTTAGTATAAGAACTGGGCTTTGTGTTTTAAGCAGGGTTTCCGAGAGAAAATCCGACGCCGTTACAGGCCCTTTTACTAAAATGAACAAATTTTTAAGGGTCCCTCCAAGAGCTCGGGCCCGAGGGATTACCCCCGTCCCCCCTCTCGGTGACTCTGGTTTTAAGTATAGATTTAAATTTCAATCTACTGGAATTCTGGAGGTAGCTCATTGTACCCAGTATACCCCAGATCTGGCATAATCTTGTTTTGGAGAATAAAGTGTTTTTCTGTCAGCAATGTCCCGCTTAATTATTCTAGTTTTGAATATTTATCCTAATTTTGAGTATTTATCCTATAGTTTTGAATAATTATAGTTTTTAATATTTATCGTAGTTTCAAAAGTCTCCTCGGACACCTAATTTAGCCCCAGGTATATTATGTTATTCATAATTTGTGTTAATCACGCCCCCGCCATTCTCTCATTCTTAGGCCTAATAAAATGGTGATAATTTTGATCTTATTTTATTGCACGATACTAAAAAACTGCATCTCACATGCAATATCTATTTATGGTGTATCACACCACAATTAGGCCAGGCAAATAAAAATATATTTTTAATTTGCACCAACTCTTTATACCGGGCGTTGTGCGATTTGTGTCTTTTTGTTCTATTATTTGTCGTATGAATGTTTACATTCACCAACTCTTTACACCGGGCGTTATGCGATTTGTGTCTTTTTGTTCTATTATTGTTATATGAATGTTCACATTTACCAACTCTTTATACCGGGCGTTGTGCGATTTGTGTCTTTTTGTTCTATTATTTGTCGTATGAATGTTTACATTCACCAACTCTTTACACCGGGCGTTATGCGATTTGTGTCTTTTTGTTCTATTATTTGT
>CM022875.1:28791356-28810306 GCA_012654025.1 Pachypsylla venusta
TTTTAGAGATTTGGTCCCCAAAAAAAAAAACTGTTTGGTGCCCTGCGATATCGAGAAAAAGGAAAATATGGGTCGGGCTTGTTACCATTGATCAGACCAGCGGTTTGGCTCCCAGAGCTCTGCACACGATTCCGCACGTATGACGCCATATGTGGAACGTCGGACATATCGGTTTTTTGGATCCCATGCCTCCAAATATTTCCAAACTTCAAAAATGAAAATATGGCCCAAAAGCAATAGCAAGGAAATGACATATATGATCTCTATTTTGGGTTTCGGGTTCCCGTCAAACGTTTTTTTAGGCCAAAATATTTCCAAAATTTCTGCAGGATTACAATACTTCTATAGGAAGAGAAAATTCAGAATAAAAAAATTAAAAAATACCACTAAAATGGGAACAATTAAATCTCCATTTCATTTTCATCTCTGAGGGTGGGGGGGGTGACCCCCCAATTTCACAATAAAATTCAGTGAGAATTCATACCTACAAAGATATTACTAATTTCATTCCTATATGAATTTATGCAGTCGGCAAATTGCAGTGGTGAGTCGGCATTTTCATACATTTCACCCCCCCACAATTTCCACCCTCGCTACNCAAAAAAAAAAAAAAAACATTCTCCATGAATTGCAAAAATATTAATTTTTTTGTTGTTCTAAATTAGGTACCAATTTTTTGTATCGATTCCAAAGTTTCATTAACTCAAAGTTTTCTTCTTTAACTTCACACTTTCCCAATTCTATTTGGGGTCGGCGTTGCTTTCCTTAATTCTACCATGCCACAACCTTTTGTTCTTTGCCTACTCTCGCTGGCTACGTGCTCATTAATTCAAAATAATTAAACTAAAATAGCATGGAATCTACGTACTTTCCCACTAAAATTTAGGAAAGTCAGGCTAATGCTTTACGTTGCACAATGCGCATCACTTAATGAGTTTGTAACAAAGATCAATGAAATTTATCACCTTGCATACACCAGTTGCCGTCAGATGACAGGAGTCAAGAAACATCAGACTTCTTTAGTACTCGGATGTCGGTAAGTCCGAGGGGGGGGATAGATCCCCTATACTCCCTATAGAATCTGTTTCGGAATACACTCAGTAGCTGTTGTTGATTTCAACGAAACAAAAGAAGGTGACAGAAAGTTTTTTTTTCGGTTCATGAGGTACACCGTTTGGCTGGAGGGCTCACTTCTGAGAGTCTCCTTCCCCTCTCTTTATAAATCTTCAAATATGCAGTTACCATACGTACGTACCCTCGTTTGGTTTATTTTGCTAACCCCTGTATTAATTGAAATTTTTAATTAGGATGTGTGTCCGAGTCCGAGCTGTGTGTGGTGTGTGTAGGTAATAGATTTAATTAATAAGAGCTTCTATGGCCAAGATACTGCTTTGATTGGCATGATGAATGCACTACAATGAAGTGACAAATTACACCGGCTATCAGCGTTCTTAATTCTTAATGAGTTCTATCTATGAATGGTCTTTGCATTCCACTCAAGATAATATACATCTTTTCAGCAGTCCATCTGGTCTATCACATGGACATAGTATTCGGGGAACTCGGGTACAATTCCTGGCGGGATTGGAAATTTTTCAACCTAGTGCTTGTGATTTTGGGATGCTCTCAGCATCGTGAGACGTGAGATACTTTAATGTGAGTAACGACCATTGGCGACATTACCAAAGAAAAAAATATTTGGTTTAAGAGATGATTTGTATATGAGGCTCTTAGTAATGCTGTAATACCGACAAAAATTGTGAAGAGGTCGTTAGGTCTGACCACAAAGAAACTCTAAATTTACATTTTACACATTCCGTCGCTCTTAACTTCATAGCATTTGACACAAGATTGACTGAAAATTATAATTTGTGAAGCCTGAATCCACTTGAAAATACCAGGATTTTTTAGGATAAGCTGTCTCGCCCTCCCTTCTCAGTTGACTTTAAAAGAATATTCATCTGAGATATCAATTTCAAATTTTGTCGGATCAAAATCATTTTTTAAAAAAAAATGAAAAAGTCACATTAAGATAAATTTACGTTAAAATATTTTTATTTAATTTTTTGAAAATAAATCCAAGGCCAACGCATCACAATGAATGATTTTACTTTTCATGTTTGTTATAATTTGTTCGTTCCTAGCATTTTTTATTATTTTGTTTGAAAAGGTAATAATATACGTAATATCTGCATTAAAATGAATTAATCTATTATTTATTCAAAATAAAATGTCATTCCTCAGTGATAATGTATTTATTACGTATGTAGTTATGTACTTCAAAAGATATTATTCGAACAAAAGAATTACATATGGCAAGATAATTATTTTTCATTGTGGTTAAGTGTTTTACATTATTCTTTAATTATTTGTCATAGGGCGTTTTAGATTTTTTATTTTTCAATTCTTAAAGACCTTAAAGTTTATTTTGTTTCTCTGAGGTCGTGATTTCTTTGTTTTAATGTATGATTTATTATCATTTATTAGAAAATTGAACTTTATTATTATTTTGGAAAATAGATCATCCTTGAGATTGAGAGAAGTTACTTGAGGGTCACATCATCACGAGCCATTTGAGCTGGTGGTGTAATTTTATACTCTCTTGTTTTTCTCACTGCTCTTCTAATATATTTCATTTCCGAGGTTTGTATCATCTGCTTTTCCTTTGATGTTAATACTGCGCTTTCTAATCCATAAGTCAGTGTTCATTTTAGATGTTAATACATAACATCTAAAATGAACATGATAAAAAAATACTACCAATCGAAAGATTGAAAAGAAAAAAAATCAAACATTCATAAGATTTTGAGGGATGTATGATAGTTTCTTCATAACTTACGTTTACTTGTTGGTAATTAACAGTCAAGTGTTGTTCGTAATTACTGTTTGTCACAGTCTAGTAACTGTACAATATACATCCATCCATCCACCTCACAGAATCAACGTTACATTTCTCAATGGCATAAACACATTTACTAAATTGTGTGCTCGTTGGTTGCACATGGGCGAACTTTCTTGCATTCTTATATTATGACTTTTCTTACGTATTTTGCACTGGTTAAAATAAAAGATGTACAACCTCAACTCTCTATTTTTCTTTAATGGCGACGTTGTCGTTTTCGATGATAGTCAGTATGAGACTCCACCTTTAAATAATTTTTGTTTATTGTTATTTTCGGTCTCCGAGAAACCCAGAACAGAGTCACAAAAGAACTTTTTTAGGTCAAAAGGCTCCTACAGCCCGGAGTCCTACCAACCCAGAAGTACGTGTACCTGTAGTATAGGTAATATTTTGAAACACTTATATGGGTAGTGAAGAAATCATTTTCGTCATCTTACTCTTTATTCAAAAGTGGCATCATCGTGTCCGATGGTAGCCAAATGTATGGGACAAAAGTTCCAGATATGTTTTAGTCTTCCGCTAATTTTTTTAATTGTCATCATACATCTGTTCTTGGAGGCTAATAATTGACATGGGCCCCCAGATTGTCATAATTATTGCAATATAAATACATACGTTAGTGTACTTGGCCCGGGAGGTTGTCACCCTCAAGTAACTTCTTACAATCTCAAGTATGATTTACTTTTCCTCATGGAAAGTTAGCAATTTATAAATGGATTGGAAAAAAATTACACCTTTGGTGCTCTCACAAAAACCTTGATAATATACTTTGTCATTTTTAGCTTGCAATCCACCTGTGACCGGCACCTTGTATTCTTGCAGGGTTTGTAAAAAAAATGCTGCAAAAGCCATTTTAGACAGTCGTAACGCAATACATTTGGTTCTATTTTTGATGAACACTCGATTTGATTAAATTCTTTGGCATTTTTAGGATAGGTCCCTAAATAGTTCCATCAGTGAAACCTGTACAGATTTTTCCTCACATACACAATCCTAAGCTTAAAAATATAGAAAAACTCTTCAATAAATCCATAAAAATTATATTGAATTAATATGGGTGATTTCGTCGATGGAGGTATATTGAACCGTCTCGAATGACCAATAGATGTTAAAAAGACGTTAAGCCAAAAAAAGAGATAAATTGGTGAAGAAGCTCTACGGATCTTTTTGGTGAACGTTTTCCTTTAACCAAAAAAAATGAAAATAACGAACACACTATAAAATTCTACAATTTTAAAATATTATTCTTTGCGCGTATTTCGGATTTTATTTCTTGACAATGGAGTAAATCCGAAATACGCGGTTCGAATAATATATTAAAGTGGTAGAACATAAGTCAAGTGTTTTTTCAAAATTTTCATTTCTTGTTTGTATTTACAAATTCTGCAAAGTGTTTCAAGGATTTCATACTCTACATCATGAATTTTGATCAAATCCTGCTTTCGGTTTGACTCGTTCTATCTAAAGTTTCCTTACAACTTTATAATCCCCTATCTTACATCATGATACCTCTTTAATCTACTTAACATACTGTTTCTCTTACAAGTATGTTTTTTTTTTTATTGAAATCGGATCACAGTGATTACGTCTGATGAAGATGGTTTCAGTAAGCTCCTATGCATTTCATCTTGGTGAAAGATTATTATTGTTGTACTTGCTGAGGTAGTTATCTGAACACTTAGTTAAAGAGAGAGAAAGTGTTAATCCATATGTTTATATGTTCACAATAAATCAATGAACGTGTTATTGTTCAATGAATCATTTATTACTTCTTGTGTGGTGTGATCGTTTAATTAATCTTTCTTCAATTTCTCAATTGATTTTTTCAAATTTTTCATTTGTCTATTAAATTTTCTCAACAATTTGTCCTCCCAAATTTGAAATTTAACTTTTTTACTTTATTTTTTTCTCGTGATGTAAAGGAAAACAAAGTATTGTTATAGTGAACTTCATTGAGTGCCGTTTTTTTTATTCCGTTTATTTTCAAGATCAGTTTGTAAAAAGAATTTTAATGTTTTCTGTGCCACCATTTTTATAGCTATGTTTCGCAAATCTGCGAGCCAGCCTAAACTCAGCTTAACAACCTAATACTACTCCTCACGTTCCGCAGAGGTTGACGTTTTTTTATTCCGTTTATTTTCAAGTTCAGTTTGTAAAAATAATTTTAATGATTTCTGTGCCATTTTTCTATGTTTCGCAAATCTGCGAGCCAGTCTAAACTCAGCTTAACAACCCACTACACTACTACTCCTCTCGTTCTACACTGGTTACGTACGTAAGATGTAATCTATCGAGCATACCGCTCGGATTGCATTTAAACGGTTATACATTGGTGATATTAATACGAATGTAAAAGTCACATTTATTCTAATTTTTTTTTCTCTCATCATCTCCAAATTAAGTTCGGCTAAGCACAGCTAGTTCGAAATAAATATCCTTTTGTTTTTCGATAGCTCTTCAGAAATAATTTTCTTTTGATTCAGATCCACATGAGCTTTCTTTTCGTTGTCTAATTGATGATTTTAATATAAATAATTGGACATTTGGTTTAGTGTAATACCTTATTAAATTTTTGGTTTAGTGTAACTTTTTTGGTATTATTTTTTGAAAATGAAATAATTGCGCAGTATGTTTTGCTCTTATAATAAAACTTGGTTGAGACCTCGACTGAAGAGATGGGGATCAACTGGATCCTGGGTGAGTAATATCATCATTTGCGATGGCTATGAATTGTATTTGAAGAGTCCACAAGAATTTTTTGTTGGATAGTTTGTCTTTGTTACACTGAGCAAATGATTTACTACTTATTTACATAAAGATTGTATATGATCCTGAGGGTAGGGGCCTTGTATAAGTTCATCGTACTTACAAAATAATGATTTTAAGAGGGCCCGAATATTTTCTCCTTCGACAACCAACTTTAGAGTAAAAAAAAGATTTTTCTATTTTTTTAGTGGATTAAAAAAAGATGTGCCCCGGAACCGCTATTGCATTACTTCAGGGAACTTCTTTTTACATCCATGCAAATGAGAAAACGCAAAAAATAGATTTTTTTTCTCCGGGCGAGATTCGAACCCTAAATTTCTGAACCAAGAGTCAGTGGACTTAACGACTCGTCCACGGAGATTGACAGAACAACCAACCCTGTCTGATAGGTTACAATTTAACCCGGTTTGACAAGTCTACTATTAACATAGTAATAAGCACACGATCAACAAGTGGATAGGTACTCTGTTCAACCTAAAAAATCTCGGAATCTACTGAACCTATAAATTTGGAGGGTAATATCACAACTAACACTCATCCTCACAATGGTGGTCGGTCCTACGGACTAGGGCGACTTGGAGCGCCTAGAATCACATTTCCAGTCAAGGAACATCAAAGTCGGTAACTTCATATCAATTTATTTCTGGAAATGGGACGGTGACTATGAGCTCTAACTCTAGTTTTGTATTAAACACCTCAATTGTGCATCAATAAACAATAGATCCTTGCGTGGAAAATTACCAGAAGGCGAAGTTAAAAAAAGAGCTCAAATTAATGTGAGGACAAAATGCTGCCTCAACTCGGGATTGAACCTTCTGGTTTACCACAATAACACTGAGGCAGTATCAATAAGATATATTATTGATAAAAAAAAAACTCTTGGGTGAAAGGTAACTACTGGCCGAGGTTAATGCCTGAGTCATTTTCTACCCCCTAAACCCTTCATTTCTCTATTTTCTTGTAATCAATCAGCTCTATTTTCATGTAATTAATACTCAAATCTGCTTCAGCTTGGATTGAACCCACGCCCTTCTGTTTACCAGACGAGTGCTTAACTACCGAGACACCCTATTATGATTAAAATCTTTTATTAATCTTTTATTGTCACATCTCAGCCTCCCTCTCTCACTCTTTGCGACTCTGAGATTTATAATTCCATTTGTCTCAAATGTACAAAGTGGACATATGCCACACGTTCCCAATCACGCTATCACCATCAATAATGAATACTGAATGAGCAACAGGAACGTCATGCTGTCTCAGCACCATCAAAACCTTATCACTTAATACTCATCTATAACTCTATTATTTAGTTTCCTTGTCTTTTTAGTGAATCTACTGCATTTGGTTGCGGTTTTGTGAGTGAGTGAGTGAGTGAAACGACTGATATTTTTCTGTAGTAAAATTTGTCTAAAAAGGTTTTTTTTTTAAAAAAAAAAAAATACAAGTAGTTTACTAAATATTTTTTATATAAAATTACACTATTGGTCGTGTTAAGGTTACAATTATGAAGAAAAACACGGCTATTTTCTATTCGGTAAGATTATTATAAACTTTTTTTTTCCTTTCGCTTTTTATTGATTTTGGGGGAAGGGGGAAGATAAAATTTTAATAATTGTAATTAGGTGCTTAGTTTGATGTGATTGAAGTCTAATAAGTGTAATTAGGTGGTAAGTTTGATGTGATTGAAGTCTAATAAGTGTAATTAGGTGCTTAGTTTGATGTGATTGAAGTCTAATAAGTGTAATTAGGTGGTAAGTTTGATGTGATTGAAGTCGAATAAGTGTAATTAGGTGCTAAGTTTGATGTGATTGAAGTCTAATTAAAGTGTAATTAGGTGCTAAGTTTGATGTGATTGAAGTCTAATTAAAGTGTAATTAGGTGCTAAGTTTGATGTGATTGAAGTCTAATAAGTGTAATTAGGTGGTAAGTTTGATGTGATTGAAGTCTAATAAGTGTAATTAGGTGCTAAGTTTGAAAACAAACATGGTAGGATTAGACATATCTTCTTCTTCTTCAACTTCACTTTTTCCAAAATCTAATTGCGGTCGGCGTTGCATTCCTTCTTCTACCATGCCACATTGCCACAACCTTTTGTTCCGTGCCTACTCTCTTTAGCCGTAACTCTCCCCTGGCCCGACTGACGTCTCACAGTATCTATAGAAACTGCGTAGAAATTCGCTTTTTCCTAATGATCTCTCATTATTGGTTGAAGCAGAGTTTTTTAAAGACTGGATGCCCTTCCTAACACCAAACCTTCTGTATATACTCGAGCTTAGAACCGTTGCCTATTGAAGCTGGCTGGCTTCCTCCCCTCGGTGACTAGATTTAGAATGAGTCATATGAAGGTTCCTCGTTTCCCCACTCCTTGAAATTATAAGGATAGCATTTATTCTATTTGATTGAATTGCCTTTGATTAATGATTGTCTTGACATTTGACACAACACACAACTTGGTACCCATTGTTTGGCACAGGATGGACCAAAAGTTGACATTGGCACAATCTTTCGCGATAAGCTCAGTGTAGTTGAAGTGTCCTGAAATATTTTCGCCCTATGCTGACTGACTTATAATCAATGTGTTTTGACAAGGGCCAAACGTAGAGACCAGAAATAAAAATAATTAAGGAAAAATTTAAAGTTCAGCTGGAAGTAAGCTGTCGCCAAAAATGGCTTTCTTTCGTGGTATCACTATACAGCCCAAAACGATAGCACATAAAAAATATAGGAAAGGGCCCAAACCGTAAAAGATATCAAAAATGTCTGCGAAGCCCCCCCCCCTTCAAAATTATTGGTTCCTATCTCAAGTAAACAATTTTTCCTATCGTACTCGGGTTACTTTCTAGTCACCTTGTTTTCTACATTGATAACTGTGTGCTGCCCCCTCCCAAAAACACGCGCGAGTTCCCCAACTTTGTGTATCCTAAGTTTTCCAATGTTAGTTATCCGTTGAAGTTTTCCTAAGTTCTAGTGAAAAGATCCATGAGATAGCTAACATTGACACACTTGGTTATAGGTTGTGCGAAAATTTTCTGATCGAATTTTCTCGTTTCCGGAATGGCATGTCTGTAAAAAGGAGTACCCCGAAGTAATGCGAAAGCGGTTCCGGGGCATAACTTTTTTATTTTTTATTAATTTTTTTTTAAATATAATAATGTTAAGTGTAAAATTAGTGCATCAGATATTTGAAATGCAATGGATAAAAAACTTTGTAATGCTGTGATGGACACTTGAAAATGTGAAACCCTCATGAGATTATACCACAAACCCCATTCTGGGTGTGTGTACTAGTTGGCAGGGATACTAGACTTGTGGACTGACAGATCGTAGATGTTGTTAGTATTCTGTTGGTGGCACAATATTATAAGTCTTCGTTTTGTGACGAGTATCCAACTATACAACCTTGATGGCACCGGAATTATTCATTAATTTTAATTAATATTAGGAGATCTTGATTACCAAATTGTGTACCTGGATGAAGGTTGACTTTTTGCTACTCAATGTCGATCTAATCATTCAGCATTCTCAGCACGCGTGTGGGGAATTAATTTAAGGTGCTTCCAGACTACTCGTGCTTGTACTCGCGGTACTTGCGGGGCTCCCGAGTAGTGTAAATGTGAGGTCAAGTCACGAGACAAGCCATGCGAGCAGCGTGAGCCATGAACCTGAGGATCCGTCCAATGTCGGTACATCAAAGGGACTAAGCAAGATATGTGGACGGAGAGTAGTTTACTTTCTGTTTGATCTTTTAGTTTAATTGCTAATCTCTCAGCAATGAAAATTGATTTTCGAAATGTGGTGTCTTTTTTTGCAATTTTTGGTCCCCTCAAAATCTGATGGGGACTTATGGCAAATGTCTTAAAATGCAGGTTTTCGGCTCTTAAGTCCCCCAAAAGGTTTGTTCCACTGTACATTTCCCTACTCCGGATAATCGAAGTTATCCACCATCTACGTCTTCGAGGTCGTTTCTTGGGCTTCTTTTTTTCCGATAATAAACGTCAGTAGGTAACTATTATATCTTTTTCGCGATCCATTTTAAAAAATCGCGCGCCACATACGGATCCTACCAAGCAACTCCCGCGAGCAACTGAAATCCGTCTGGACACCAGACGAGTACAACTTGAAGCTTTACAAAAGTAGTCTGAAAGCACCTTTACAAAAGAAGAAATTCAACTTGATCGGTTGTGTCCGGGCAATAATCTTATGATGTACTCTAGTCACTAGTCCACTCCTTAGACCACCGGTCCAATACAAATAATTACAGACTAAGCATAGCTGACGAAATCTGTTGATGTTTTTATAAGAGAGGAAGGCTTTCTGTGTGACCTTAGGATGAAATTGTCTGTCTCAGCACTTGTCGTCCGCGAATTTAAAAAAAGAATGTTGCGTCAACATTTTAATGTCTGATAATTATCTTTAACACATTTGTGTTCCTTTTAGTATAAAAAAAACTCTGCCAATATGACACATGGGTTTATTATTTTACTGGGTTTTTTTACCCCCTCCCCTCCGAAATTTGATATTTTGCGTTTTAAGGAGCATTCAAACTACACGGTGCAAGTGACAGTGCTATCCCAATAATTTTAATAACACGGTCCTACACCGGGGAGATCTGTTGAGGTATTTTTTTTTTTTTTAATAAAATTCTCTTTTTTATTGGCTCTCAATGGCCCATGTTGGACGATTGTACATACGAAATAGACGCATGGCCATAAACACGTTCCTAACCTCTCTAATGGGGTTAAAATTGGTTAAAAAAAATCAAAGTTTTTGTAAACAAACCTTAAGTGGGTTCGCCGGTTATAAATCCGTGTTTTCTCCGTGCTCAGCCCGTAATTTTTCATGTCAAATCACTGTGAAGATACGGTACGTCGTCGACAGAGATCCCTAAAAGATTTTTTAAATTGTTTAAATTTTAATAACTTCCAGAGTATCATCTTCAGACCGTATAGATGTCGACTCCTTCATAGTGTCCAATTAATTTTGTCAGCTATACATTCTAATTTTGTTGCCCCCGCGTGGTTTATAATTTATTGATTTTTCATTCAATAAATATTTCTAGGAATTTTCTTACTTCATTTCCCTTATGGGTTAATATTAACGTTGTTGAAATTCAAATTATGTTAAAATTGTTTAACATCATTTGCCCTGTTGCTATTGTTAATATTATCGTATTTATTTAAATCATATTTCTGTTGAGACTTGTCTTTCAAAGAATCCAAAATGTTTGCTCCTGATTCACCGCTATATATAAGCGGGCACTCTACACAAATTTACTTTTTGTACACAATGCCGGATTTAACCAGTGCTAAATTTGGACACACACCGTAAAATAGTTTTCACATTTTCCTAACGTTAGGAAAAGTAAGCTATAGACCCGAAAGATAAAAAGAATGTTAACCTGCTAAAGAAATCATAAAACATGTCATCAGATTTCATTGAGAGAAAATATTGAGTCCTGATTGGGCTGATAAAAAACCATCGTATCTTATCATCGCGTCCGATGGTAGCCAGATAAATGAGACAGCAGATCCTATAGATAGTTTGTAGTCCACTGCCTAAAGTTTTTAATTGTCATCATACATCTGTTCTTGGAGGCTGATAATTGACATGGGCCCCCAGAACCATGAATATCACTGTAATGTATAATTTCATTGAGAGAAAATATTGAGTCCAGATTGGGCTGCTAAAAAACCTAAATCTCTCTTCTTCACTTCAATGGTAGCATCATCGTATCCGATGGTAGCCAGATGAATGAGACAGCAGCTCCTATAGATAGTTTGTAGTCTACTGCCTAAAATTTTTAATTTTCAACATACATCTGTTCTTGGAGGCTGATGATTGACATGGGCCCCCAGAACCATGAAAATCACTGTACTGTATAATTACGTCAGTAACACAATAGTTACAAACATAATGATATTACAGAGTTGCTTCCTTTGTTATTTTACACCATCAGCTCAGATGGACTCTGCTCGTGA
Source organism: Pachypsylla venusta (assembly GCA_012654025.1). NCBI lineage: Eukaryota > Metazoa > Arthropoda > Insecta > Hemiptera > Aphalaridae > Pachypsylla > Pachypsylla venusta. The sequence goes on from CM022875.1 coordinate 28,803,006, forward strand.
GGATGTCACCCTCAAGTAACTTCTTACAATTTGAAGTATGATTTACTTTTCTTCATGGACAGTCGGCAAGCCATAAATGGATGGAAGAAATTACGCCTTCGTTAAAAATCTCTCTTCAACCAACTAAAATCTGTTCTTCCCTTGACTACAATCCTTTATTAATTTATAAAATCATTAAGAATGTCTGATAATGTGCTTCAGATGACATTCCACGCCTGGTTTATTAGTGTAGTCTTTGTCAGAGAAGTAGCAGGACGAGTGTCTTGTTCTGCCTGAGAATTGATGCACAACTTTCTCATCCTTAGAGCTTCGCAGATTATCTTGCCATTTTGGAGAGCTGCCCACGTGCCCACTGGTGCCAACATTCTAAAATCTCCTCTTCATCCTTCGCTGTTTAATCCCTTGTCTGTCCTCGTGCCTTGTTCGACTGTGTCGAGGGTGTAGAATATCTGTGATTTTTTTAACAAAATGTAAAAGGAGGTGTCGGAGCGAAACGAAGAAAAAAACTGCAAAAAGCGGAAAATCCACTCCAAAAATCAAATCTCAATATGATTTTTGGATTCTAATACGTACCTGAATTTTTGGATTCTGTAAGCATATGCGCACTTACTTGAAACGTAAAATAATAAATTTTAAGAGGGGGGAGGGGTATTTTTTTCGTGACGATTGAAAATTATAAACCAAAAATGAATCAAAACCGGAATTGGAATTTGATGTTTGCATCATCAACTTGGATTTTCTTTATTACACCATAAAAAACAATTCGAATTAATATATTTCCTGAAGATATTAATTTAAGAGTTAATTAGAAAGGTGATCGCTACTAAACATTTTAATTGTTTGCGTTGTTGTTCCAAAGTAGATCTTTATGATTGTTTTGTTTGCGAGCTAATGACAAGTCTCAAATAATAAAAAAACAAAGATATAAAGCGTCATTCTACGAGTTTTATGTTCTTGAGGGACAAAAAAGAAGAACTTGTATATTACTAATTACTGTAATAAAACAGAAGCTGCTATTTTAGTGTAAATAGAATTTATTTTTAGTACTAAATAACACTCTTCAAGTCTCCTTCACGGTCAATTATGTGTCATAATTTTCTTGCACCACAAAAGATCCAAACATCGCCCAATTAAAATTTGGACAGAATGTATATTACTATACTCGGACATATTGTGTACGAGTGTACAGATCGTGTGCGTTGCTTACACGATAAATCCTCGAGGTTCGGAGAAGATTTTGTCCTTTAGACACAGAGTTGACGGGGGCGCTTGATGGACTCAGAGTAAAGTCCTTTGAGGGTCTCGCAGACTATATATAGCTTGAAATAACAGTGGTGCCATACCCATCCCCTCAGTATCTAAATAACAGTTTTGGGATATGTGTACCAAACCGCGTAGGTGGACATTTAAATTTTGAAAGTAGTAGCCCCCCCCCCCAAAAAAAAAAGATTTTGCGAGAGGGAAACTCTCGGAAAAAGATTGGGGTTTCTTAGTAAAGGTTTGAGGGGGCCCCAACATGACCAGTGCCGCAAATGTTGATAAAAGAAAAATATTTGTCAAAGCCTTTGGAAGAGCCTAATTAAGTTGCTTTGTTTCCCCTTGGTGGATTACTCTTTTAGAAGAAGTTTTTCTTTTAAGTTTTACATTGTGCAAGAAAAATAAAACTTATTGTGAACGTTAGTGAACTCCACTTTTGACACCGGTATATATCCCGAAATGCACTTTTATATGTATGTTTTTTAGCCACAATTTTTATCCCATTTTGACGAAATTTGGTATACATGTTTAGGACATGAAGGAAATTTGCTGTTTTGGGGGCCCTGGGTCCCCAAACTAAAAATATTTAGTTCACTGTACACCATTCATTCTCAAGCTTGGGCGAACCCTGTCAAAGTAGACCTTTCAACACCCTGTATACAAAATAACAATTGAGGCCAGAATGAGCACGAGGTATGTGCCACCTGAATCAATTAAATTAATTAAATGAAGGCTTGTGTCAATTCGTACGCATCATCAAGGAAGAACTAAATTGTAACGCAACAAATGACCAATGAATGACTCATTGCTTTAATAGACGATTTAAGTCGCAGGGATGTAACACAGAGAACGACTTGCGCAAGTGCAATAAAATTGAGGCCAGGATTTTTTTTTGGCTTAATGTCTCTAACATCTATTGGTCATTCGAAACGGGGGTTTTACCCTCCATTCGCCGGAACCTTACAAACCGGCTACCCACATTGACCTGGGTTTCGTCGGAAAAATAGCCAGTATCACGAGGGTGCAAATCCGCGTGGACACCCGCATGATACAACCTCGCTGGATGTTGCTTAACTTCAGTGATCCAACGGGTCATAGACGCTGGTTCAAACTTATCATAATTAAGATCTAAAATTCATGGTACGTTGAATTCATCAAGCGATGTTTTACTTTGCGGGTGATCATCTAGATGCGCGCCCTCTTGATGCTCTTTCTAGCTCAAACCAATGTGGATAGTTTCAATATGGGGGTAAGTTTACGGTGAAAGCAGAATAAAAACCCCACCTGGAATGATTTTTAGATGATCTTCTAGCCAACGATCATACCACTTTGAATACACCCGTTCCCTTCAGATCACTGAAGTTAAGCAACGTCCGGGCGTGGTCAGTACTTGGATGGGTGACCGCTTGGGAACACCACGTATCGTTGGCTCATTTTTCCCAAGCATTGGAAACGGCTGGCCGAGTTGTCAAGACCATTGACACTCTTGCACAGAGCGAGAATTTTCTAATTGAGTTTTCTCATTCCCGGAATGCCATGAAAAGCGGTTTCGGGGCATAACTTTAAAAAAAGAAGAAAAAAGGTATATATTTCATGAAGAAAAAAGCCCTTTACGATGCGCAGTCAAAATTATTTGATAAAATTTGATGAAATTTATATTTTAACAATGGAGGACCAAATTGGTGAACGTTTTGAAAATTGGAACCAAATTTCTCTGCATGACTAAAACTCAAAAATTGCTTGTGATAATTTTCTTTAAAGATAAAAATAACTTTGAACTTTATATTGGTGAACCCGCCGACTCTCAGACAGGATGTCCCTGAAATTCTGTTTTTCCCGCGGTGAAAAATAAATTTGAATATCAATTTTTTTTTATTAATCACACAAACATTAATCTATCAATTAGAGCGGACCAAACAAAGCCAATTATAATTTGTCTTAATTTATTTAAAAAAATGAATTTTCAGTGTAAGATTAGGTACGCATAAAAAAAATTAATGTAAAATGGCGAACATCATTTTTTTTTGTTGTTCTTCAACCGTAAATTAAGCTTTTCATTGAAGAATTTTATTTTTATTTTATTTTTTAAACAAAAAAAATACGTTTTATTTTATCCGTGAAATCTTGAAATTTCTTTGAGGTGGTCCTAATCTAAATTACGTTCTTTTGAAAGACAGGTGGTAATGATATTGCGAGAACTGCGGATAATAATTAGAATAAAATGAATGGTGGGGACAGCAGATGTCTCGTCATTAGCTTATAGTATTGGGGTTCTCCTGGACATCCTTCTTGTAGGAAATCCAGAAAAATATATATATGGTGGGCCAAAGTTATCGACAAGCGGTAAAATACGGGTCGCCTTTTTTGGGAGGGATTAATTTTGGGCCCAAAAATGTTCCACAGTGGCCGGCCGTTTAGGCTGGTCGGCCCGTTCAAAACTCTTTAAATGGGATGACCTATCAAGCGATAATTCATTTTAAAGGTAATAAAAGGAGAAGTTTCTTTAAATAAAATTCACCACTATACGACATACCGTTCTCGAGATATGGGGCCGGCCGCTCTAAAAAATTACTAGAACGATGAAACTTTTATATAAAATCCTCTCAACCAGACCTTTCAAACAAATTTCTACTCAACCTTTTCTTATAATGTTAGTTTTGGGCTGCCAGCCGACGCGGTTGCAGCCTGTACAGCCAGCCCAAAACTAACCTGAAAAATCGCTAGATATGTCACATCTCATTCAAGATTTTTGAGCTTGCCGGACAGGGTCGAAACTTTTTGGTCCTAATATGAGGCTACTCGTATTTTACCGCTTGTCGATATCTTGAGTAGTTCTTGAGATACTGGGGGGTGGGGTGAGACTTTAGGCTCATCCTGTATATATTTTATACAGGGTGTTCAAGGCATTTTCCACCATCTAGCCTTTATATCTGTCTTTTTATGTAATCAAATTAATGAGGAAAAAATTCTGTCTCACTTGGGCATTGAACCATCCTGTTGACCATATTAGGAACTCTTAATTAGTATGCTACCAGGGCAGTCTTAAAGGAGAAGAAACAATTTTAAGGGAACATAAATAAATATTATATGCTACTCCTAGTTTTTATGCTGATCAATTTGCAATTTTCTTACGAATATAATATTATTCGGGTCTCAAGAAACCTCCATTCTATAGAGATTGGTGTTCATATCAATGAAACATGGGCTTAGAAATGGTTTTTAACCCTACCATAAATTGACGTAATGTTCATCTCAGCGAGACATGACCAAATTCCGGAGAGGTGGCCGGATTTTAAACCGATTTTTTCGACTTTCCCTACGCATTTTGATCAATTTCAATAAAGAAAAAATTAATTGCGACAAAGAACTGTAATGGAGAAAACAATTGAACCTAATTTTTTTTTTAATAAGATGGTTGGATCTTTGATAATGTCAAAATATTTTTTGTCCCTAAGAAATGTTCGATGGAGAAGGAAGAACTCTGAGGGTCATTTGATATAAAAAATCCACAAGAAATTAAATTTTGTAATATCAAAGAAAGTCAAAACACATCTTCTCACTCCATCTTAATTATAAAAAATCGAATTAAACAAGTCACTTTGTCAGATACGAGCTAGTTAAACTGTCGTCGTGATTCGACATGACGGGCGTGTCATATAGAATGATATTTCCTTGCGAGCATTGTTTCGACTGTCATTACCCGTGACGTTAGTTTTATATTTTTACTCGCTCAACGACCTTTGAAATTGAACATTAATTGTATCATGAATCTAAATGAAATAAATTGAACACTTGTTGAAAGAAAACTTGTCTCCACGTCATGAATTTTAAACCCACCTTTCCATTCTTTTAAAAAACCAATAAACAAAATTCACGGTAATCCGAGCTTGCTTCTCACAGTAACCATAAAAACTGCGTACAAGTTCGTTTTTTGCTGATTATCTCTGATCGTTGGTTTGAAGCAGACTTTTTTTAAAAGGCTGGATGCCCTTCCTAACACCAAACCTTTTGTATTTACATGGTCTTAGGACCGTTACCTAGTGAAGCTCGCTTGCTCCCCGCGTTGGCTACATTACGGTTGGATCCTTACATCTTATTTTTAAAGCACATGGCGGGATTTCGCGCAAATGGAATCCCTCGTGAATTCTCAGGTTAATTCAAATGACAATATTATTTCGTTACGTGTATGACATAATTTTATCTAATGAGTTGCATCCATTGCAATGATCGTCACATTATCGCAATGATCATCTGCATAATGCAGATAAATGCATCATATTTAAATTTATAACGTCATTGTTAAATACGAAATATTTTACACTCACATTCGAAAGAAAAAAACAACAACAACTATCATAAATCACTCAGGCCTGCCTCAATGTTGTATTTAACAATGGACTCCTCTGTAGTGTGTCCAAATTCCTACTCATTACATCAAAAAATTCATAATTAATTGGATATCTAGTGTGAATCATAGGCCTGAAATAAAACACTTTTACGTATTCATGTCTCTCTTGATTGGGAGGTGAGGAGGTGACCTCTTGAACCAACAGAAACTCTAAAAACTGAGCTCGTATATTTATGTTTTAGTTGAAACATTGAATTTGTTTTTGTCCATAGGAGATCCGGGACAGAACTGATTGTATTTTTAACACACTTCCGATGATACTAACTCAGTACTAACGGTACTAACGATGGTACTAACTCAGTACTAACGATGGTACTAACTTTTTTGTCATCTTACAACTATCATTTTTGATCATTCGAGCCTATTGATCATTCGAGACGGGGGGTTCAAACCTCCATTCGTTGAAAACTTAAAAAACATCCTGCTATTTTACCCACATTGACCTCACCCAGTCTGGGTTGGTCCGAAAATAGCTAGCATAACGAAGGCGCTAACACATGTGGACACTCACATGGTACAACCTCGCTGGGCGTTGCTTAACTTCAGTGATCCACATGAGAACTAGTGTATTGGAACGTTCCATAGACGTGTTGGCTGATCTAAAATGTAAATGTAGAGTTTCTTTGTGGTATACCTCAATTCTTGTGGGTATCACAGCATTACTAAGATTCTCATGTAGGTACTCAATATTTTCAATCTGGTAATGCCACAACTGGTCGCTGTTCACATTAAAGTAGTTTCGGTGTAATCAACAGCGCCTACCAGGTGTCCTTAGGTTCTGATGAATTGTGCAGTGCCGGGACAGATTGTTATCATATAGCTGACAATCTTTTTTTTTTCAGAGATTGAGTCCAACATAACCTCCACGCCACTCGACTGGGGTCTTTGTCTAACCGCGGTTTAACAAATGAGAAGTGGGGTGTAGATTCCCATCCTCGTCTTCCCCTGGTGTCAGTAAATTCGGTTAGGAAAAAAAAGAAAGAAGAAGGTGTCTTTACGAGGCTGAATACAACCCGATAAAGTCAACGGTATGCAGTGTCCCAGGACGGACTCCCATCCGGGTACGCTTTCCACCAAACTTTGTGATTTGACAGGAACTTGTTTATTAGATCGTTTTATGATATTTGTGTGTTTTCTGTTGCAGACACCAGCCGGCTTGGACAAGTTAGATATGACAGGGTCATGTGAACGCATTGACATTCGACACAACTGTGTGGAGGTGGCTTGTGATTATACAAAGCGCAAACATGTTCTGCGTCTTACATCGCCTGCGTCAAACACTGAACTATTATTGCAAGCTGATGATACGTTGACGATGGCACATTGGATACGTGACCTGCAGCATCACGCTGGCACTATCGCACAGGTCAGTTACATTAACGATGTCACATTGGATACGTGACCTGCAGCATCACGCTGGCACTATCGCACAGGTCAGTTACATTAACGATGGCACATTGGATACGTGACCTGCAGCATCACGCTGGCACTATCGCACAGGTCAGTTACATTAACGATGGCACATTGGATACGTGACCTGCAGCATCACGCTGGCACTATCGCACAGGTCAGTTACATTAACGATGGCACATTGGATACGTGACCTGCAGCATCACGCTGGCACTATCGCACAGGT
>CM022875.1:28814070-28831982 GCA_012654025.1 Pachypsylla venusta
CCCGTGCCCTCGGGCACGGCCAAAGACCATCAACACCGTTCCGACGACAACTCACTGTGTTTTTCCTCCGTTGGACCCAGCCGTTCTGCTCCAAATACTTCCTCAAAGAGTTGGTATATAAATCCTTGCTAAACCCTGAAGTATCTGATCGTTGTCGTCTATGTATGCTGGCTGCTCATGATGTAAATCATGAGTAGCCGGCAACTATCCATCAAACCCAACTAATATAGAGTCGTCCGCATAATGGACAGATCCTGTTGGAGAGGCCGTCTTTCTTGGCCTAGAGACACAGTGAGAGTTGTTGAGAACGTTAACAACAACAACAACATTGTCATCTACTTGTCCGAATTGGGAGGAAATTAATACATGCAGAAATTTTACACTGATACATTCAATGTGATGACACCATTGTGCATACTGATAGTGATAGTAACTCTCATGTCATTTGCTCCAATTTACCATTTAATAGATAGTTGCACAGTTAACCAACTGTTACAAAGAGAGCAATTAAAACAAGCACTCAAGTTTGTCTGATGTGCGGGAAGTGTGATCTAAATTGATGCTCTGGTTGCCTGGATGATGACAGACCAACTATTCTGGTATTCCTAATGAGCATTTTACAATTGACAGTGTTCGTCAATTGTAAAATTCGTGTTGGTTTGTATCCCATGTTGGTTGCATTTTTACATTTTTTCCATGCTACAGCATTTAGAAGTTAAAGTACCTTTTGTATTCATACAGAATTTTTTTATTGACATTCACATGCTTGTAGAGGGGGGAGACATTTTGTAAATTCAAATGTCCTTGAAGTAAAGCTCAGTGTGGTTCCTAGAAAATTTTTAATAACATTCTCATTTACAAAAAGCCTCTATCCTTCTAGCAATGAGATTTGTTGCTTACAATTTGGGCATTTTCATTTCTAGCAAGATAAGTGTACCTCAACGTGTTGGTAACTTTTCATTTTTAAATCTACTTTTATTGGGTTTGAATTATAGGTTAAACGTTTTTTTCGTTCCGTGTAAACTTGGCCAGCATCTATGGCATGTTGAATACACCAGTTCCCGTTCGATCACTGAAGTTAAGCAACGTCCAGCGAGGTTTTACCAACTAGGTGTTCACGTGGGTTCGCGCATTAGTGATGTTGGCTATTTTCCGGCCCAATCCAGGCTGGGTGAGGTCAGTGCGGGTAGTAAGTTTCCAGCGAATGGAGGGTTAAACCCCATCTCGAATGATCAATAGATATTTAAGAGACGTTAAGACACAAAAAAAACTTACATTTTGTAAATATGTATTGTTAACTGCACTGAAATAGGAAATATAAGAATCATTCCAAAGAGGCCCCAATTTCACAGTGAAAATTCTGTGAACACAGCCCTGCATCTTTGAGTGTTTTAAAATCTCTTTATCTATCCGAGGCTTTATTATGACAATGCCTGGGTTACTTTAGACTCAAAAATGTATCCCTTCTTTTATGTTACAGGGTTCCGGGTAATACGGCAGCTGTAACTTCCCTTACTGAGGCTGTGAATAAAGGGCTTGATCCCTCCGTCCTTGAGCAGGATCCACGATGGTCCGATGTGAACGTGATCTCTTCTCTGCTTAAATCATTCTTTAGACGACTGCCAGATTGTCTTCTGACCACTGAACTTTATCCTCATTTTATACAGGCTGATAAAATAGAAGACCCTGTTCAGAGGATGGCTACCATTAGGAAACTTGTAAGTTAAGATATTGTAACTTGTAATTTGGGATGTTTAGCATTAAGAAACTTTTAAGTTGAAAGTTGAGGTGTTGCAACTTGTAAGTTGCGATGGCTCTAATTGGGAAACTTGCAAGTTGAGATTTGAGATATTGTAACTTGTGTGTTAGAAAACTTGTAAGTTGAGACATTGTAAGTTGGGATGGCTACCATTAGGAAACAACACGTCAATAACAGCGACATAGATTATGTTGAAAACCTTTCAGTATAGATGGAAGTAAGCAGAAATCACTAAAACATGCACAAATAGGTCGAGAATTGCAATGACTGACCCGAAATTTTGTTGTAGATCTTCCGTGATTTGGAGCTTCAGGAAACTTGCAGCAGCTAGCAAAATTCTCTAAAAGTCTACTCGTGTCCTTGTAGACAACTGAACAATTGGGTAAATTTCGTATGGAGTTCCTCCACATTAATCATACTGACTGGCTCATTAGTGTGGGGTCGATTCTGCTCATGTTTACTTTTAAATTTTTTAACCAATCCGAAATGACGACCCCTTCTGTGGTGCATTAAAAGAAAAAAAAGAATGCATTTATGTTTACAAAACGGTCGTTAGAGTTTTTCGTGCTAGGAGGCACGATAAACAAATACTAATCCCGCCATGATCACGAATGTATATCTCACGAACTGAATATAAGAGGAGACCAGAAGAAGTATGGAACGTGTTCCGTAAACGACATTTTACATTTGTATTGGACTTGCAATCAATGTATTTTCTGGTTTATTTTTAGGTTCACGAGTTACCGGAGCATCACTTCCAAACACTTAAATACATTATGCAGCATTTGAAAAGGGTGTCTGACAATTCTGAAGTAAACAAAATGGAACCTAAAAATCTAGCTATAATGTTTGGTCCTACGTTAGTTCGGGCTGGTGATGACAATATGGTTACCATGGTAAGTATATCATTAATGCAACACGTTGCTGCTATTGAAGAGTTACAAGATTCTTTCTACGTATCAAGTCCACTCCGAAATTTATTCGCGACCGAAGTTAGACTACCTTTCGTTTTAATGACCCCTGTATGTTTTGACTATGGAGCGGATGATTTCAATTGGATTACTCCAAGTGCTGATACTTAATTGGCATTGAATGAAATCTTTAGTAATTGTAGAGCTAAGATTAATCAAACAATATAAAAGTTTTGCTCGAAATGTAGATCACAATAAAACCATTTATTTGAATGCAGACTATCGTGGATCTTCTGGACTGATCCTTTTGAACTGTGTCTCTCTTTGTTCTAAAAACAACGTGAATGCGTTAATAACACACGTTAACTACGTGTGTTATTTTATACCATCAATTCGAGTGGTCATCATCCACAAGTAACTTCCAATAAATGGTTTAATCTATATTTAGTAAATCCCTAATGAATCCTAAGAAGTTACGCATTCTGCAAAGAAATTAATATTACCTTTGAGTAATTATTCTGCAAATAAATTTTTAAATATGGGGGGGTACAGGAAATTCTTTCTTGTACCCCCATATTTAGATTCCAATTATCGCTTCACATATGTAAATTCGTAGCCAAAACATGCCAAAATCGGGCGTTTCTTTAGGATTGCCAACATTTAGAGAATTTTGATCAACAAACGACAAATCATTCAATCGTCACAAATACTTCTTTTTTTTCTCTTTTTTTGCTTCTGTTTTACATGTATTGGTCATTCGAGACGGGGGTTATGACCTCCATTTGCTGAAAACATAGAAACCAGCTACCCACATTGACCTCTCTCAGCCTGGGTTAGGTCGGAAAAATAACCAGCATCACGAAGAGCGAACCCACGTGGACACCCAAATGGTCGAAGGACGTTGCTTAACTTCAGTGATCTAACGCGAACTGGTGTATTCAACATGCCATATATGCTGGATTAAAATACTTCTTAGTATCAATACTTCTCCATTAAACTACACACATTATTCTGTTGAAAACCCGTATCAAACCACTTGTTTTTGTTTTTTGGGAATAGAGATTTGTTATAGAACTGGACGCGAAATTTTCAATGCCTTATTATTTAATTTCAGGTAACAGATATGTCCCATCAATGCAGGATAGTAGATTCATTAATCCAGAACGTTGATTGGTGCTTTGGAGAAAGTGATATTTTAAATCCAGATACAGATACTTCAACGAATATAACAGAGCTTGAGCACGGCCCTACCAATCAGAGTCTGTTGTTGAACAATATCCATAAAATGGAAGGTAAGCTATCTTATAGAGCCTACCATACGATATGGATTATAAGAATTTACTTTTAATTTTAAACTTCTTTCTCTCACATGAAAACTTTTTTGATTTCCAGGTATTCAACAGTCAGTTTCTGCCAAAGATATCGTGTCCAGTATTCTGTTCGCCGCTAATCGTAAGATTAACCGTTCCGCCTCATCCAGTAAAGCATTTGGTCAAACTCAACCTAGTCTTCTTTCTATGTCTGCTTCCACATCAAAAATAGCTCCCACTGCGGCGTCCACCACCCCTTCCTCTACCACTTCAACCAGTACGAGTTCATCTAATGAACAACCAATCAATTCAACGTCGGCGCTAGTCAAATGTCTAGCTTCTTCTCCTGTAGCGCAATCTATTAGTCAATCTGTATTGTTCTCGGGGAAAATTGCAAAGACCCTGCAAGGGGAAGGTAAGATTTCCATGATGAAGCAACTCCAATAACAGTAAGACAATGGTGGAGTGATGCACGAGAATAGGTTAGTTACTGACTGACTCCTAATTATCGTAACTACGGGAGTTAAATCTAGGAACATGAAATTTGGAAAATAGAGACCTTTTAGTACGTAGGTACCAAAGAGGGAAGAAATTTACGTTTCCAGTTAGGTATGTACGTAAAATATAAAAAACCGGTAAAAAATCGTTTCTCCGCTGTGGTGCCCTTTTATCATGTAGTTTGACCGACAAATTTGACATGTTTTTGGTCAAGTTTAATTCGTAAGATCACTGAAGTTCTGTAACACCAGCAAGGTTTTACTTAGTGGATGACCATGTATGTTCTAGCCCCATTTTGATCCTGGCTATTCCGGCTCAACCCAGTCTGGGGTTTGTAAGTTTCGAGCGAAACAACAGCTTTCCATCTTTTTATAATAGACTAGAGGATTTATTGGGTGAGTGTGCGGCTCTTGAATGAATTAATTTTTAATCAATTACTTCACAAAAAGGAAAGATGTATTGTTTTTTTTATATACAGTAATTATGTATTTTTTTTAAAAAAAATAATTACCCTTGTAGTAATGTTACCTGTCCACTTCGTCTTTAAGAACACTGAACAGAGTATTATAATCGAATGATCAATAGATATTAAAATCAACAATCTAATAGAAGAAGACGCCGTGCCGTATGAATTCGATTCTTTGGAGAATATAAATGTAATATAATGTATCTGATGTACATCTTTACAGAAGATCAAGACAGCGGTGCCATCACAAGTTACACAGGACTCTCTGCCACAACGCAAGAAAGAATAAGAAGGTTCGAGCAAGAAACGTTGGCGATGTTACAGAAGGAATACAAGTTGAACAAAGACAGTGAGAAAGAGAAACTGCAAAGAGAATTGCAAGCTAAGCGGGAGTTGGAAACAGACAATAAGTCTACGGATAGTCTGACACAAAGTGAGTCATTATATAAGTTGATTAAACTGGGATTATATGGCAAGTAAAACCATAATGAAGGTTAAAAATGACTACATCTTCACTTAACTAAAAAATATTGATTGAAGAGCTAACCAATTTCGTCTTCTCCTGAGAACATCATCGGAATTAGTGTCAGAGAAATGATCTTATTATGAGGTATTGGAGTATGCCACACACTCCAATACCTCATAAGATTATTTCTCTGACACTAGCTCCGATGATGTTCTCAGGAGAGGGCGAAACTAGTTAGCTCTTTAACATCTTTAATATTTTTTAGTAGAGTCCTTATTTGTTATAAAGGTATAGAGTATGTAAAAAGTAAATAAAACAATAGCCTGGATTCAGGAATAAACGGGGGATTGAGGCAATAAACGGAATAAACGGGGGATTGAGGCAATAAACGGAATAAACGGGGGATTGATGGCTCATTTCAGTCGCCCACCAGGGGTGGATGGAGGGACTACTTAGTTTAATGAAATTATTTGTCAACAAAAAAAAAAAACTGAAACTTGTAGAACTGTAGACATTTTAACTGAGTGATAAAATGGCCAACTTGATACCCCGGATGGTCAAATCAGGCAGACCTTGGAGCTTCCAGGCTATTTGAAGGACCGAAGATAGAATCCCCCCCCCTTCTCCGCTCTCATCGGTCCTGCCAGCATGTCTTATGAACTTAGAAAAAGAAGAATAAGAAATAGCAATCACATGATTGTTATGGACCCCATCTCGAAAATGGTTTCTGTTTTGACATACTTTCATTATCTCATGTGTTATATTTGAAAATTAATGTCTTTAAATGAAGGACCTTTATGAATTTCCCTCTATAGTTTCGGTCAAACACCATAAATATTGTGTGCCGTCTTTATCGCGTCGATTCGACACGAAATTGGAAGTCAAATGTAACCAAAACATTGATACAAGAAAATGGCTGACTTCCAAATCAGGTTCTACCTTAGCAATAGTGACACTTTAGGAGCCCTCCTTCCTAACTTTTTATTTTGGTTGCTTGTGATTCTAACATAGCCTGTAAGTGTGTTAACAAATGAAAAGTTGATTTTCCCTCTCAAGCTTCATTTGGTTCTGGTGTTACAGGTTCCTCAGAGTTGCGACCTTCCGAAAGTAGTTCTGTCAGCTCCTATAGTCGTAGTCATAGTAATAACAATATTAGCTCATCAACACCAACATCTTCACCCACAAGGAGTCCAAGGAGTCCGCGAATGCCATCAAGGAGTCGAAGTACAACACATATGAAGAGATTTAAGACTGGCAAAGAAATAGTAAGTTTTACTGCAGAAATTGATGTTTTCGAGTACCTAAGATTCATGTGAGTGCGTGACAAGAGGTCGTTATAATTGGCTTTCGCCAGCATTGTGCAGGTTATAATATCAATTTTATTTTGATATTTTCGGGAACAATTCCTAAGTCTTAATTAAAATAGATGTCTTTAACCAAAAATATTTTTGAAACTCATTTAAGCACTCAAAATCTGCTCTCAGCCGCCGCGCTGACGGTCGACAGCTGCCAAATCTTTTAAAAATTTGTAAATCTATAACGATTTTATCAAATATCAGGATAGACTAAAATAAATTTTGGTTCAATATTTTCAATAATGAAACATTTCGAATTTTCGTGTTCTATGTTTCAAGGTGGGTGCGTAGAATGCGAAAATCGTTGTATAATACTGTTCGTGAACCGTAAATGTAATTTTGACCAAAAATTAATGTTTAATTTGTGGGTATAATTTAGGGTCGGGTTGCTCTTCGAGGCTTGGCTTCACATTTGTTTTTTCCGTTCAGGAAAAAAACTATTAAAAACCTATTTTCGAGTTTGGCACTTTTTTTTTTTTTTTTTAGTCGTTATGGTTATTGTTTGCTTGTTTTGTGAAGAAAAATATAATGAGGATTCCGAATGAAATTTTCGAATTACTATTTTGTTTGTATTGCAGGAAAACGAATCATCTCCAGCGAGTGGATCTTCTGACTCCCTCACATTACAAGATGTCAACCGATCTCATCAAGTCCTTCCCTCTGACGAAGGTAAGTCTCTTCAGTTGCACCGAACCAACCCCGCTACAACCATGTTTACTCCACTTCCTCTCATTGGCCAACCTTTCCGTAATTAAAATCAAGCTCTATTTCAATAATTGTTTTACACAGAACCCAACTTTTTTCCTTTTTTTCATATTATGACTAGTGGTAACTTGCCGTGATATAAACAGATTAACATCAACAGGAAATAGTCGAATTTGAATAGGAAAGTTCAACGTAGTGCGAACAAACTGATTTTTAGCTGAATTTTTGGATTCGAATCAAATTTTAAGGAAGGGTAATTTCTCTTCTATTTTTTCCCAGACGATTCCAAAGGCTCCTTATTGAATAAACCATTCTATGTTAAACCATTTGTGAACAATTGTGTTTAAATCAGGGATGCGGAGAAATAATCTTTACTTTCTCCCACTTCTCATATAATAAAAATTTGACTCCGACTCATTTTGTCAAAAATTCAGGTCCACTGAGCTAAGCCTTTTTAGGGATTTTTAAAGGAAATTTTAGGGATTTTTTAAAGGGGATCATCCAATGGAAAGTTGTAGTCTCAATTTGATCTTTATCTTAATTTTGCTCTTTAGTTCTGATACTTTTTCAAACTGATCTCTGAAGTACGACATACCCTCTTTATAGATTTTTTTTCTTCTAGAAATACAAAACCGTTTCTCTTGTACCCACCCAATCTATTGATTTTTCTTTGCAATTTCAATCATTTAACACTAAACGACTTGTTATTATTGGAATAGCCACCCAAAATGTGTGATCTTTGATTAATTAATTCTTCAGTGTTTTATTATTGTGTTTTTATTTTTGTACAGGCTCCCCATCTAGGGCTTCATCCAAACGCTTCTAAAAGGTACCTACTGAGTTTGTTCTGGAGTGCCGTTATCTATTTTGTACACACTAACATAATGTAGAAAGCTTATAACATACAAAACACAATAATAAAAACATTTCTCTTCTTGGTTTTGATTATTTAATTTAAGATGGCATATCTGATGAATAGGTCGATAAGCGATGGAGTTTAAAGGAGAAAATCGTGCCGAAAGTTTCCCAATAATAACGTCCTAAACGTGTTGTTTGTGCAACATCAAATACTATTATTTTTTTGTTTTTTTAAAAAATGCACAAATAATAAATATAATATTTGCAAAAGACAATATTTATATATCAATTAAATCAAAATGATTTCTGAAGAACATTCTTAGAGCTTTTTTTGTTTACTACGTATTTGACGTAATTTCTGCAGACTCCGTCATTCAGGTGAAAATTCCTTCGTTTATTTTCTCCCTTACTTTTTTTTTTCAATTTTATCCTTTACTTTGGTTGTCACGATTCCATAAGCCAGCCTTATTAGCTTATCTACTAGAATGGCGAATTCCTAATTATAATAAGGGACACAATTCTATGAACCGATCCAGACAGTCCATTAATGGCTATCTAACGAATCAAATTAATGAGCTTAAACCATTAGTAAGGGTTTTAATTAGTAAAAATGCCACTTTATAATAATAGTTCTTATTTATACTGCTCGAATAGATCGAAGAATCCCTCGACACCGGCAGTTTTTTTGGGTGCTCTTGTTATGTGGTAAATATCTCAAATTTACGAGGATAAAATTCCATGGATTGGCTGGGTTTGAACCCATGCCCTACTGCTTACCCCTACACCACCAACCCAGATAACACTGTCAGAGTTGCATTTACAATTGTCTGCACAAGGTGGACAGCAAACATTTACAAAAACCCTCTTTCATTAGATCAAAAGATATGCCATTGATTTGTAATCCTAACACTTGTATTACTTGTTACCTAATAAGAGTGATCTTGGAATTTAATATTGTGTGTGTTCTTTGTGTGAGAATGGACTGCCATGATGGCTTTGGCTTTCCATTCTTGGTATCATTAATGTAAAAAAAACACCATATTTTATATTTTACTATAAAAATCTTCTCATTCATTGTTTGCTATATTTTCAATGCTTTCCTATGAAAGAGATTGTCGCGACGTGGAGAAAGTTGTGTTTAAAAAATCCTGTCACAAACGCAGTTCATTTAAAATATCCCCTTGTGAGCAGTTGCGTAGTTCTCCAAAATTTTAAAGTTCTGACATCACAAATCAGGAGTTGAAATTATATTTTTAATGTGCCAATGAAAATGGTCCCTTTTCTAGCATTGATCTCAGCTGGTCCCTTTTGATGAGGCTCACGCCCTGATAAATTCTCGTATTACTGATGGACTCATTTCTGGTTTTAGAGTACAGGAACAAGGGAGCACTCTTGATCTTAAGGAATCCCTGCGTAGACTGTTTCCTCGAGTAACCAAATTATTATTGCACCAACCTATGTTAATAAAGGACAATTTTCAATTGTCATTACAGAACTACAGGTTAATACACAAATAGTTTATTGATACGCCCCATTTACATTATAATTTTACTGCCCCCACTAAATCTCTTACTCGATTGTGCTCTGTGGATCCAAACCAAGATGTTTTTTATTAAAAAAAAAACATGTTTTCACACATTTTTGATGTAACTGAGATTTGAACCTGATTATCCCATGCTTCAAACAGAGAGGCGCACTTGTTCACGGATGCGTTTGACGTAATATGAAAAATACATCCTCGTCAAGTCAGAGTGTCATACATTTTTTGCGAATGATATTTACAAGTGCAATTTTTTTTTTTTTTTTCAGGTTCCGNTTTTAATTTTTTTTTTTTTTTTTTTTTTTTCAGGTTCCGATCTTCTTACCACACTCACGTCTACATTTGACCAAAAATTAAAACTTCTTTTAAAATCAGAAAGCGAAACAAAGCCTCAATCTGAAACTAGCGAGTCATTTAAGGATCCAAGCTTGCATAGGAATTTAGACAATAGCTCTAATAAGTCGTCGGTGAGTAGCATAGAAAAGTCAGAGTGTCTGTGTACACACGCGCGTTCTGTTTTTATAAACCTCCCGGAACTGCAAAACAGTGAAATATTTATAACTGATAATAATGCACTTACTTTCATGGCCATTCGAAGCCTAGTCTAGTAGATATTTTCATTTGTCAACTTTGTTCTTATCATATTATTTATATCTATTTTTTGGGGGGGAAAATGTGTCTTTTGGGGGGAATTTTCTTGGACGGGTTATGTTTCCCTTAATAAGATAATATTTAAACTCCTAATCTTCAATCAGTCTTCATTCAACCAAGCTCTGATGATGTGCTCAGGAGAGCACGAAACTAGTCAGCTTTAATCAACATCTTTATTAATTTTACAGTCAAGTGAAGATATAGTATTATATATTACCTACCTCATTATGGTTTTACTTGACATAGTATCCCAATTTAACAAAATTAAGATAATATTTCACAAAAATTAGGCACTCGTCATTTTTCGGACCTTTAATGTCGTTTCAACAAGATCTGTTGAAACCTCAATAGTCTTGTTGCATGCGACATTAGCTAAGTAAAAATGAGCAAGTCTTTCTTGAAGAAGACTAATATTTTTACTCCAATTTGTGTTTCACGTCATATCATATGTTTACAGGACTCTGAGAGTAAAGACAAGGAAAATGAAACTGTCCCCAGTGTGAAGGAGGGCAAAGAAAATATTGGAGACGTCAAACCCATTAACAACAGCACGCTGTGTTCCATCAACAACAATAAAAAGACCCTCAGACAAACGTTGTCAGAAATGAATACCTCAGAATGCAAACTGAACCGTTCCTCTTCGTTGAGGAAACACGAAGACAATGATCGCAAGTTAAAACGTACTGGATCCTTAAATGTACGACCTAGCCGAAGCGATTCAAAAATCGAATCTAGAATATCGAAATTTGAAGCTCTTGTTCAAAATTTTGAAAGTAAAAACGTTAATTTGAAACGGTCAGACTCATTAACGAAAAGTGAAAAAACAGATTTCAATCGACGAAGACAGTCTGATATGAAAAGTAAGTGGAACCGAGAAAAAGAAAATATGGTCAAAATGAAACGAAAAAACGGCGTCAACAGTGCACGTTCCATCAAACGACGTCATACAGTGGGTGGTACAAAAGATTTTGATAAAGTTAATTGGCTGCAAAGGGAAAGAGAGGCATTGGAAGAGAGCAAAAAGGAGAGAAGGACAAGCTCACCTGACCTGAGTTACTCACGTTTACAAAATATCTTAAGTGATGTGGCCATGAGACCAAAAAGTTTGTTTGATACACACTTCTCTTCTAGACTCCTGGAATCTCATGTATGACGAAAAGTTCAACCATTCAAACTATCCCCATCGTAAAAGTCAGATCTCACTTAGCATGTCAACCAGTTGTTGATATGGTCATCTCATTACGAGTGAGGTGATAAAAACAATAGTTTGCTCCTAGGTGGTACGCTGTGACCCCAAATCTAATATGTGATAAATTAGTTTATACAAACTGTGGCATTCAGTTACGTAAGTTATGCGTATAGCTGCTCGTGTTTTATGTTATGCATCCTCAGATCTGATGCTAAGCATATCTTCGCGTGAAATGCTTAGCAGATATCATTTTTTTAAAATTTAAATATAACAGCACGTATGCTGTTAAGCATATCATTATGTTCGATTTTAAGCATATCAGCAGGTATGGTGTTAAGCATATCATCCGGTATGATGTTTAGCATATGTGCAGGTATGTTATTAAGCATTTCATCCAGTATGATCTTAAGCATATCAGCAGTTATGTTGTTAAGCAATCATCCGGTATGATGTTGAGCATATCATTTTGTTTGATGTTAGGCATATGAGCAGGTATGTTGTTAAGCATATCAACCGGTATGATGTTAGGCATATGTGCAGGTATGTTGTTAAGCATATCATCCGGTATGATGTTAAGCATATCAGCAGTTATGTTGTTAAGCATATCATCGGGTATGATGTTGAGCATATCATTTTATTTGATGTTAGGCATATGAGCAGGTATGTTGTTAAGCATATCATCCGGTATGATGCTAAGCATATCAGCAGTTATGTTGTTAAGCATATCATCCGGTATGATGCTAAGCATATGTGCAGGTATGTTGTTAAGTATATCATCTGGTATGATATTAAGCATATCAGCGGTTATGTTGTTAAGCATATCATCCAGTACGATGTTGAGCATATCATTTTGTTTGATGTTAGGCATATCAACCGGTATGATGTTAAGCATATGTGCAGGTATGTTATTAAGCATATCTTCCGGTATGATGTTAAGCATATCAGCAGTTATGTTGTTAAGCATATCTCCGGTGTGATGTTGAGCATATTATTTTGTTTGATGTTAGGCATATGAGCAGGTATGTTTTTAAGCATATCATTTAGTATGATACTAAGCATATGTGCAGGTATGTTGTTGAACATATCATCTGGTATGATATTAAGCATATCAGCAGTTATGTTGTTAAGCATATCATCCAGTACTATGTTGAGCATATCATTTTGTTGGATGTTAGGCATTTGAGCAGGTATGTTGTTAAGCATATCAACCGGTACGATGTTAAGCATATGTGCAGGTATGTTGTTAAGCATATCTTCCGGTATGATGTTAAGCATATCAGCAGTTATGTTGTTAAGCACATCATCCGGTGTGATGTTGAGCATATTATTTTGTTTGATGTTAGGTATGTGAGCAGGTATGTTGTTAAGTATATCATCCGGTATGATGTTAAGCATAACATTTTGTTTGATGTTAAGCATATGAGCAGGTATGTTGTAGTAGCTTTGTTCCTCTTAAAACTGGCTGTTCTTTACCATTTCTAGATTCAGGTTTGGAAAAATGGTAGAAATAGATTAATATGAGGATATCGAATTTTTATTGTCCCTTAGCTTTGTTTGGTATGATATGCGTTCCAGGTCTTCCTGTGATGGTATGTATTGCAGGTCTTCCTGTGATTATATGCATTCGAGGTCTTCCTATGATGATATGCACTCCAGGTATTCCTATGATGATATGCATTCCAGGTCTTCCCGTGACGGTAGGCATTCCAGGTGTTCCTCTGATGGTATGCATTCCAGACCTTCCTGTAATGGTATGCATACCAGGCCTTCCTGTGGTGGTATGCATTCCAGGTCTGGAGTCTTCCTGGTGTGTAAAACCGGCCATCGTGAGGACGATGTTAAGCATATCAGGTTTGATGCTAAGCATATCTTGTTGCAGTAGCGGCGTTCCTCTTAAAACTTACTGTTCTTTCCATTTCTAGATTTCAGGTTTGGAAAATGGTAGAAATAAGTTCATTTTATGCTATGGAACTAAGCATATTATACTTCCGTTTCTGAATCCCCCCAAAAATGTATTGTTTTTAATTTAATTTAATTTTTTTAAAGTTGACAAAAGAATACTTCTCCATTATAGTGTGAGATAATCTCAATCTGGTGCTTTGCACCATTAGATCGAGCTATGCAGACATGATTCCAGATAATTCTGAATTCATTATAATCTTCGACCCGCAATCCATGATCTTATCTGCTCAAATCATTTTATGTCCCCAAACCCAGTTTATGTTCATGGACACTTTTGATTTAATTTGTTTTCTCTTGTATGTTTGACAGAGTCTCTAAAGAAACATATTCTGACTAACAGTATAAATCTTAATAAAACATCCGTCACTAAAATTATTCAAATTTATGATAAAGGAATTAAACACAGTGAACTTCATGGGTAACATTGACAAAAATAACGAAACTTTAAACTGACAAGTCCAAAACTATTCACGGACAATTCACATAGAACTATAAATTGAATTGGACTTTAATCTGAAAGTTGTGAAGTATCGATGGAAAATTAACAAATATTTGGTTTAGAAATGGTAATTTTGTGTTTGTCCGCGTGATTGTTTTTTTTTTTTTTTTTTTTTTTTTTTTTTTTTTTAAATAGTGGTTTACTGACGTTATTCTTGTCACATTCAGTGCTGAATCAACCAAATGGCAGAAATGACGAAGACCAAAAGAATGGCGCTTCTTTGGGCTCTGTACTCAGTACCAAATATTTTGTGCATTATGTGTTACATCGAATGAAATGTGAGTCGATAATACCTATCTGTGATTATAAAATAAAAAAGTATTTTTTTAAAAAAGGAGACGTCATAAGAGACAAATTTTTTACTGAAGGTTGATCAAAAGTTAGTATTTGGTCTGTCTCATATAGGGCTTTCGAAGTTCGAATTACTGTCAGTTATATATAAGGGTACCCGTATCTGATATATCCAAAGATGACAATGTTCTTCAAGTGCTTCGTAAATAAAAAAAAATGTGCGCCCCCCGCACTGTTGACAATTTGTTCTTTTGTGCTTCTTCAATAAAATATTTGACATTATTTTACCAAATACCTTTTGTTAAAAAGTATAATTTCAAAAAAGTTATATTACATTTGATAAAAATAATATATTTGGTGTCAATATAAAGTCCATTTTATTTTTGATGGTTGAATGACATATGAACTAATTGTATTCTGCAGTTCTACAGAACGCCCTGATTTGATGTACAAGAGAAAATACTAACATTTTGTGGCAATATCATTCTTTTATCTTAATTGTATACCCCTGCAAAAACACAAAGAGTCAGATCAATTTAGGCCCGATTTCAATAAGTAAAAATATTTACACTTCAAGTGAAAAAAATCTGTTAAGCGAGATTCAAGTCGAATTCAATTTGAAAATGACCATTGTTAAGGCTATACAGATTTTCTGTGTAAGCTTACAACCAAAAGTATTGCCGATTTCACTAGAAAGCTTCCGAAATTTTGTCACTTCAGTAAGATTGAGCTACACTAATGCTACAAAGGCGTCAGCCTTGTCGGGTTGACTGGAGGGTCAGAATTATGTTTAATTTTAGTCATTTGGAGCAGACAGACTGGTAAGTGCTCCGAAAAACTTTGAGATTGGTAGTGAACGACACTGGTAGTGATAGTTTTTAGTTGCAGTTGGTAAACTGAAAGTTGTCCTGGGACGTGGATCCATCCATAGTAAGGATATCCCATCAGTTGATGTAAGCTTGTAGAATCTGTCTTATGACTTCATTACGTTGCTGGCCTTGTGTCGAAAATTTAATACTTTTTAGGTGCATCTATAACTTATTGATTGCTTGTATTGGGTTGGTGTAATCCGGTTAAGAATCATAGCTTTAATATTAGTTGTGAAAGTAAAATCGCTTGCTATCTTCATAATAAACTCGAAATACCTTCAATACTCACTCTCGTCACGTAGATATGTAAGCCGATGACATTAGATCGAGGTAAAATTAATTTGTAGCGCTTAGAAATTTCTTGAGAAAAAAATGAACTTTTTAGGTTACCATACCCGAAAAGTGCAAACGGAACTTTAATTCTGAGCCTCTGATTGTTTTTTTAATATTTGAGATTTTATTTTGTTACACAAGATATTCACTTTCATTTTTTGAATTATGTATTACATTGATAATTTTATTATTTATTGATAATTATTTTTTACATCCATCTTCCCGTCAACAATATATTTTGTACCTACTCTTTTTTTTTTTAAAAAAAAAAAATATATATAATATTTTGTAGATTAAAATGTATTATTGTAATTTTTATTTAATTTTTTATATATTATAAAAATGTACATAGCTTATATAAAAATATTTTTATGTTTTACGCATTTTTTTTCTTCTTCTTTATGTTCACTTATTTGTGTTCAAACTTAATTTATAATTTACTCGAAAACATAAAAAAGATTGACTCAATTTCTTCATTAACAAAATAATAAAATCTGGATACGGTCGAGGCATGCTCAAAATTAATGCTTGTGAAGAATTAAATGTTCTTTCTTCCTTTTTAAAAATCTTTAAACTTTTTATTTGCTTGATTTTGCAATGAAAAAATATTATCCAGACAGCTCTTATACCGTTTTCGAGTTATTAAATTTGATATTGATTTTGTTTTTGCTAAAAATGTTTTTCATGTTAAAATAATTAATTGAAGGCGCATCCACTACACAGAGGAAGTGCTCTTACAGTGATTTTGATAACACCCGTCAGTGTTTTCTCCGTGCTCAGCCAGTATTTTTATTTTTTTTGTCAAATCACTGTGAAGATCACGGCAAAGCGTCACTGTCACTGACACTTCCATTGTGTAGTGTGAATGCTCCTTAAATATTTAACATCAATTTAAATATTTTTGCAAATCTAATATTTTTAAATTTTAATGATACACACTTTTTTTTTTAATGATAAACCGCGGCTTTATTTCAGAAATAAATTACAAAGGTTGAACAAAATACAAATCTTTTCTTTTTTCTGTTTATTTTTTTAAATTAAATTTTCTTGTGAAATAAATATGAAATGATTTATTGTTCGCGTGACCAGATATTATTGTGTAAAATTCTTATTGAAATATATTTTCTGTTTACTGTTATGTATCTTGTAAACCAAAGAAACATAAGAATCAATAAATTGAAATCATTTAAATCAAATATATTTGTTTCGAGTATTTTTATATCTTCATTATTGGCATCACCGAGTGCGATGGTAGCCTGATGTATGAGACTGTAGCAAAACTAATTAATTGTCATCATACATCTTATTTTGGAGGCTGATGATTGACATAGGGCCCCAGATCCTTGTCAATCACTCAAGAAGATGAGTTACAAAGCATAATGATATTCCAAAGTTGCTTTCAGTGTTATTTTACAAAATCAACAGAGATGGACTTGGCCCTGGAGGATATCATTCTTAACATCTCAAGTATGATTTACTTTTCCTCGTGGAAAAAGTAAAAGAATTGCTAGAAATTACGACTACGCATGTATTTATATTTTACCATACCTAATCTAAAAATAATCAACTCTGAGATTAGAGGCAATGAAAGCCAACGACTTACCATGTAAGATACTGGGTCCTACACCGGGGAGATATGTTGAGGTAAGTTTATGAGAGTGAAATTTTATTTTTCTGTAAACGCAAAA
This sequence comes from Pachypsylla venusta, assembly GCA_012654025.1. Taxonomy (NCBI): domain Eukaryota; kingdom Metazoa; phylum Arthropoda; class Insecta; order Hemiptera; family Aphalaridae; genus Pachypsylla; species Pachypsylla venusta. The sequence continues at coordinate 28,831,421 of CM022875.1, forward strand.
CCGTAACGTACTGTAACCCACGACGTTTGTTTCATCCACAAAACTGTATGCATTCTGAAACTACTTATCCGATTGCAATGAAATTTGGCACAGTTGATGGCTGCATTCCTGGGAAGATTGTCTAGGTCCCATCTCTCTAATGTTAAGCTACACCGAGTAAGGACAAACAATGGGTGGCTGAGAGCAAAAAAGTTCACGCTTTTCGACCTAAATGACATTCTTTCTCGAAATTTGTCGCGACGACATATCAACTCAAAGCGAGAAAGATGGGAAGATTTTTGTATAGGTCCCATCCCTCTAATGTTAAGCTACACCGAGTGGGGACAAACAATGGATGGGTGACACCAAAAAAGTACATGTTTTTCGACCTAAATGACATTTTTTCTCTATCAACTCAAAGCAGGAAAGTTTTAGGCGACATCTTACTCCTTCATTTAGGACATATTTTGCAACTCTAATGTTAAGCTACAACGAGTAGGGACAAACAATGGATGGGTGACAGCAAAAAAGTTCACGTTTTTCGACTTAAATGACATTCTTTCTCGAAATTTGTCGCGACGAC
>CM022875.1:28832558-28889132 GCA_012654025.1 Pachypsylla venusta
TTTTTTTTTTTTTTTTTTTTTTTTTTTTTTTTTTTTTTTTTTTTTTTTTTTTTATGGGAACGGGTAAAATAAAATTTAGAAAGATGAGAGTTAAATTTAAATATTGTATTTTCTCATTCTATATCCATAGAACATTGTGGCTCAGTGGCAAGGCCTCCGTTTCATAGTTGCTAGGTTCTGAGTTCACTTCCGGGTGGGGTACCTAGACCTAGTATGTTTTTTAAAATATTTTTAAATTTATTTTTAAAAAGAAGTATATCTTCTCACGCGCGTATATAAGTACACACCCATTTTTTAAAAAAGAAAAATCATTTTTTTTAAAAAAAAAAACTCGATTTTTTATTGGTCGTCATGGGTCCATGTTGGACGGTTGTATACACGCAATAGAGACATGGCCGTATAAACGTTTCCTAATCTCTCTAATTGGGTTATAATTGGTTAAAAAAATTGGATTGCCTCAACACATCTCCCCGGTGTCAGACCCGTAAGATACACCTGTTTCAATATGATCACTGAAGTTAAAGTCTTGCATATTCCGGAAACATTACATTACTTGTCCGGGAACATTACATACCGTTGGCTTTATCGGGGTGCACTCATCCTGGTGAGGACCACTTGGTAGATGTTGATTGCAGTAAACGACATCGGAGGCTATATCTTATTTAAGTGAGTAAGCGACTATTTTAGGGGGGGGGCACCCTTTTCAGGAACGCACATTTTCGTGATACACCCTTCATAAATATGTATTCGGGCCCGGATACAGGTCTCCAGTTGAGGGGTGGGGGACGATCCAGACTTCTGATTCGGGCAAAGTTAAAGCATTTTCGATATTAGCAAATTTTCAAAATCTTTTGGATCCTAGATTCCTAAATAGGAGAATACATCATACTAGATTTGAAAAACAAACGACCAAAGGCCAGAATCAGAGTTTTTAAGCTTTAGCTAAGTAAACATTCGAGGTATTATTACCTACCTATCTAAGCACAAAAATACAGTAGAGGATTACAGATAAGGACTTTTAATTTTAATAGTCCTGAAAAGTAAAAGTTAGCTTGAAAATATGCGTCAAGTACGAGATAATCTGGGTTAAACTACTTAATCAGTCTAGGTGGAAATGAACCTTAAGGATATCTCAACCTCAAAAAAATCTTATAATATTACAAAGAAGATATTTTTCCCTTTATAAAACACCATATCATACTCTTGATACATAAATTACAAAAGTTTACGCCAATAAATACATTAGTAGGTATGATTAAATTGTACTGAAATTCTCTGCTGGGAATTTTATTAAACAAGAGACAAGAGATATTAGAGGTTTGTGCTTCAAATTCATCACAAAGTATAATTCTGCTCGTCCATAAATTAGGGACTTTTTTTTATCACTGCTCAGGGATTTTTTCTGCAACTACATCTAGGGATTTTAGAAACGCGTGACTTGGCAACACTGTTCAAGCTCCGTTCAGTTCTCCGTTGTTTGCTGTTTTCACTTTTCAAAAATTATAATTTTCTTTTTTCATCGCCTTGTCTTTAAAATGGCTCCTGTAATTTTCTTTCCTTTCAAATATATTAGTTTAATTTGTAAACCAGTTGTTGTACATTTATAAATGTAAATTAGTACACATTTGAAATTAAATTATATAAGTTTAAGTGTTTGCAAATAAATTTAGTAATTCAGTAAATATAAAATGTCGAATCCAGCAGATAGAGAAATCGCAGCTGAGGATAGTATTCGCGTTGTGTGTCGGTTTCGACCATTGAATGATTCAGAGGAGAAAGCTGGATCTAAATTTATTGTAAAATTTCCATCTGGCGGTGAAGAAAATTGTATATCTTTAGGCGTAAGTAAAAATTTGAAATTTCTTATTTATCATGGCGAATGTCCTATATTTATAAGTATTGCTATCTCATGATTCATCTATGCCTTGAAGTTGTTCTTGTTCATACCCTATAGATGTTAACCTACTCCTATCTAATTAGAATTGATTCGAAATTTATTAATTATTATGAACGATATTAGTGACTCATTAGCGAATATGAAAGTTAATTTGACTGATATTAGGCAAGTCTGAAGACCCCATACTTTAATATAAGTAGAAGTACATTGGTAACTACCATTATTGATACATATTGAGTTACTTTTAAAAGAAGATGTAGTGTTTTCAAGCACACGGTACATAAGCACAAAAAAAGAAGGGAAATATTTTTGAAGAGGCAATGTCTAGTCATGTTGAATCTGTCTGGATAGCGTAGCGCCGACTATCCAATATATTATAATATTGTGAGGTGGTTGAAATGAAAGGAGACATTCATTCATTGTAACTTTGACTTTTGCAAATAAAATTAATTTACTGCAATCTAATTTCCAAACAGAATCTTTGTTCAGTTGTGAAATTTTTTTACCTCATGATTCGTCTGTGTCATAGGTAATAATGACAGTTCGATACTTATTATAGGGGCATATGTACGTTAATATTGTTGAAAATTAGGAAGGTCTTGGTGACGTAAGACGTGAAGACCCTACAAAATAATAAAATAAACCCTCTAAAATGCTGAACGAAGCCTCTTACTGTATTGTAAGATTAAGATTAATTATCTTTCAGTTTTTTACGAATGTATGCATATGCATCATTACTGAACGAACGTTTTGTCAGAAATTGTTTCATTCCAGGATACTCTCATAGGTACCCAAAGGATTTTCTAATAGGTTCCCATTGTGGAATTTGTCTTTTAAAATGGTCAATTAAAACTAAAACAAAAATAGCTATCCTATATCGTAGTAATGATGAAACATTTTCTCAAGATACTATAAATACCACTATTAAACAATATCGTAAGCCAACAGTTTCATGTAATGTGAATTCAATTTTATCTCATGCAAGCTGCGATTTTCAGAAAGATAGCTACCATATGGGTGGTTTGAAATGAAACCCCTGTGGATCTTTAAATACACCCTGACCACGGAGAATGGCAGACCTCAAGGGGGGGGGACTTACAATCTACATATCAATTTTATTATTAATTACAGGTAACGTTAAGGTAATGTACTTTGATTTCATAACTCTACGTACGTCGAAGCTTAAAATATCAAATTGTGAGGGGGACAATTTTTTTCTATTTCAAAGCTTCATAGATGAAAATAAAGTTTAAAATTGTCTAACCCCTTTAAAGTAATGCGTAGTTATTTCTTCCCACGATACTGAACTATGGACAATATGAATACCATTCTCGAAAACTAACAACTCGTCCTCGCGATGGGCGGTTCTACTGGGTACGACCTGGAAGGCATGTCATCACAGTTTCATCCAAGGGCCATCAAAACCTTTTCGATAACCTCATATCAACCAACCTGTTCCTACCATTTTTTAAATCTGAATCCCGAAATGGGAAGAGCCGCTGATTTTAAGAGGGACACCCCCACATCATCCTAACGACTATTTTTTTGTCTAATGCTCCTATTTTCTCTCAAAATTAACTTTGTTTGACAAGAGCAAACCGAATTTTAATTTCTTAAATCTAAGTCTGCTAATTTTAGCCGTACTGGACCCTGCCTATGCCAAGACATACAAGTGTCCAATGTTGTTGTTGCTGTAGTCGTAGTGTTTCTCTCAAAAGCAACCGTTCTTCCCATTTATTGATTCATGTTTAAATTTTCTAGCTTTAAAAAACCTAGAAACAGGTTGATATGAGGATTCTGAAAATATTTGATGCACCTCGGCTGTTACTGTGATAGTATGCGTTCCAAGTCGTCCCGGTGCTTAGAATCGGTCATTGTGAGGACACCCCACGTCTAATAATTAATCAGCCTTACCTCGTAAAACATAAAAAAAAAAATCAATGTAGGTAACATATATGAATATTTTTTTCTTTTGGTAGTGCCACGCTTGTTTATGGATTCTATTCTTTGAATTCGGTTTTCTGGTTGTCTCATTAATGTATAATACTTTTTATTTGATCTCCCAGTTCAAATCATTCATTGAACTGAGTGGCTGCACCCATCTCCATTATCTTTATGAGGCTGTGGATACCTAACAATGTACATTAGTGCTTATTTCGCCAACACCTACACACAATATTTTGGTATGCCTACTGGGTGTGACAATACAATTTTGGTCTTCATTGAGTACACCAAAGTCAGAGTCTATGATTTAAAACTAACTATTTCAACGTTTTTGCTAAATTGTTGTGGCATGTGAAATTATTCATAACTACAGCTCATGTTGATATAACTTATTTTGCTTAGTATATTGGCGTCATGATAGTTGGGTATACGTCCCAGGACTTCATGTACGCTAACAAAAGACTATCACTACCAGTGGCCTATTTCACAAAGCAACTTTGCACTCCAACTTCTCAATTTCTGTTCCATGAACGTTTTCGAGAAGTGCAAAGTTGGAGTGAAAAGTGGAGCTGTAATGCAAAGTAAATTTTATTGGTTTTTCTACTTTCTGATCCATGAAACTTTTATGATTGTAAAGTGATGAGTAAAATGTGTCTGTTTCTGCAAATAACTTTTTCACTCCACAGTTTATTTTTGAATAATAATATATTAATATTAAACTTTTGAATATTAATTAATATAGAATATTTTGAATATTGGAACTAAACTCAACTTAACTGAACACTCTAAAAATAAATCAAATTAGAAGAAAAATAAAATTGGTACTTAGATAATTCAGTAAATTTTGAGAATGAAATCGAGATGAAAAAAATGTAAACAACTTCTCAGTAGGCCAGTGTAAGCATTGTAATGCGGAAGATTTTGAAAAGCTTCGTGGAACGCAAATATTCCTCATTCCATTTTTTTTTTTTTTTTTTGAAAAGTGCGAAGTGAGAAGTTGCTTCGTGTAATAGGCCACAGGGACATAGCAAATGTTGTTAACTTTTCATGTAGCAGTTTTTTTTAATGAGGAGCATCTCCCAACTGGTCTACTTACGGTAGGTTAAAGCTGACCGGTCCAATGCACCCTCTCTCCTGAACTGCCGAGTCAAATCTACAATATTGAGGCCTGCTGTAGACCTCTGTAGGTGAATCCAACCAATGTGTGAGGGTTCCTGAGGCTACCGGAATGGTGAAATTTATTTTTGGAATACTGGGTTAAACCAGTGTCTAATGTTTATTCTTATGGTACAGTGGTATCCAACTTCTGTATGTCATCTAAATATTTTTTTTACACTTAACTCTCTGAGTTTGTTCATAGAAACTGATCGCCCCTCGATATCCATTTATTTCTTACTTTGGTTAAGTTTCGAAACTATTTCTTCTTATTCATAGAGTATATACTCTGTAACGTTGTGTGGCCGCAGTTGGTTATATGATGCCACTGTGGTTGACTATTTCATAGTTCACATTCTAACTTTATATCTTTTGTGTGATACCTTTACGAGCTTGTTATAATTTTAAGTGTCCCTCACAGCAGTACTTCTAATGTTCATTAACTTTATTCTATTATGTTATGTATGTTACTTGTATTTACTTTGACAGAGAAATTTATTTTTAAGGAAGAGAGAGAAGTTTGAAGGATCTTCAAACTCATCTTCATTGTCATTACTAAAACAGCCGTACAAATCACTCTATACGCTATGGAAGAATAATTAGAAAACCATGCATTTATGGATAATTACTCTGAACTCTTGAAAAGAGGGACATGAAGAGTGGAGAGCACTCTCTTCACAGCTTATGATATCTGACCGGAACTGATTTCAGTTTCTAAGACCTAATAGATTTTCCAGTGAACCAATGTCTAGGGCACGTTGAATACACCAGTTCCCACCAGGTTTTACCAAGTGGGTGTCCACGTAGGTTTGCGCCATCGTGATCCTGGCTATTTTTCCGGCACAACCCAGGCTGGGTGAGGTTAATATGAGGAGCTAGTTTGTAATTTTCCAGCTAAGGGATTGTAAAACCCCCATCTCGAATGACCAATCGATTTTAAAGAGACGTTAAGCAAAAAAAAAAGATTTTCCAGTCAATCAATATTCTCATTCTGACATGAAAATCACAATTATAAAATAAAATATAGGTAATTTGCACTTTCGCATTACCTACCCTAATTGACAAGGTCTTAATCTCCATGTTTTGACCTAATTGACAAGGTCTTAATCTCCATGTTTTGACCTAATTGACAAGGTCTTAATCTCCATGTTTCAAAATATCAAGGTTTCCAAAACTTATTCTTTATTTAGGCCGACATCACTAATATTCTTTCTTTAAGCCAGTGCTTCATTTTCCCTATGGGGCTGTGTGCATCCGACGGACCCGGGTCCCGTAGGTACCCCTATGACGATATGGTTCAAACTGGTCGTTTGGTTGGACTGTCAATTATTACAAATCTCATTTATTACGTCTTGAACGGCACGGTGTGTTTGTTTTATTACCGCCATGTGAGAATTACAACTTTATCCCGATCTTTTTGGATCTCCTGGGTATTGAGTCCGAGTGGGTTATCAAGGTAACGTTCACCGCCATGTGAGAATTACAACTTTATCCCGATCTCTTTGGATCTCCTGGGCATTGAGTCCGAGTGAGTTATCAAGGCAACGTTCAACGCCATGTGAGAATCACAACTTTATCCCGATCTCTTTGGATCTCCTGGGCATTGAGTCCGAGTGGGTTATCAAGGCAACGTTCAACGCCATGTGAGAATCACAACTTTATCCCGATCTTTTTGGATCTCCTGGGCATTGAGTCCGAATGGGTTATCAAGGCAACGTTCACCGCCATGTGAGAATTACAACTTTATCCCGATCTCTTTGGATCTCCTGGGCATTGAGTCCGAGTGGGTTATCAAGGCAACGTTCAACGCCATGTTAGAATTACAATTTTATCCCGATCTTTTTGGATCTCCTGGGCATTGAGTCCGAGTGGGTTATCAAGGCAACGTTCACCGCCATGTGAGAATTACAATTTTATCCCGATCTTTTTGGATCTCCTGGGCATTGAGCCCGAGTGGGTTATCAAGGTAACGTTCAGTCGAGTTGGGCGTCAAATATTTAGTGTAAAGACAAAGTCGATAAACGTTTTTATATTGTTTTATGGCTATGACATACTCACTGGCCAAGTCCACTTAAGCAAATGGTGTGAAATAGTTTAGAGACTACAAGCCTCTTTTATAAGGTATCGAGATTAAGATCCTGAAAAGGCGCACTGTTTGATATTCCCAGGAGAAAGGAGCAAAAACTACTCTGTAATACCATTATGTTTTGTAATCCATTTCCTTGTTTTGCTTATATAATTATCTTATATGTTTTCTATTTGGTGATTTTTTTTTTATTTGGCTGAAAGTTTCTTTAACATTGGTCATTCAAGACGGGGGTTTCACCCTCCATTCGCTGGAAACTTACAAACCAGCTACCCACATTGACCTTACCCAGCCTGGGTTGGGCCGGAAAAATAGGCAGCATCACGAGGACGCGAACCCACGCGGACACCCACATGATACAACCTTGCTGGAGGCTACTTAACTTCAATGATCTAAAGTGTGTATTCAACATGCCGTAGACGCTGGCTGGGGTATAGCTAAATATTAGCATTACTGTCATTCATGCACAAGTGGGACTGTGCTAGAAAGAAAATACTTGTTTTAATTGCCTGGACACTGAATGTTTTGCTCGCTCTTCTGTCAGTGTTGTTTACCTCTAAATTATTCCTAACTAGGTTCTGCTCTGGTAATTCCACCTTCTTTATAATGATGTTCTTCTTTTATTTATTCATTGAACGTTCCTTGCGTTCGATGCAATCTATTGAATACTTTGGCTCCTTAGATAGTAAAGGAAGGAGGGTTTTAACTATTCCTTCGACATTCGTTTGCAATCAAGAAGTGTGTAGGTATGCAGGCTCGTTATGGTATGACCATGTACAGATTGGGTATAGGGTATAAACCGGGTGCACCAGAAAAACTACGTTCTTTGAAACCATATGTTTTAATCAAATGGGAGGAGGCATATCCTCTACGTAAATATGCAAAAAAGACTATGAACAAAAGGGTACAAGGGGTTAGGTTTTTTTGTCGTGAAATTTATAGGAATGGAATCCTGCCATCTAAATCGCATAATAACAATAAGAGTGTAAGCTAGGACCAGGAAAGCCATCAATATTTTTTTAAAATGTCAAGCTCATTTCGAGTTTTTTTCCATGTTTTGGCCCGAGAGAGACAAAGTATCAATTTAATTTTTAATTTCAATTTCAATTTTTTTTTTTTTTTTTTTTAATGTATCATTAATACACATTACATACAATTTACAATCGAACTTACTGACTAAACTTATAACTAAATTTAACAATAAAAATAAATAAAATATGTTAGACTGTAAATATTTTTGTCAATAGTTGTTCTTTGAAATTATTTTGAACTGTGAAAAATCTCCAATTCATTGTGATATTTAAAGTGAGAAAAAATAGATTTTTTAAAAAATTATTTAAGAAATAGTTTGCAAAATTCTGATGAGTAAATAATATTATCCGCACTCATACGTCCCAAAACCAGCCGGGGGGGGGGGCAACAAATTTCTTTCCGTAACCTCGTATCAACCTGTTTCTACCAAATTTTTTGAAATATTAAACTAGAAATTGAAAGACCGGTTAATTTTGGGGGGCATGTCGCTGCAACCACAACAACGATGTTGTCACATAAAGATCAGTGACAACCCTGAGAGCTTTCATATTTTCCCATTTAGAACAAGTGAGAGAACTTATTGATTTGCTATGTTCTCATAATTGCTTCCTCAGAAATACGTGTCATGGGTTGCATGTCTCAACGAAGTGCCGCCAACTATTCTCGACTTGTTATCACCTAACGTCTAACTTTTATTATTTTACTTTCAGGGTAAAGTGTATTTGTTTGACAAAGTATTCAAGCCAAATGCATCGCAAGAAAAAGTTTATAATGAAGCGGCCAAGTCCATCGTTTCAGGTTCGTAAAAGTTTGATTGATATTTGAACTTCCATTACAAAAATAGGTTTAAATTCGAAAAGACTTGTGTTCAATATCGTCTTGTCAAATGAGAGGCACGGTACTAGATATTTCATGTTAACTTTTAAAACAAATAACAAAACACCAAAAACACTATTTATAATTATTTATGAAGAAACTAGTTGCGAATCATTCGATTCATCATCAGTCTAGTCAAGTCGAAATGTCAACTTCCATCCTTCGACTCGACTAGACTGATGATGAATTGAATGATTCGAAGTTTCTTCATAAATAATTGTAAATAGTGTTTTTGGTGTTTTGTTTTAATTTATTTTAAAAGTTAATATTTTTTAACACTTATAATTAACATGTTATTCAAAGATTTAAACTTGATATTTCATAATAAATTTAAATATTTGTCTTATCAATTAAAATGTACGGTACAAGTAGGTGAAGTAGATCAAGCATAGGCTTTTACTGCATTTATTGCTACCAATAGAAGAAGACGATGCAGCTTCTATTCAAAAAAATATTTCACAGGCGATTGGTTCTACCTACCATGTTCACTCGGGCCTTTTTTCGGGCCAAGATCATTTATATTTTGTTTCGAGGACAACACCCCTAAATGTTTTCAGTTTAATTAGCTTACTGTGTGTACTTGCAAAAGAGGCACAACTTTATATAACTCATTCTCGTTTACAAAAATTGAAAACATATTTGTTAAGCCACTCCGACCTTCGAAGCTACAGCGGTAGCTTCTAAGGTCTTGAAAAAAAAACGCATCATACAATACATACGTTTTGAAATTTTAATATGTTTTTTTTTATTATTATTATTATTTTTAATTTGGCTTAACGTCTCTTTAACATCTATTGGTCATTCGAGACTGGGGTTTTACCTTCCATTCGCTGGAATTTACAAACCCACATTGACCTCACCTAAGCTGAATTGGGCCGGTAACCCACTAAGTAAAACCTCACTAGATGTTGCTTAACTTCAGTAATTCTAGTCGGACTGGTGTAATCAACGTGCCACAGATGCTGGCTAATCGTGCAAAAATGTTCATTTTATTTTTATTCACTTATTTATCTGAGTGTTACAGGTTATTGACACACTGCAATACATGGGGAAAAGTATATTAGCTTAAGGAATAAGGACCATCAAAATATCTTGGATGGTGGATTGTCACATTAAACATGACGACGGGACATATNTAGGTATGTAGGTATTTTTTTTTTTTTAAAAAAAGTTTGTTTTGAGTATGGAGCGACTGATTTCAACTGCCAATTAGCAAATGGGTTTATTATTTTACTGGCTAAAAATACCCCCCTCGCCTATTTGATATTTTACGTTTCAAATGAGACCTACCTTGTAAATTTGTCCCAAGTTGGGCCTAAGTGGAAAAAATACGCCTCACGGTGTACAGCAGACGGATTTTTTACTTCGATTTTTTGATTTTGGGTACCTTGAAACGTAAAACATCAAATTTTGGGAGGGGAATTTTTTTCGTCGATTTTAAAGGTTCATTATTGAACCAAAACACAGATGTCCCTTGCCGTCAAATTGAATGATATTAAAATTTGTATGATAACCTTCTCCGCTAATCTGAATGTTATGATCCTTGCCGCCAAATTGAATGATATCAAAATTTGTTTGATAACCTTCTCCGCTATGATCCTGAATGTTATGATCCTTGCCGCCAAAATGAATGATATTAAAATTTGTTTGATAACCTTCTCCGCTAATCTGAATGTTTTTTTTTCCATTTTCTCCAGATGTATTGGCCGGGTACAACGGAACTATATTCGCTTATGGTCAAACCTCTTCAGGTAAAACGCATACTATGGAAGGAGTGATTGGCGATCAGATGAAGCAAGGAATTATTCCTCGTATTGTTAATGATATTTTCAATCATATTTATCAAATGGAAGAGAATCTGGAGTTCCATATTAAGGTGTCTTACTTTGAAATCTACATGGACAAAATTAGAGATTTACTTGACGTGTCTAAAATTAATCTTAGTGTTCATGAAGACAAAAACAGAGTGCCTTTTGTTAAAGGTAAGCATTCATTGGGTAAAGTAATAGGGTTCCAAACCAGAAGTAACCGATACCGTGATGTTAATCTAGGCCTAGATAAATAATAAAAACCCTTGATTAGAACTAAACCATCATAGCATTTTAAGAATTGTAGAAATTAAGACAATTTTTTTTTTAATTATTACTTTATTAGGTCTTGCCATCAGAATAAAAACAGAAAAGCGACCGATTTTCCATCTGTGAAGCTCTTTATCCCCGAATATATGGATTTCCGGGCTCATTTTTATATAAAAAAAAATCATATTTTGAGTTCAAAAAATATCAGAGAGATTTTAAATGCATCTTACCACCACACACTCTGTTTTGTGATAATTTTTTAAATTTATTTATTCTATTTTATTTATACAATTAGAAATTTAGAATTACTTTCCCTAAGCGGATTATAGTTTCTAAAAAATGTAGGGTGGCTAAATCAGAGAAGGGGTGCTTTTCAAAAAATCGCAATGCTCACCAAATAAAATCTGTAGACATTGAGTCATAATATATTGTATAGCTAGTGTAGGTAGTTTTGTGAACTGCAGTTGCCTTCATGAAGCATCGGGTGGGCCAAAAATCAGAAAATTCTATGAACATAATAAATGAACATACCAAGTTTCATCAAAATCAGACATGGCGTTCGAGAGCTATCGTACTACAAACAAGAAATCATGCAGTTAAACATAAAATTCATTTTGTTCAGTAAATTATTATTGATATATGGGGTGTTGCCATCTGACCACAAAAAGTGTTTGTCAAATAAGGCATGACTAGTAGTTCTGCGAACTTTAGATCTCACTCACATATAATGGCCACCATGAGGCCCCGACTGGTCCAATGGGGCAAAAAAAAAACAATTTTATGAACCTAATAAATAGCCATGCCGAATTTCATCAAACTCAGATAAGGCGTTCGAGAGTTATCGTGATACTAAAAGTCAAACAAAAGAAAAATCTTAGAGTAGTTACTAGGCCTTCTCTTCGTTGGGTAAATTAATTGTGTGCTGTGTGATCACTGTTTGTAACATTATTTTTGTAATTTTCTAGGTGCCACCGAGAAGTTCGTAGCAAGTCCTGAAGAAGTGTTTGAAGTGATTGAAGAAGGGAAGCTGAATCGTCACATTGCTGTGACCAACATGAATGAGCACAGTTCTCGGAGTCACAGTGTGTTCCTAATCAACGTCAAACAAGAAAATTTGGAAAATGAAAAGAAACTGTCCGGAAAATTGTATTTGGTAGATTTAGCTGGATCAGAAAAAGTCAGTAAAACAGGAGCTGAAGGAACCGTTTTGGATGAAGCGAAAAATATAAACAAGTCCCTTTCAGCTCTAGGTATGTGATTTTCCAATATTTATTACCCTAAGATAGAACCTTAGTATTTTCTTTCTAAGAACAAATCAGTTGAAAATTCAAAGAGTAAATAAAACAAACAATAGTAGTAAAGACCATAATACCTTTTGTAGCAACATTGTAAAGAATTAACCAATCAAAAGTGTCAGTTTTGAGTGAAAATTTCCCCTGTGGATAGGGTGACTTAAAAAGAATACTTCCAGGTCCATGCCGGTCGTAAAAGGCGACTGAGGGCATGGTAGGAAACGATATTTTTTCATTACCCTTGTAGAAAGCAAGGAGAAACTACTGCATTTATCCATACGGATGCTTTAGTGTCAAGAACTCATGGCTAGTTGTTGCAAACCGGCTCTACGACTTTAACCTATGATGATGATGACTGAAAATAGTATAGTCGTTGCGGAAAACGATGTGGCGATTGGTGGCACGTCCTGCGCCTGTTTTCTTATAGAATGCTCTCTCTTTCTAAAAACATTTCCCAGTACAAGGTTAAATTACATATTTATGACTAATAATATAATAATAAGCCTTTATTTGGTTTAAATTTTCACACAAATTACATAAGTGCATACAGCATAATAAATAAATATAATTACTACCTATCTGCATACTAGTTCCAAATTTCATTTTTTTATTTTTATTTTATTAGTTCCATTGCATAAGACCAAAATCAGCATATCGCTGAGGCGTTGATATACTCTCACATTACATTATCATATAATATCCTTCGGTATTAGGTTTTACTAAAAGAATACACCCTTTTATCACAAACAAATGCATCTCACACATACACCATTCTGTAGACTACCCCCATCCGCCTCCATTCGCACCTATCCATACAAATCCTTCTCCACAATGCACCTCCACAGCACTCCCTCATCTCTCCATCCCAACCTGTGGGTGGTCGACCGATTTTCTTAATCAGATCTCTTGGAGTCCAACTCATCACCTCCCTCGTCCACCTGTCATCTTCCTTCCGAACCATGTGACCTGTCCACCTCCATTTCCTATCTACCATCATACTTCCCACCTCCTCTACTCCGGTTTTGTTCCTCATCCAATCATTCGATTTCTTATCCATTTATTTATGACTATGTCTCCCAAAAGACAAAGCCTTGCTGGAGAAGTGAGTAATCATATCGCGACATGTTGAGAATGTTTGTTACGGGGCATTTTCTAAAAAAGTTTTGATAGGTTTTTCCAAGTCTTGATTTTCTTCCTTTTAACCTTCTCCTCCAAGGTAATGTCATCTCCGCCCTGGCTGATGGAAACAAAACTCACATCCCCTACCGAGACTCAAAACTAACCCGTATCCTACAAGAGTCACTGGGAGGTAACGCCCGAACCACAATCATTATCTGTTGCTCTCCTGCTTCATTCAATGAATCGGAAACCAAGTCAACTTTAGATTTTGGTAGGAGAGCCAAAACTATCAAGAATGTTGTTACTGTTAATGAGGAACTGACGGCGGAAGAATGGAAGAGGCGATATGAGAAGGAAAAAGAAAAGAGTTCAAGACTCAAAGGAAAACTGGAGAAGTTAGAATTGGAGCTCAGCAGGTAAGCCAGATCTTTCCAAAACTCTTGTTTTTAAGTAACCAAGCACCAAACATTTAAAAAACCCGTTTTATTTTGAATATGTTTTATTATGGTAAACGAACCATAATAATTTGCGACCTGGTGGGCAGATAATTTTATCACATTGCATCCTGATTTCATTGAAGGTATATTCTAAATTTGATGACAGTCATATCACGCATTCCAGAGTGTTCCTAACAATCTGTCAGACTAAACAGAATCGTTTGGTCAAATGGCAAACTTGTCCGAGAACCAAAGGAAACGTGGGTGTCTTATTGCTGGTTATGTGTCCACCAAGGGATTTTTTTTTTTTTTAATTTGGCTTAACATCTATTGGTCATTCAAGACGGAGGTTTTACCCTCCATTCGCTGGAAACTTGCAAACCAGCTACCCACATTGACCTCACCCAGCCTGGGTTGGATCGGAACCAGCATCAAGAGGGCGCAAACCTACGTGAACACCCACATGGTCGCTGGACGTTGCTTAACTTCAGTGATCAAACGGGAACTGGTGTATTCAACGTGCCATAAACGCTGGCATTTGAAATTTTGTAAAACGAGATAATAGCGACAGATTTAGATATGAATGAATTCGCAGTCATTACAGTGTGATATCACACTCCTGTTACACGGGCTAAGTATGGCTCTAGTTGACTAGTTTCATACTCCCCTGAGTACATCATCAGAGCTAGTGAAATTGATTTATTGTTTATCAAGTGAAGATATAGTATTTTTATAGGTTTGCTTGACATATTATCCCAATTTAACAAAAATATTTTGCTCTTCTACCGCTGTCGCATTTGTTCTGGGTGAACGTCACAAAAGAATTGCGACAAATTTGTATTCAATTTAAATATATCCCACAACTTTTTCAGATGGAGAAATGGTGAAACAGTTAAGGAAGACGAACAAGTCAACTTGCAAGAACCTGTTGATATGTCGGCCTCTATTGCTCCAACACCAGAAGCTCCTCCCAAGAGTAGTATACTACCCGCTATTCCTGGTTCAGGTGTTATGATTGGTTCTCTAAGCAACGAGGAAAGACAAAAATTGGAAGAAGAAAGAGAGAGTCTGTATCAACAGTTGGATGAGAAGGACGAAGAGATCAATCAGCAGAGTCAGTACGCGGAGAAACTGAAAGATCAAATTGTTGAACAGGAGGAGGTATGTGACATTTTGGATTCCCCGCAGCTGATGGGCTAGGCGACTAGGGCCTATGTTGATTCTCGCCACTATGTCCGGTTATGCGCACTGGGACGTTCTGGAACGTATAACATTATAGTTTCAGCCAAGGTCAATCGAAACCTTTTCGATAACCGCATATCAACCTATATCCGGCAGTTTTCAAACTTAGAAATGTTAGAACAGTTGATTTCGAGATGAACCCCGCTACAACAACAACTTATGTATATTTGTTGGTTTATTATTTTCAATAAAGTTTTGCAATCAATCATGGAGAAAAAAATACCCCTCTTCCCCTAAATGTTAATATTTTAAAAAATAAATTTTTGAAGTTTCTATGTATACGTAAAATCCAAAATCGAATTCAAAAATTCCATTCGTCCGCCGAAAGTGCCACTTTGGCATGTTATCGCTCACCAATTCTAATGGAATTTTGTTTTTATGTAACATTCGGAGTCTAGTTGGTCCTCAAAGCTTGACGTTACAGTCAGTTACAGTTAAGAGGTCTCGTACTAGTAAAGGAGAAAATTTTAAACCTGTGTACTTCTCATTGGAAACACAATTTTTGTGTTTCCAGCGGCCGATATTCATTTTCTGTCGCAACTATTGAGTGACAGGCTGCAATCAAGATTAACATATATTTTAATGAAACCATACGTACTAAAATTCTAAATAGAGTACAAGTTGTTGTACTGGGACCTTGCCCCTGATTTTGAAGAATTTATCCAGTATACACACTATCTTAGTGGAATGACCACATTCGAAAATACCTCTACATTGTTGCCGTTCTGTTTTCAGTTGATCGTGACTGCACGTCGTGATTACGAACAACTTCAACAAGAAATGAACAGGCTGACGCAGGAGAACGAATCTGCCAAGGAAGAAGTGAAAGAGGTGCTACAAGCTCTGGAAGAGTTGGCTGTGAATTACGATCAGAAGAGTCAGGAAGTCGAAACGAAAAATAAAGAATGCGATACTCTCGCTGAGGAACTTACACAAAAACAGGTGAGTCAGTAAGTAACACGTTTTGGGATATCAAGAAACACTACTCTAGTATTGTCAATCATTCAAGCCAAGTGATATCTGCTGAAACGTTTGAACACCAAATGTTCCTTTAAATATCTGTGTTTGTCTGTCTCTTGGACGTTTTGCCCGATTCCGATGAAACCTTGTTTAGCTATTCTGCGTGTTCGAATGGCCTTAGATGTGAAAGAGTTCCCAGATTTACTTGTAAGAGGTACTTTAAAACTGACTTTGTGGATCTCCAAAAGAATTTTTCGTAACCTGTACGAATCGCATTGTTTCCGGAACTTATTGCTTTCCAAAACGTGGGCAGGTCACCAATTTCTAACATGGAAATGAGTAGGTGACAGCTGAATCAAATTTGCTAATAGAATACGTGAAATATAGATAAAAAGATTGTTATGAATAAAACTTATATTATTTTAGAGTAAAATTCACAACTGAATAATTCATTCAAGACTTTTATGGTGCTGAAAATATTCTTTTATTAAGACAACTCTTTCCAGCAACTCTTCTTGGACAACTGACTTGAGTTTTCGCACTCTGGCTTCTCCTCATTTCCTAAAGAAAAACCCATTTCACGTGAGGTTCGACAAAAGGATTCAGATTGGTCGACTAGCAGATCATATATGATGCGGACCGCTAATTGAAGTAATATAATTATGTGACGCGAATTCATGTAGACTTCTCTATTTTAGGATATTAATGTACTTCAGATTCATCATTTACTCCCAATTCTAGTGAACCAAATCAGTATTCGAACTAATTTGTGTAATCACTGAACTTCTTTCTGCTCTACTTTTTTCAGACCAACCTAAACACTACAACGACAGAACTGCAACAAGTAAAGGACTTGTCCAACCATCAGAGAAAACGAATCAACGAAATGTTATCAAATCTTCTCAAAGATTTGGGAGAGATGGGTTTGGTTATTGGTGCTGAAGGTGATATGAAGGTTCGTAGAGGATTGTGTGGACCTCCTTAAGAATTGTTACTGTAACGCTGAGAATGCTCGCTCCCATAAACGGAGTTGTCGGTTGTGTGGACTTTTTTAAGAATTGTTACTGTAACGCTAAGAATGCTCGCTCCCATACACGGAGTTGTCGGTTGTGTGGACCTCCTTAAGAAATTTTACTGTAACGCAAAGAAAGCTCGCTCCCATACACGGAGTTGTCAGTTGTGTGGACCTTTTTAAGAATTGTTACTGTAACGCTAAGAATGCTCGCTCCCATACACGGAGTTGTCGGTTGTGTGGACCTTTTTAAGAATTGTTACTGTAACGCTAAGAATGCTCGCTCTTATACACGGAGTTGTCGGTTGTGTGGACCTCCTTAAGAATTTTTACTGTAACGCAAAGAAAGCTCGCTCCCATACACGGAGTTGTCGGTTGTGTGGACCTTTTTAAGAATTGTTACTGTAACGCTAAGAATGCTCACTCCCATACACGGAGTTGTCGGTTGTGTGGACCTCCTTAAGAATTGTTACTGTAACGCTAAAAATGCTCGCTCCCATACACGGAGTTGTCGGTTTTCTTTCATGTTTTTTTGATCAATGTTACAAACCTTCACATTTTTGTACTAAATTGTGAAGATAGATTTTTTGGGCTGGGACTCGGATCAGTCGGATTACAGAAGTCAAGGACTTCATAGCCAATGTATAGTACATTACGGGGTGTTTACTTTCTATGGGATTATTGTATTTTGGCCTGTATATTTTTCTAGCAGGTAATTTCAAGATCATTGTTTATTATCTTCTTTTTTCGCGTACATTTTTTCGGACATTAGGAATCTTCACTTCATACATAATATTTTTACGCCTAAACCGTTTGTTCGCTCGAATTTCTGGAGAAAACTATCTTCAAAAACACAATTATTATCTTAAATTACTTTCTGGGAATTTGTATTGGCAAAAGAAAACAAAAAACGAAAATTTCATGTAAATGTTATGGTTCAGTTAGAAGGTAAATACCTCCTACACAGCCAGTCTCAGGAGGGTAGGTTATCCGTACAATTATTTTGAGGGTCAGGGTGGAACAACAGACCGTACATCTGAACTTTAAAGGAAGGTAACTTAGTCTTTCCTTTTGAACTTTCTCTTTATCGACGCATCTTTTATTTGTTCCAGGTGGCTAGTGACGGCAATGGAAAGCTAGAAGAAGAATTTACTGTCGCTCGTCTTTATATTTCTAAAATGAAATCCGAGATGAAGAATTTGGTGCAACGTTGTGGCTCAATGGAACAAAACCAGTCCGAAGTGAACAAAAAAGTGACGGAGTACGAGAAAGATTTGAACGAATGTCGGCTGTTAATATCGCAACATGAAGCCCGCATGAAATCACTACAAGAGTCAATAAAAGAGTCTGAAAATAAGAAGAGGAGTCTGGAGGAATGTGTGGATTCGTTGAGGGAAGAATGCGCCAAGTTGAAGGCTGCAGGTAAGATGGTTATCTCCCAATACTGATAACCAGGGATATGGTCTTCCTCTAATATCCTTCATGTCAAAATTCATCTAGACACCGGGCTAATCATTCATTGCACATGATAGAGTAATCTCTGGAAACATTGGACAAATAAAAATATGATTTTTGTCACTAATAAGCAACACTATCACTGGTTAACATTGTACTAGTTCTGTGAACCGTAGACTTCACTAAAATTATGGGCCGCCATTTTGCCTCGTTTGGCCCAATATGGCCAAAAAACTAATCAGCTTATGGAACTCATTGAATGTCCACACTAAGATTCATCAAAATGGAACAAGTCGTTAAAGAGTTATTGTAAAACGAACAAAATTTTATAGAAAAAAAGCTGGAGGAGAGGAAGTCTCCACAAATATTAATAAGAGGTAAAACCTTTGTGAGCGAAAAAATTTTAATATTTTTTCACGAATAAAAAGCTAAACCATCCCTAGAATGACTTGGGCTATAAACAAACAAAAAAATAGATTTTTCTATAATTAGCTTGTACTGCGTCAGTTGCTCACCGTTCATGGGCAAGACGGAGAGGAAATGTTCATCCCAGGAACTTCTTTTAAATGTTTCACATTTAATAAATACGTACTTTTTATTTTCCAGAACAAGTGACAGCGGTGACTAAAGAAAAAGCGGAAGAAAAAGAAAAAGCCAACGAAGTTAAGGTGGCTTTGGAACAACAGATGGATCAGTTGAGAGATGCCCACCAGAAACAAGTAGCAGAACTCAGGGATGAGATTTCTGCCAAACAAACTTTGATCAATGAAACTAAAGAGTAAGTATTTTGGATACCGCTTCCGATTTTTTTTTGAAATGGGTTTAAAATCAATAACACTTTCATGTCCAAAAAAAATAAAGATCCTAATGCTAATGGAGATACAATTTTCGATGAATGGACTTCGCAGGTGATGTGACCAAAGATCGTCTATCTTTGTTCGGAACTTTCTCCTGTTTGTTTTTAATATGGCAATATATGACATTGAATCATGTCCTTAGTAAAATTAGAGCTAGGATCAATAAAACTGTATAAAACGATTGCCCGAAGTGCAGATCACAGTAAAACCATTTATTTGAATGAAAACCTTACCAGCAACGAATCAAGTTATTATAATATTCTAGATCTTAACACTGTGAGCCTATTTGGTCTGAAAACAGCGTGGATATCGTTAAACACGTTGACAGCAAGAAAATGTCCATGATTTTTTTTTCTAATTATTCCCGTGTCCTCTCAAAACAATTTTATTTTGAATTATTTCAGCTTGAACCAGAAATACTTGTTGGCACATCAGCAAATCCAGGCTGACTATGAGAAGCTCAAGAAGGAAGAATCAGACAAGAGTGAGAAACTGCAGGAACTCATGTAAGTCATTTTCATTTGCCATCCTTGCGTTGCGTCTTTTAATCCTAATAGAAAACTTTTGCTATCTCAGCACCTTGGATGGAAGTTTACATAGTTTGTTATTCGTTGAATCGATGGTCATGAGAACATTCTCACGATGCCCGGTTCTACTAATCGGGGTGATCTGGAACGCATATCACAGTTCTAGCCGAGGGCCATCAAAAGCTTTTCGGTAACCACATATCATCTTGAATCTGGGTATGGAGAAAATGGTTGATTTTAAGAGAGAAACCGCTACAACAATATGGTCATGGAAACACTCGTGAGAGTGAAGTATCAATTTCGTTGATTGAAAGTTTGAATGTTATATGACTCTTGGCGCTCTGACTTTTTTATTTTCTATTCTATTTTCATATTCAGTTTAACCAATGAGAGAAGGGAACAAGCTCGTAAAGATCTCAAAGGATTAGAAGATACTGTCACTAAGGAATTGCAAACTCTTCACAATCTAAGGAAACTTTTTGTACAGGACTTACAGGTATGTTTACAAAAATGAAGATGGCACGAGATAGGACTGACTTCCTGCAGTAAAACTTTACCCTATCGCAATGAAATACGTAGGACTGACTGTTTGGTGGAAAAAATAAAACATTTACCAGTGCATTTGGTAATTGTAAAAAAAATTGGTAATTATAAACAATTACCAATTATTAATTTTTACCCTTACAGATCTACATTCAAGTAAAACATTTGGCAGGACATTGATGAGTTTGGGACAGCATTGATGTGTAATTCTCAACATTAACTGACTCATGAACACATATTTACAATTTCTTTACATTCTTTTGCAGGCAAGAATCAAAAAGAGTGTCAACTCTGAAGAGACAGAAGATGACGGTGGCTCTCTTGCCCAAAAACAGAAAATTAGTTTCCTTGAGAATAACTTGGATCAACTCACCAAGGTGCATAAGCAATTGGTTCGGGATAATGCAGATCTCAGATGTGAACTACCAAAACTAGAGAAACGATTGAGAGCCACGATGGAACGAGTGAAGGTAAGAGAAATATATTCCAGAGAAAACTGTGAACTACCAAAACTAGAGAAACGATTGAGAGCCACGATGGAACGAGTGAAGGTAAGAGAAATTCCAGAGAAACTGTGAACTACCAAAACTAGAGAAACGATTGAGAGCCACGATGGAACGAGTGAAGCTAAGAGAAATAAATTCCGGAGAAAGCTTGTTTGGTGTTTGACAAATTCTATAGGTACCTCATTATCTCAGTAATAACATATTGAGCCATCCGGTCCACCCTTACCGTAAACATTTCAAATCCTTGATTCTATTAAAATAGAATTATTGTACAGCTTGAGCCATATGTACGTTGAATACACTAGTTCCCGTGAGATCACTGAAGATAATAAATGGAATTTATTTCTCTTGCCTCAAATGACCTTGATGTTAAAGAGACGTTAAGCAAAAAAACAACAACTCCACACAAACTTATAATTTAAGACTTACAGTTGGCCAGGTCAACTCACATGCCTGGTCAACTGTTACGTCGTGTTGTTAGGATAAGATGTAAGGACCTGCGTTTTTTTCAATTCCATCCACTTGGAAAAGTATTTGGAACAGACCAGCTGGGTAGAGGTGCATTTCAGACTATAAGGGAAACGGAATAGATTCAGTGTTTTGCTGGTAGTGATACTCCTACTGCAAGGTTATCCTGGAACCTTTGAGGACACTCATCAATTGTTTGAACAGCTGACGTTCTTATTGAATTTGTGCCTTGACCAGAAATTAGCGACATTTATTTGTCTAAAAATTTTAATTTCGTTTCGTTCTAATAATATTTTCGTTTGATTTCAGGCATTAGAAACCGCATTGAAAGAGGCCAAGGAAGGTGCAATGAAAGATAGAAAAAGATATCAATACGAAGTGGACCGTATCAAAGAGGCTGTTCGACAGAAAAACTTGGCAAGGCGAGGCCCAGTGCCACAAATAGGTAAGCAGCTTATTTTTATTATTTTAAAACTGGTTGTAGGTCTCTATTTCGATACTGATTGCAATTATCACTGCGACCTTTTAGAGTGTTTACATCTATTGTGACCAATGTTCTTTCAATCTACCGCCCATCTTCCCCTAATAGTAATGATCTTGTATTTTCTGATCTGGGGATCTGGTCGAGAGCTTTTTCCCCATTTCCTATTCATTCCAGAATTCCGCACCCTATAGAAAGTATTAGGTCTTGGACTTTTTCAATATCATTAGTGCCAAGGATCCTAAATCTTCGATTCTCCAAATATTGGAGTATCCCCTTAGTGTTAATCTAGAGTCAAGAGTGTTGCATGCACCTGGAAAAGTACAGTGATTTAACACAAGTACACATTTTTATAGTTGGTTGATGTAATAATTTTGAAGAAGGGCTCATTTTCGTTGCGGCTGGCATTTTCTTTTTGTTTACAATCAATGTCGTTAGGGTTGACACAGCCACTTATCTGTACTGATTTGTTTTCTGTTTCAGCCAAACCAATTCGTACTGGTCAACCAGTAGTGACCCCAGTGATCCGACCCGGTGTAACATCTCCTCGGTGGAATGACGAGGAGAGAAAGAGAAGAGTGGTTAGCGCTTCTGGCGGTCTTCGGGGTAAGTGTTTTTGCTTTCATAATTATTCTATTGACGTTCATTAAGGCGGAGGCTGGTAAAATTCTCCATGCCAAAGGTGATCTTTTCTAAAAAAAAAAAAAAATGTCTTCTTGTCTCCTAGCTATTGGCACATAATTTACTTCACATAGTATCCCAATTCAACCAAATTGTACAACACTCTTCAAACCAATTCAACCAGAATGTACAACGTACAACACAGTACTACATAAGATAAAATACTGTATTTAGTATGGCAGCAAAGAACTTAATATAATATTCTAGTATGATTCTTTTGGCCATATTTAATGTGAATGTCGTCGAAACCGTCAACAACAACACCACTTGTTACATAACAAATATGTAACACTCTTAAGTTGGTATTACACAATTTGTCATGATTCCAAAATTTTGGCACAATTATTTGATTTATATTTGTTGTAATTGTCTGTTTTGTGTGTATTTTTGTCCCTATCACACAATTTGATGAGACTTTCAGACAAAATTATTTACTTTCAAATTTTGCTGTATATCATAGCAACCAGATATTTATATGTAATAAATATAATTTTGATATTTTCTCTTTTTCCAATACGATTTCTCATCGAAAGTTAATTTAGTTTTTCTTCACTTGTGTATTTTCGATAATTGAAAACTTAGGCGTCCATAGACACCTCAGAAATATTTCTTAAAGGTAAGATGCATGAAAAAGTTTTCAAAAACTATCAAACAATGACAAACGTGTTTGTCATGCGTTTAAACCCCATCAGACTACTTAGAAAAACTTTTGGTCACTTTTGTGTTTGAAATCAAATAGCGAATTTAATCAAATATTGTATTACATTGTATTACAAAATTTTTATGACAAATACCTTTAGTAATAATAATCAACTCTGTAACATTTTGAATCCGTTCTAATTGAATAATTGACTTATAGTACCTTTAGTAATAATAATCAACTCTGTAACATTTTGAATCCGTTCTAATTGAATAATTGACTTCAAATTTCAGATGCCTTGGACAGCTGAAATGACTGCTGAAGTTGTCACACGTGACTACATTAGAAATCTACGTTAACAAAAAAATGTTATTTCCGCTCTGCGATAGTTTTGAAGCTCGTTGACGAAGCCTACTTGCCCATATTTTTTATTATTTTTTCATTTCTTTCCATGTTACTTTGCACCCTCCGCGCCCTGTTCCTTTTTTGTTTAATTATTTATTCCTTAATTTTTGTCCAAACTGAAATAATTGACCCCTTATTGACGCTTGGTAAATTTAAATACTTTTTAAATTGATTTATTAATATTGTAAAATTATTTTTTTTGTTTATTTATTTATTTATTATTTTTGGCGTATTTTATTAACTCTTTCTAATGCATATAAAATATAGAAAGAATAGATGATGAAGCACAGAATAATTGCTTTTCGAGTGTCTGTAATTCAATTATGTATACAGGGTGAGTCATTTTAAAGGACATACTCGTAGTCAAATATCTCGGAAACCGTTAGAGATAGGAAGAAAACGTTCGATACAACTCGCCTATTTTTTGGAGAAATTTAATGTGGACCTCGGAATTTTTCCGCCAGGTCGCTTCAAGTAATATTAAGGTAATTTTTTTTTTAAATTTAACCCTATATTTTTGATTACGTTATTAAATTTTGAATTATAAAGAATTATTTTTTGCTTTTTTTTATTTATTTAACCTACAGTTTTCGAGATAATGTTTACCTTGACGTGCTCTGAGTAAGAGATATCTAACATATGAAGCATTATGGACACGCCTATTTTGAAATATTTGGGCATAAATTTGTTGATTTTAGTGAAACATCAAGTATAAAATTATCTCAAAACTGTCTAATAGAAAAAAATTAAGCAGAAATATTTCTTTTTTAATACAAAATTCAAAACCTCAATAAAAAATACAGGGTTCCATTTAAAAAAAAATTGATCTTAAAATATCCCTTGACGCCAACGTTAGAAGAAAAAAAATAAGGCGGGAGGGTTTATATCGAACGTTTTCTTTCTATCTCTAACGGTTTTTGAGATGTTCGACTATGTCCTTTAAAATAACTCACCTTGTATTTACCTTTCAAATAATCAAAATGTAATTAATGTTAATGTTGTAATGCTTGAGTTAGAAAGGGTTAATCAATATTATGCAATAGTGTAATTAATCTCTCAAATTGTTTTGATGGCTCTTAAATAGATAATGAATTTATTTTTAGTTGATGAATTTATAATGCAATCAATTTAGTGATTATAACGTGATTTTCAATATTATCGAAATAATCCTAATTGGTGTATTAAGAAGTAGAAAATTCGAGCCCAATCGTTCAAGCATTTCTATACATGTACATTTTGTATTGATAATTTTGTATTTGAAAATCATGAGAATACAAGGATGGGGTAGCCGCGTAATTGTTCCTTGAACATTTGTAAGGTTTTTTTAAATGTTGTGAAAAGTTAAATAATATTTTTATTTTTTAAAAAATGAAAATCATGAGAGAGCAAGGATAAAGTAACCGCGTGAAAGACCGATTGTCATGAGGGAAGTTGTTAAGGAGGCAAAAGTCCACACTGAAATACGGGGAACCCTCTTTCAATCGCCTAACAGACATGCAAAGCGAATGCTGTTGATAAAATTTATTGCAATTTATTGTGGGTCTGTTTTGAACTTTTCTTTTCTGAATGAAACTGAAAATATAGATAATGAATTTTGATTGACGACGTTAAATCTAGCGTAACCTGCTCACCAGTGAATTTGTATTTTAGAGACGGACCAGTAAACTCTGAATGTTTTATTTTGTTTACTTGTCCTCCTCTCATTTTTTTTTTTTTGTTATATTATGTCCCTTTGTCTAATCAGTTGAAAAATTGTTCTTACGATGGCCGGTTCTACGCACTAGAAAGACCTGGAACATATCATAACAGTTCCAGCTAAGAGCCATTAAAATCTTTTCGGTAAACTCACATCAACCTGTTTCTACCATTTTAATTAATCATGCATCTATAAATGGAAGAACGGTTGATTTCGTGAGAAAAACCGCTACTACAATAACAACAGTTGAAAGATAATAGCAAGTAATGTAGAAATCTTTTATATATAAACCGCTACTACAATAACAACAGTTGAAAGATAATAGCAAGTAATGTAGAAATCTTTTATATATAAACCGCTACTACAATAACAACAGTTGAAAGATAATAGCAAGTAATGTAGAAATCTTTTACATATAATCTATTTGTGAGTTGTAAATCGGTTTCATTTGCGGTATAACGTTGTCTCTACAGCCTTTGCGATATGAAATGCATTTATTATTAAAAATTTAATTTATTATCCTTTACAAATGTAATAACAACTCATATTGAGAAGATATTTAAGGGTAACTTCAAAGAGATTTATTTTGACTCACAGACCACTTTCTTAAAAAAATGTACTTATGCTGTTTAACTTCCGGACACCCTGTCTGTATATACAACAGATCCATATGCTAATTGAAACTTAAATATGGTTCTGGTTTATTATTTTCAATAATGAACCTTTGGAATCGTTACGAAAAAAAGTAACCCCCTCAAAATTGGATATTTTACGTTTTAAGGTACGTAGAATCCAAAAAAAAATCCGTTTGTCCGTGATTTGGATAAAATTAGATATGTAGGGCCCGTTTGAGGTTTAACTGTGCGCCGAAACTTTTGGATGCAATCGAATATAAATTTGGCAGTTTTTTTCGTTTTTTCCTTTCGTTCGGTGCAATCGACTAGTTACAGTTGTTGCGTGCACCCAGATGAAGCCAATGATACTCTAACCTGCTCCCGGACGCGCTACTATCCGATTACACACCACACCCAACATAGCTTAACGATGTAGGTACTACGTTGGATACGCACACCTGCTCCCGACCGATGTCAGAAGTTGAGGAATGTTGTTCGTGGCGCGTACGTAGCCCGCTCGGGGACACCACTTATCGTTGTCTTTATTGGGATGCAGTCAGCCTCGGGAACGCAACTGCGTAGCTGTTGGTTCCAGCGAAATGGCAGGTTAGCTATACGCTATACACCGCTATGATGTAAGTGTAAAATTAAATACTAAATAACCAATAGAATGTCATAGGGCAAATGTAAAGGCTGTCGAGGCAGAGACGCAACTAGGCTAGTCAGCACCCGGGACAACTATCCATTTTGGCGCTCAAAAAAACTCGCGCTTGGGGCAGCCGCCCCGTTTGCCCCCCCCCCTAGTTACATCCTTGTGTCAAGGTACACTTTGATAGCACGCTCGTATTGTGTTTAAATGATGTTGCAATTATGAGAAGTGAGTAGACTTTATATCTAAGTCATAAAACCCACTAACACTCAAATTTTATTCTTTCCATCTGATGATCCACTAACCCAACTAAAAAGTAAACACAATGACAAGTATGCATAAAAACTGAGCAAATGCTTTTCTTAAGGTAAATGATCAGAATTTCAGCATTTGCTTAATCCGTTGAACAGATGCTACCCCAACAAAAACGGCAAATTAAAAACGTATGCAAAAAATTCGGAGCACATGCTTTACACTACGAAGGATTTGTTTCGTTATATGCATTCTTTCTCCATGCTTGAAATCTGTTCAACAGCACTGCCTGTATCATGTTTTATTTTTTACTCACATGTTTGCTACATAATTGTATTTAACAAAAAATATTTAAATTTAATTGTGCTTAACAAATAATAGCAATATGTTTAATATTTAATTAAAATTCATTCGTTTAGGTCAGTAATTAAAATGGGGGTCCGAATGTAATGATGTTTTTGCAACCTTATCATGTGCAGAAATTGAATAGGTACATTGTTTGCCAAAAAAAAAAAAAAAAATATTAATACGTGAACAACGCGTAATAATACGGAAATGGTTAAACCATTTACAATTCGACGAATAGAGGTGCTAAGATGCTCCCTCACATTTTTTGCACGGACTGTATGCGATTTACAAGCACGTAGTAATGTTTTCACAGCTTCTGCAGACACAGTTTGTTCAAATTTTGCTACAATTTTCCTAATTAATTGTTGTATTGTTTAGGAAATATAATATGTACCCGTCCTCTGTGGATAGGGGGACTTAAAAGAATACTTCGAAGGCAGTCAATCACATTCCAGTTGTAAATGACGACTAGGAGCAGGGCTGGAAACGTTATTCTTTTCATTATCCATGCAAAAGCAAGGAGAAGCTACTGCATTATCCGTAAGGATTTTCAAGTATCAACAACTCATGGCGAGCTGTTGCAAACCAGCCTCACGGCTGTTAACCTATGATGCGGCTGTTCATTAAATTTGGACCTTTTTAAAGATTAAATTATAATCTGTTGTTTTACTCCAAATCTCCATTTAGAAACTGATTCTTCGCCTTCTATTTACCCTGAAGTAGGTGGAAGGTTAAAGTTTCTTGTATTGTTATTTGTTGTCACGTATAACATTGTGGGTCCTTTTACGAACAAAACATCGGACTAAAACTGTTTTAACAACTAAATGTGTTTTTTTCTCTGTCGAGTCCAAGAAAATCAAAAACAGTTTTCCTGAAGAAATTACAGATTTATTTTAGAATAAGATTAATCAAAAAAAGTTAATTTTGATTTTTTTTTGTTAGTTTAAAAATGGCCACAAAATGTGTCCACACCTTACAAGCTTCTGTATAAACCGAGAGTATGAGCCTTGTTTCCTGGTGTGGGGTGTTTCCTATTTTTAGAGGACCTATTATTATTATTTAATTACTCTCGCTATTTGTTTTTAATTTTCTGCTTGTTTCTTTTATGAAATATTTCGCTGCCTATTATGATTGGTTTTTGCAATGAAATCAAATTTAAAAAAAGAAAAATAGGGTAAAATGGGGTGAGAAATTGTATTTCACAAGTTACTAAAAAATAAGGCCCAAAGAGTAAAGTGGGTTGTCAGCGCAAAAATATTTTTATTGGAAATTATTTTGGCCGTATAGTTTTGTGGGAGATCAAGAAATCTTCTTTTGTGATTTTTTTTATCAACTTTTAAAAATGTGATTTTTTTATCAGCGATATTGTATTTTTTTTTTTTTTTTTTTTTTTTTTTTTTTTTTTTTTTTNGAAATTTTAACATTACTTTTTTTTTTTTTATTTTTTTTTTTAATTTCCTTTAATTGGCCTTTAACTGATAATGTTGAACTGATGATAATGTTGAATGAAATGAGAATTCATTTTTTTTCAACATCGACCAAATTATTATAAAATGCATTTATTTTGTAAAAGTTAGTTTTAAGAACCAAAACCATGCTTTTGATTTCGTATTGCGTCTTCATCTGTTCGAAATACTTTCATTCAGTTTTGGTTTGTCTTTCACAAAAAAAGTTTTTGCCTGAATGTTCCTTGGTGAATATTTGTAACATACGAGGAAACCAACAGTCATGCTGCATACACTACCAACGAATAATTATTTTTGAAATCGTATAATAATTTGTGACAATTATTTGTTGGAAATTTGTAGTTAAAAATGTACAGGACAAGATAGTGACCATCAAATGGTCTTGTATAAATGAAGAAAAAATGTAATATTAAAAAGAAGGTTTTATAAATTTAGAGTATTAAAATTCAACTATTCTGAGCATTTGATCACACCTCCTAAGGTTCAGTTGCCCATTGATTAACTGAGCTTGAAACCCGATTCTCAAAACTTACAAAATAATTATTATGGGATATGGAATTTAGGTATTCGGTATTCTGCCGAGACTGGTGTCAGCCTTTAAAACACGCCCAAGGTGTCATGATACAAATTTTACTAGTATGTATTGGCTGCCATTTAAAATGTACCCGATTTGAAATTCATGATTTACTGTTAGATACTTTCAAGTTTTGAGAATCGAGGCCCTTGAGTAGATGGACGCGAGAATAGTCTCTGTGCACATACCTAACACAAAAAGGACTTCCAGTTTTGTGTTAAATTTTTGCAGTTTTTTGTACACGGGCACATCCTGTATTGTAAAGAAAATTTATTTATTTCACTCCTCTAGTGTTGTTTTGTCAGTTGCTTCTTATAATTGTAAAGACCCAAAACGCATGTAACCTCACGCCAAGTTCCAAGAAAAAGTCGATTTTTTTATATACCCCAAAATGCATATCGACATATATCACGTCAAATTTCAAGTTACAGAGCTGGCGACTACTAATATTACTTTCCCACCGTCCACTTCCCTCCCACTCTATCCTTCTGACCTAGACATCTCTCTCGTCGCGTCATAACCTCCCCACCACTTGAATGATTTAACTTCTTGTTTATATTTTCTGATTATTTCAAGTCGCTATTATTATTTATTTTTTTAATTAAATTTTATTTTAAGTTACTCTACACTCACGCCAAATTTCTATTTTATTTTCAAATTAAAAAGAAAAGAAAAAAAATATAATTTGAAAAGAAAAATGTTTTTGTTTTTTCTACACAGAACTTACCAGTCGACAGATATCGTCATCAGCTAGGAGGGGTAATAACA
The DNA here is from genome assembly GCA_012654025.1 of Pachypsylla venusta. NCBI lineage: Eukaryota > Metazoa > Arthropoda > Insecta > Hemiptera > Aphalaridae > Pachypsylla > Pachypsylla venusta. The sequence continues at coordinate 28,862,619 of CM022875.1, forward strand.
AATAATAGATATAAAAAGAGTCGGTCATTTAATATTGTTTACAAATTTATTTTTTTCAACTTTATATAATTAAAAATAAATATTAATAAATTGATTACTAATCTAAAATGGCACAAGACTGAAACACCCGGTTCACATTTTTTTTAATTTGGCTTAACATCTCATTAAAATCTATTGGTCATTCGAGACGGGAACTTTCAAACTAGCTACCCACATTGACCTCACCCAGCCTGGGTTGGGCCGGAAAAATAGCCAGCATCACGAGGGCGCAAACCCACGTGGACACCCACATGGTACAACATCGTTGGACGTTGCTTAACTTCAGTGATCGAACTGGAACTGGTGTATTCAACGTGCCATACACGCTGGCTTACACATTTAATTTAAACAAGTACTTTGAAAGGCCAATCCATTCTGAACACCCTAGCCTAACACTACATATATTTGTAGTGTGGGTTACAATTAAATTTTTTGGGGCTTAAAAATAATACATTTTCTCATATTTATTTTAATTGGTTAGATATTAAATTATTTTTAATAGCCGGTCCCCTCTGTGATGAAGAAATTGTTCATTATGAGGTCTTGTCCATTCTATTACATGGTTTGTAAGAAAACTAAAAAAATAAATTGAAAAATATACAAAAAAAAAAAATTAGTATGTAATTGTGCTTTCGAAAATCCTTCGGATACGGAACCCTAAAAAATTGTCAAGGCAAAACACGTTACATCTCAATAAACTTGACTGTCACACGAAACTTGTACTATCTGCTGTTGCTTGATAAATTTGAAATAAACCGCGGCAGTACGTCAGAAAGGATTTAGGTTTTTCCATGCAGCTATATGCATGAAATCAAATAGTATTTCCTTACTTTAAAATACAGATTTCCAAAGCACAGATAGAATGAGAGTGATTTCGAACAACTTTCAAAGATCTTTATAGATGACTTTGTAAAGGTCCATATTAAATATAAAACACAAGTATCTTTTACTCTTCACTGAAAATCTTAAAATTTATCTAACAAAACATCATCAGGCGCCCATACATGCATCTTCAGTGGTTTAACATACCCTATAGAATAGAATAACTATACGAAAGTTTTCTTTGTATAAATTTCTTCTTTTTCCTTTTTGTTCTTGTGCAATAGTATTCTATTCTATAGATAGAGTAAGTTAGACCACTGAAGATGTCGGTATGGGCGAAATCGGTGATGTTTTGTTAAATAAATTTCAAGATTTTTACAAGAAAGAGTTAAATATACTTGTGTTCGTAAGAAAGAGTTAAATATACTTATGTTTGTTTGTTTTATAACTTTCAAAGAAGTGAAATTTTTTTGGTAGACTCGTAAAAATGAAAGTAAATTCATTTGAATTTTTCTGGAGTCAATCTGTTTCAAATTAAGAAGAAACACGTGACGCAGTTCATAGAATAGACTTAGGTAGGGTTGCCGTATCAAAAGAAGAATATCGACATTATCGAAAGCTTAATATCGAAGCGATATTATCGGATGGTCAAAACCTTGATATCGATATCTTCGATAGCCCATAAGCAGGAAAGGAGCGTAATTTCTGATGTAGGTACTTTTTATTTCGATACCAATATTTTTTCGACATTATTGAAATCTTAATATCGACATCCCAAAGGTAAGGTATGTCCATCGAAAGTTTTTAATTGGTCTAAAAATAAACCAAAAAAGGTACTAAATATTAGTATACTTTTTAAATACCTATAAAAAAAGTGTTAAAAAAAATTTATTTAAAAACCCAATAAGTTAAAACTTTGATTTTAGAAATCCAAAATGAAGGCATTTTTTTATAAAAGGCACGAAATACTGACAACTGCAATGTGTTAAAATTAATATAAGCGAAACAAAAGTTGGTCGCAATCAAAATATGTAAAAGTTAGACATGGTCATATTCTGGCCAAGTCTAGGTTCTTGTTACCTCGTACCACATTCTGGGTAGTATTTAGATTGGAGGGGTGAGATTTTCATGAACACGCAGGATTCTTTCTATATTGCAAACCAATATTTTGAAAGTTTCATTCAAATATTATTTTACCCCATCAAATCAATGGAAAGTGAGTAGACCCAAATATTTTGACTACGGCCTATTTTTTTTAAAAAATAAAATAAATGTTATTTACATGGATACAGAAACAAAAGAATAACAGGGCAAAATTAGTGACCGCGCATTGCGCAGTCCTTCAAACATGGTAGCCTTGATCTCCTAGTAGAAGATCAAACATTAAACGGGTCTCAACCATACACATTATTATAGGCCAATATAATATTACACTAAACCGATCATGTGACGCCATACCCAAGTTTTCGTGAATTTCAAAAATACGATAATGACATCAAATTTTCTCATCATTTTCGTAATCTAAAGAAGATTCTTTTAGATAGTAAGTACCTGCTTTAGAAATTTTTTAATAAAAAAAAGGTAACAATCTTCCCTTAGCGGTCACTAATTTTACAAAGTTATCTATTGGTATAAAAAATACAATAATATTATTAATAAAATAATAAATTGACTATGAATAATCTACTGTTGTAGATTTATAATTTGTATTGAAATTTTAAAAGTGACTGGTGTTTTCACATAACGAGCATAGCCTTAGAACTAAATCGAAAAATTGATCCATATGAGGCTTGTTTTTTTTAACTTACTTAAAATAATGTAAAAAATCGAACTTGTGACGAATTATTAACACAAGTAAAAATTCAAGGTCAAATCAAATTCTAGAAGAATTGGAAATTTCTCTCATCTCCTAAAAAGTGAACCTTTTTACAGTGAAAAAATACAATTTTAATTCCAGTTTTTGGCGTTTTTTGAATTTCAATATTTATCTAAGGGCCTTGTTTCTCTTTGACTTGAGAATAAGTGAAAGAGAAATGAAAAAAATTAAATTAAATTTAGAGAGGGTATCTAGGAAGTTTGTAGTCATTTTGAAATATTAATTTGAAAAAACTTAATGTATCAACTACAATTAATTTGATGAGAAACGAGCGCTTTCGTCTATTACGACATTGTCAAGTGACAGAACATTGAACATGATAAATGTGCATAACAAGTTTCATCAAAACGTTTTCAAGGAACAAACAGACGTATGAGGAGAGAAGGTTCCTTTATATAATAAATGTTCATAACAAGTTTCATCAAAACGTTTTCATGGAACAAACAGACGTATGAGGAGAAAAGGTTCCTTTATATAATAAATGTTCATAAAAAGTTTCATCAAAACGTTTTCATGGAACAAACAGACGTATGAGGAGAAAAGGTTCCTTTATATAATAAATGTTCATAAAAAGTTTCATCAAAACGTTTTCATGGAACAAACAGACGTATGAGGAGAAAAGGTTCCTTTATATAATAAATGTTCATAAAAAGTTTCATCAAAACGTTTTCATGGAACAAACAGACGTATGAGGAGAAAAGGTTCCTTTATATAATAAATGTTCATAAAAAGTTTCATCAAAACGTTTTCATGGAACAAACAGACGTATGAGGAGAAAAGGTTCCTTTATATAATAAATGTTCATAAAAAGTTTCATCAAAACGTTTTCATGGAACAAACAGACGTATGAGGAGAAAAGGTTCCTTTATATAATAAATGTTCATAAAAAGTTTCATCAAAACGTTTTCATGGAACAAACAGACGTATGAGGAGAAAAGGTTCCTTTATATAATAAATGTTCATAAAAAGTTTCATCAAAACGTTTTCATGGAACAAACAGACGTATGAGGAGAAAAGGTTCCTTTATATAATAAATGTTCATAAAAAGTTTCATCAAAATGTTTTCATTGAACAAACAGACATGAGGAGAGGAGGTTCCTTTTTATTAAACCTAGAGATCTCCCTCCGTTCGATCAATTAAAGCCTAGGGTGAAAAACCTCTTTTTACAGTCACTTCAACAACTTCAATTCTATTTTTTGTTAAATTTATCAGTTCTTTCTAAATATTTTTTTAAAAATCTATCTTATATATAAAAAAAAAGGAGTAATGATTCTCAACCCTTGTTGTGCTGCACTTCTAACTTTTCTAAAAAAAAGTGTTACCCCGGAACCGCTTGTGCATCACTTCAACAGAGGCACTTCTAACCTGGGATTTTGCATACGAAAAAAGTGAAACTACATTTTCTTATGACAGCCTAACTCTACTAAAAACGTCCCCTTATCATATAATTATTTGTAAGTCATGAAGATTGTGTTTGTTATCGACCGATAGGTCAAATTTTATCTAGGATCCAAGCCTTCGAACTCACTAGCTGAGAATCCATAGCTGTATTAAAAAAGTATGATTTTTTTGTTGGGCTTAACGTCTCTTTAACATTTATTGATCATTCGGGACGTAGGTTTCAACCTCCATTCGCTGGAAACTTACAAACCAGTTATAGCCAGCATCATGAGGACGCGAGCTATGTGGTTACCACTTAGTAAACCTCGCTGGACGTTGCTTAACTTCAGTAATCTAACGGAAACGTGTTCTAATAAAAATGGTTAGTGTATCATATTCAAGTGCAGATATACTATTTTATCTGAGTTAATATGAAATCTGATATTAAATGGTTCGTAAAATGAGGTGTCATACATAAGCAAGGTTGAGGACCACTGGAAGAAAATGAAAATTTTAAGTCACTGTACAGATACAAAAATAAACTTTAAAATGTCCAACAGGAAATTATGATGAAAATAATACGCTCCTCCTACACCGACTGACAGTTCTATTGAACATTTTTCCATTTGATTTTCGTCTACTAAATACAAATATTAAAATACAGACTTTGAAAATAAATACTAATTTAGTAAAAGTTAACTTTGCCAAAGAAATGAATGCAACATACGCGAGGACTTAGTAAATCTACAGGAACAATCAAGAGTCAACGCAGATGCTAGAAAATTCCAAATTTGATATACGAGGATAAAGTATTATTCCACCTCAGATTACTAAAAACTAGAACACGATTTTAGGTACCACGAATACTCTATCGCATTGCCTCGAGGAGCAGTCTATTTTTGGTGGCCTGTTTTTTTTTTNTTTGGTGGCCGGTTTTTTTTTTTTTTTGTTCATTCACCATATTGTTTATCAGCTAGCTGTAGATATTAATGATAGTTTCCGAGTAACAACGATATAAGAAATGTTCAAATATGGCCCTTCATAACAGTTTGAAAATTCTGACAGCATTTCCTCAAAATATAGTTTTTGCAATATTTTAAAGACTGTTTGTTTCCTCACATATAGGAGTTCAAAAAGTTTGCTCGTTTTTTAATTTCATCTAAAAAAGAACATTATTTGGCCACCACGCTTCAACATTTGTCATTTTAGTGGCAATGAATTAGTCCTGAAACGTGTTGGATGCACTCGTCCGATTGTATTGAAGGGCTTTCTCATTCATTCAGGTTCTGCTTGACGTCAGTGAATAATAAACAAATTGCGAGGTACAAACATGTTCCCTATTGAATTGTATCAATTGAAAAACAATTAAGTACTGTGTTTGGCAAGGGAGGCCAATAAGACCTTTACGAAACTGTTGACTAAAGGGCAGTAGTGAAATTGATGGTTTGGCTTTCCGCTGCTCATCTTCCAGCATAGGTGGGATTCCTAAACGTTGAGGTGGCTTGCTTGTAGATTGGATTCTCACCCTGAAATATTTTCAACAAGATTCATTAAAAATGTATGAAGTCGATGCCTACTCCGTAATCCTTTCCCGGCATGTTAATTTTAGCTTCCTTCTCACAGTATCACTTGAAACTGCGTAGAAACTAGCTTTTTGCTCATGATCTCTCATCGTTGGTTTGAAGCAGAGATTTTGAGGGCTTTAAAAAAAGCAGCCTAAAATACTTATAAAAGGAAAGTTTTACTTAAAATTAACATCAAGATATTGAAACACGCTCATAGGGGTTTGAGCAATTTAAAAATTTCACGCCACCTGTCATTCCTAGATAACGATCTGTGTATTTTCAAATCTTACAAATGCCAAATTTTCGGGTTTATGCAATCGGTAAATTCCAAATCGCGGTCACTTTTTTCGGACATTGTGCGATTTCGGTAATAGAGATTATTAAGTTATACTTTCTACTGTCAAGGTTCTCTCGTCAGATTCAGTATCTGCAAGTTTACCCCCTCCCCCCCAAGATTTGGAGAATGAAAAAAAATCATTTCTTGATTGCTTTTAGTAGAATTATCTTGCAGATAATTCAGATGACTTCATTGACATTTACATTTATTTTAATGTCACTGATGGTGAAAACTTGAGTTTAAGCTGAGATCGCCCCCTCCACTTAAGACCTGTATCCGCTCCTGGTGTCATCATACAAATAATATGTAAGCGTGTTACAAACATATATTTTAATGTCACTGATGGTGAAAACTTGAGTTTAAGCTCAGATCGCCCCCTCAAATAAAGACCTCTATCCGCCCCAGGTTTCATCATACAACTAATATGAAGCCTGTTACAAACATATATTTTAATGTCACTGATGGTGAAAACTTGAGTTTAATCTCAGATCGCTCCCTCAACTAAAGACCTCTATCAGCCCCAGGTTTCATTGTACAACTAATATGAAGCCTGTTACAAACATTTATTTTAATGTCACTGATGGTGAAAACTTGAGTTGAATCTCAGATCGCCCCCTCAACTAAAGACCTCTATCAGCCCCAGGTTTCATCATACAACTAATATGAAGCCTGTTACAAACATTTATTTTAATGTCACTGATGGTGAAAACTCGAGTTTAAGCTCAGATTGCCCCTTCCACTAAAGACCTGTATCCGCTCCTGGTGTCATCATACAAATAATATGTAAGCGTGTTACAAACATATATTTTAATGTCACTGATGGTGAAAACTTGAGTTTAATCTCAGATCGCCCCCTCAACTAGAGACCTCTATCCGCCCCAGGTTTCATCATACAACTAATATGAAGCCTGTTACAAACATATATTTTAATGTCACTGATGGTGAAAACTTGAGTTTAAGTTCTGATCGCCCCCTCAACTAAAGACCTGTATCCGTCCCTGGTTTCATCATACAACTAATATGTAAGCGTGTTACAAACATTTATTTTAATGTCACTGATGGCCAAAACTTGAGTTTAAGCTCAGATCGCCCCCTCAACTAAAGACCTCTATCCGTCCCAGGTTTCATAATAAAACTAATATGTTTTCCCTATTTTACATTTGACTTTTAGAGCAACTGTTAGGAGGCAACTCTTTTTACAGCTAGGATATCTAAGGTAATGGTATAGTCTCCCCTGTCGTTTCTCTCCCCTGTCGGAGCATGCACCACGCCAAACGTTGCCAAACTTTTTAACTGTATGAATTTATACATGGGATGCCGTATAAAGTCCTTCATTAAAAACACAACATTGTCGGCTAACTGAAATTGCAGGATTCAATTCCCGGCGAGTCGGAAAATTTTCAACTTAGTTCTCGTGATTACTCGATGCACTCAAGTCTCATGAGGAAGATTCAGTAGCGATTAGTGGCGGCATTACCAGAGTGAAAAGATTTGGTTTGGTAGAATATTGAAGAGATTATTTGTACATGACGCTCTCACTAATGCTGTAAAGAGGCCGTTGGGCCTTAAGCACACAAAAAATTCTACATTTACATTGAACTAAATGTGGTCTTGGTATTGCAATTGTTGCATCTAACAGTTCACTCACCCGTTGCCACTTAGCCAACATCCTTTCTTTTTCGAACTTGGCAAACTCTCGTCTATCGTGTATAGATGTCAGTATCTTCCATAGACACAGGAACGCTAATCCGATCAGTACAATGGCACCAATGACGCTTAACACAAGACCCAATATGTACACATGAGGTGGACACTCCCTTTTTTCTTGTGCTCGTAATACTATTTTGCCCTGAGCGTCATACGAGTAAACAAACTCAAATTTACACCCTTCCTCGTCAAAGTAGGGACAGAGGTTTTCATCTTTGTCTTCATTAGCTGCAAACAGAAACATCAAATGTTAGATTGAAACAGAGACGGAAGTTGAGCTAAGTAAGGCATAGAGGGTGTCCCGAAGATAATGAGCATAACTTCGGGTGTGAATCATTGGGTCAAAATGATTGTTTTTTTTTTAAACAGTTGTCCCGAATGCACACACGAGTCACAGCAGTTTAAAACCTCATAAAAATTGTTACTCTACAATTTACCACGTTAATAACACCAGTTCCCGTCGGATAACTCATGTTAAGCAATGTTGGGCGTGTGTTTACTCGGGTGGGAACCTGTCGAGGATACCTTTAATAACTGTGCAGCGGTTGTTTATTGCAGCGAAAGGACGGGCGAGGTTATATTATAGTAAACGTCTTCACGATCTCCGGTTCTACGCACCAGGATGAGACCTGGAATGCATACCATTACGGTTCTAATGAAGGGCCATCAACACCTTATATCATCCTGTTTATACAATTTTTCCAAACTTGAATCAAGAAATGTGGACATTTAATTTTAAGGAACACTGGTACAACATACTTTATATTAGTTAACCTAATAATAAAAAGAGAAGCCTTCCCACAGCTGCTCCAAAATTGATCACATCCCCTCTACTTTTTTACCATTAAATTGGGTTACTCTAAAAAGTCCAAACTCTGCTATTGAGCTTCGAATCAAATTATGTAGTACCAATACTGTCAGGATCAATTGATGAAAGAATAAAAAAATATGCCCTAAATGCAAGATCTCACGAGACAAGAAAACCGTTTGCTCATCAGTAAATTTTTGGTTGCTCATAACTTACCTTCAACTTTCTTTACAAGAGTGGGTGTCAAAGTACAATTTTTAGCACATTCCTCTTCGGTAAAACGTCCGGTCTTGTACACTTGGCATTGGATACACTCCTTAAATTCTAAACATCTGCCAGGGCATGTCTGTAATTAGAAATCAAGAGAGTAAAATATGTGGAAAAGAAGAGTGCTTTCGAAAAAGATCGCACGGCGTTCAGGAGCTAGGGTTTCTCCACGCACCTTACCAATGCATTGAATGTGGGTCGGACTATCAGAAGAAAAGAAAATGTTAATGTTATTGTAACGATGTTCCCCTTGAAATCAGCCATCCCCCTTCCCAGATTCAGGTTCGCAACGCCCCGGTAGAGACGTCGGCGAGACCGCGTAATGTCGTTCGCCCGGGCTCTTTCTCATCGACACCAAGTCTAGACGACGAGCACCGAGACCTTTCAACGAGTATAACCCAATTTTTCGAGTCTCAATCCAATCACCGAAGCCTTCATAGCGAGAAAAAACATTTTCCCAGTCGGGTACCCGTCGCGTCGTCTCCGCGGAGAGACCACCTCTCTGGGGCCTTACGCGATTAGATGCAAAAAAAAACGCTTTGAAGTTTGAATAACTCTGAGCAACCAACAAACAAACGTCTTCGTCCTCAAGTCAAATTGTGTTGACTTTAAAATGAATGAATGTCTTTATATTTTCGTAACTAATTTTCTTGTTTCTCATTTAATTATATGAAGGGCCTGTTATGAGACATCAAGAAGAATCAACTTACCTGTGATGAGACATCAAGAAAAATCAACTTACCGGGCATTTCTCACAGAACCTTCCAGAATATCTTCCCTCTTCGTGATGAGACATTAAGAAGAATCAACTTACCGGGCATTTCTCACAGAACCTTCCAGAATATCTTCCCTCTTCGTGATGAGACATTAAGAAGAATCAACTTACCGGGCATTTCTCACAGAACCTTCCAGAATATCTTCCCTCTTCGTGATGAGACATTAAGAAGAATCAACTTACCGGGCATTTCTCACAGAACCTTCCAGAATATCTTCCCTCTTCGTGATGAGACATTAAGAAGAATCAACTTACCGGGCATTTCTCACAGAACCTTCCAGAATATCTTCCCTCTTCGTGATGAGACATTAAGAAGAATCAACTTACCGGGCATTTCTCACAGAACCTTCCAGAATATCTTCCCTCTTCGTGATGAGACATCAAGAAAAATCAACTTACCGGGCATTTCTCACAGAACCTTCCAGAATATCTTCCCTCTTCGTGATGAGGCATTAAGAAGAATCAACTTACCGGGCATTTCTCACAGAACCTTCCAGAATATCTTCCCTTTTCGTGATGAGACATTAAGAAGAATCAACTTACCGGGCATTTCTCACAGAACCTTCCAGAATATCTTCCCTCTTCGGTTTCAATACATTTGCAAACACCACACTCACACTCTCCCTTTCCGGAACACACTTCTCCTCCATCTGGAGGAATACACGTGTCACTGGTAGAACGACAGTCGCACGCAGGACCCGTCCAACCGTTCTGGCAGACACACTTGCCACATACACAAGTACCATGATCTGGACCGGAACATAGAAGGCCGTGGTGTCGATCACAAGAGAAATTGTCACACTCACAATATTGACCCGTGATTCTCTGTCAACAAAAATAAGAAAAATTGTTTTGAAATATTTCATCAGCAATTGAGGCCAACATCCAAACAAACACCCAGGAAGAAGATAGAGGGCGACTATTACCCTTTGCTATTCACACTCTAGAAAACGTTTTCTGTTTTATTAGTACAGAACCCCTTGCATATAATTGATCCGATATTTCGTTTGATACGTCACACATTTATCTTAGGATTGGAAAAACAAAAGTTAAGAGGTTTTATAAAAACTTTTACCTCTTTCCCAACTTTTGACAGAATGACAGATAGAACCCACATTCAACAGCAAGCAATTGCTACTTGTTAAATTATTTTAATATTGGTACAAGTATTGTTTTTAAATTATTAAAAGTTAACCTTGAAGTACAGACAGATCTACCAAGGTAACCCTTGATATCGTGACTTTTTGGTGAGAATAGATTTTTTGTTTTCCCAACTTTTTCTTTAGACTTCGTAAATTAAAATAGATCACCCTATGTTGGAAAGCTAGGAACTTGTGAAACGTCTAAAAATAACTAAACTATTTCTTTAAAAAGTATTTGGGTCACTCTTACTTACCTCTCCTGGGCCAGTCCGAGTGTCACAAACACATAGGTTACATTGACAAGAACCGCGTCCCGAACATTCGATGGTAGAATTGGCGTCCGGTTTACATCCAGTAATGTCATGAGCCAAATTATTTTTCTCGTCACATTCACATTTGCGACCAAAATGATAGATATCACATTCGCAAATTCCACATTTAGATGTACCATATCCTGAGCACAAGGGTGAGTTTTCAACGTAGCCGGGTTTTCCTGGATTTTCACACGCACAATCACATTGCATCTCTAAAAGAAGGAAAATAATCAATTCAAATATGTAAATGGTTTAGATGATATTATTATTAATAGTGGCGGCCTTTCCTTTCAGAATTCCTCCTTTCAGAATTCCAAGTGCTGCGTCTACTAGTTAGGACTATTGCACACCTTAGATGATATTACTCGTACTTACCTTTCCTTTGGTGCCATAGTAGCTGTGAGGAGCATCTTATTTTAACGACTAGGTTAACTAAGGTTTATCTTTTCTTGCGCTTTCGTTGTAATCAATATCTTTTCGTGAAAAAAACACGTCCTTCAGGTTCGGAGAAAAGTTTCTTATGTACTTCACACTTTGAGCCGCTTTAGAAGATCGTTTCCCAAAGTGCTTAAAAAGAATCTAATTGAGTTAATGAGCTTCCCCCTTTTTTGATTAGTGTGATGTAGTTTATCAGAATGTGGAACAAAAACACAACTACAAGCGGCACCAAAAACCTGTGCACGGTTTGTCTGTATTTTCAAAAGAACAGATGGTGTTTCTCAATCATTCGTCACATTAGTCTGGATGCGACTTGAGTCAAGAAGTTGCATCCAGCACATTCTTTTATTGGTCTTATATTAAAATATTGTGTTCTCAAGCGCCACAGAGAGGGGGGGGGGCATTTGGGGAGGCCCCTAAGAATTTTTTCTTTTTAGTTGAAGGGTCCGTATTTTTTTAGTCCCAGGCCGGATTTTCTATCTGCGGCCCTGCTGACGCGAATTGGTATATCCAGCGTGGTAAATTATCAGCTTTGAGGTATTGCAAATCACCCTAAGATGTTTTCAGCAATAACTCCTTCAATACACAGTTCCGTCAAATCACTGACATTAGGTAACATCAGATGTGTGAAGAGTTGGCTTGGGAACAATGAGTATCTATTGTTGATTGCAGTGAAGCTACTACATCTTAGTTGCTTCAAAATCAATGATATATACATCTGTAATGGCAAGATTCCAATAAATCGAATTCTGAGGTAAGCTAAACAATTTCGGATTGTTAACAAAAATAATTCTAACCGAGATCACACCTTAACGTTTTCACAAAGTTGGCACCTCGAGTCTGGGGTATATCTACTATGACTCACCCAGATTGACTAGAAGCGACTCATTGATTCCCACAGGATAAATTTGAAATGTCTGATTCCATTCGGCTTTATTAGGTGGACACGCTGTAACTTCTATTTCAGCTTGGAATTGTACTTTAGTTCCAACTTTCAAACCGTCACATTTGTTGGTTTGCTTTAACGGTCCATCAGGTTGCAAACATTTTGAGTAGTAAGTGACTTTAATGGCACTCGAAGATGTGTCCCTCATTTCTACGTTGGAAGAAATTTTCTGCAAATAGAAAATCAATAATAGTTTTAGACAAAGTGGGCTTCATTTCTGCAGATCGTCTGATCTTGGTGGCAGGCGCGCGCTTCATGATTTCCCTAAATTGTTGTAGCGATGTTCCCCTAACTCTTTTTTTTTGTCCGTTCCATGTCAGTGGTAGAAATAGGTTAATATGAGGTTACCAAAAATATATTGATGGCCGGAACTGGAACTTGGCTGGAACTATTATGGAATACGTTCCAAATCTTTCTGGTGCATAGAACCCGTCATCGTTCCATCCATTCTGGAGCGAGGAAATCATGGTCAAATGTGTCATGTTTTAGAGACCTTGGTCAACTTATGTAACATTTGTACAATTCACGAGATTTTAGCCAATTGAAATTGAAAAACAAAATACGAACCAAATTTGTAAATCGATATTAATCAATATCAAAATTTTTCGTGACAATGTTCTTACAATTGGTATTATCTTACAACTTTGTAGTTCTCGCAATCACAATCTTCATTTTGTTATTTGGTAACTCTCAAACGAGCAAATATTTACAAAAACACAGTTCATGTCCCCAATCAAACGTTTACAAATCATACAGTAATCCTAAATTAAATTACATTTGTGCAAAACTCAATCAAACATGTCAGGAATTACCTACGAAAATAGACTTGTTTGTAGAACATTTAGGATTAGTGTCAGAGATACAATATGTAATCAATGATTTGTACAAGACTACCCAAACACAGTTGAAAACAAATAAAGAAGAATTGGTGACGGCTCTAACGCACATATGTACGCTTCTGCCTGACAATATTATGCATATGAAGACAAACAGCGAGGATAGCAACACAAAAAACGTGAACATTGAATCTAAGACAAACTCAACACCAGACAAAGAGTTCAAGTCGTCAATGAAAGATATCAAATCCAAATTTATACAAACCCATGCGGAATGCAATGAATCTCACGACAACAGTTTAAACATATACAATCCTTGCGGTCATAATATGAACGGTTCTGTCTCGAGCATGCTTGATTTAGAGTCATTGGCTCATCGCCACCATGCCGCTTTGTCCGTTATGCCATACAATCCTAGCGGCCATCATATGAAAAGTTCAGTAGCAAATGTTTTTGATTCAAAGTCACTTTCGGATTCCCATCATGACGTTTCAGCTATTCCGCCATACAATCCTGGCGCCCATCATATGAACAGTTCTGTGACGACCATTTTTGATTCAGAGTCACTTTCTGATAGCCACCATGGCGCTTTATCAATTCCGCCATACAATCCTAGCGCCCATCATATGAACAGTTCTGTGACGAGCATTTTTGATTCAAAGTCCCTTTCGGATCCCTATTATGGCGCTTTAGCCATTCCGTCATATAATCCTGGCGGCCATCATATGGACAGTTCTGAGGCATACATTTTTGATCCCGTCAATGCCGCTTTATCCATTCAGTCATCACATTGTAGTCTATCAGAAGTTGAAGTGACAATATCGAATGAAACATTGAAATGAAAGATTGCACCAAACAAAGTGAAAGCTAAAATTAGCCTTTTAATTTTTGAAAAAATAACAACATCCCTCACCTTTGTAGGTTAAATATATTCCGAGATAATCAAGGGAATTGATTCTGATTCCTCCTCCCACTCAATCGAATTTTTGTAGCTCTGATTAACAAAGTATGTGTAAGTAAAATTATCAATTGGAAAATGTTTTAAAATTGTGCGTGAACGTGAATATATTAAACAATTGTTTTGTATAATGAAGACCAAACAACAAACCGAGTCAAACATTCGGAAATAAGAAGATTATCTGAAATCAATATGAGAAGATCTCACGTAGCTGGGGGCACTGAACGTCCGCGTCGCTCCGTGATATTATAATTTTGAATTGTTTCTGCGACTTTACGAGGTATCATTAATTTTAATTCTATGTACATATATTATGTCGAAATATTTTTTTTTACCAAAAACTGGAAATCAAAAATATAAATATTGTTACATTTTTCTTCCGCCGCGCCACGACGATTCAATAAAAACATGGAATCTTCTTTATTCTAGAAGTTAATGAATATATGTGAACGTTAGTGAACTCCACTTTTGACCCCGGTATACATCCCGAAATACACTTGTATATGTGTATATTAATGTATGTCAGTATGTGTNCCCCCCCCCCTAGGGAGCTCAATATTTTTTTTTCCGAAAATGATTTTTTTTAAATTTGATTAAGATATTTTTTTCTATAAATGACTAAAATTTATTTAAAATATAATAAATGACTACAACATTAATTATCTTGATCCACCAGTAAATATATTCCCGGTTCCACTGTCAGTTCCTTTACACTTACATCGTATTGTTCCTTGACCAGTTCCACCACATTGGCAGAATCATTACTTAATACTCCCGATGAAGATCCCTCTATGTGAGCTCTCAGCCTATCATAGACACCAATCTGTTCCGAAGTGACGGCAAAAATTAAATTGATAGCATTCTGTTTGACCTTCAAATTGATCTGTAAAAGAAAAGTAATATAATCAATACAAACAATGTACAGATGTACACCCATTTCCATTTGGAAAGTAATATAATCAGTACAAACAATGTACAGATGTACACCCATTTCCATGTGGAGAGTAATATAATCAATACAAACAATGTACACCCATTTCCATGTGGAAAGTAATATAATCAGTACAAACAATGTACAGATGTACACCCATTTCCATGTGGAAAGTAATACAATCAATACAAACAATGTACAGATGTAAACCCATTTCGATGTGGTTTTGTGACGTAACCTAACGAGCTACTAAACCGCAGTAACGTAGAATATGATTCCCTCAAAATCACAATCTATGGCTTCCTGGCTTTTTTTTTTTTTTTTAAATATTTTTTAATTTCCACAAAAACCATCAAAGTTACAGCGTAATGGAACCCGGCATCTGTTGATGCCAATGGCTTGCATAGTCAAAGGGACTTAGCTGTGGTATGAACGGATAGTCAAAGGGAGTTAGTTACCTGTGGTATGGATGGATAGTCCTGAACTGTTGAATAGGTATAATTTTTTCCGAACTTATCCAAATGACACAGACCATCATTTGGTTTAATAATACCACCAAGTTTGCCATCACCAGCGTAATGGAACCCGGCATCTGTTGAGAACACGAGAAGTCTTCTTGCTTTTTCCCTCCATCCAATATGTTCACGACACACAATGGCTTGCATGATAGCATCGAATCCTCCTTCAGGACCATCTAAATTTCCAGACACGGCAGCCTTTTTTACTTCACCCTAAAAAGTCAATTCAACATAAAATCAGTACCATAGTAAGAATTGGTAGCATGTGCCCAAACCACCAAAACTGAGAAAACTTTAAACTCATACAGAAGGCGAGAAAAAATCTTATCAATGCATTATTTTTTATTATTATAGCGTCTACATAAAATTACTGCTGGCGAGATTCAGACACAAATGTAACATTGACTGACGCTCTCAAGGAAGCCCTACTGTCTGAGTTTTTTTTCGGTTTCACTGGCATACTGTTGTAGAGGACCACGGCTTTATTATAGGAGACTTGAACATATAAGTATCTCTACTATTGGGAACTTTGAACAAAATATCACCCGAAGACTTGATCCTTGGATCTTGTATCCTCAAGAATACATATTAAACTAGATTATGTAAAAATTGGATTTGTACATCCCTTTTTCAAGGAGTCAAGTTGAAGGTAATCAATCAACAATCCATACTCAATATAGAGTGGATAAACATCATTTTCCTTGCTGAACAGGTTTCTAGAAAAACGATAGTTTCCCTTCATTATTGGCGCCTTAGACATCAANCCTTGGAACTTGTATCCTCAAGAATACATATTAAACTAGATTATGTAAAAATTGGATTTGTACATCCCTTTTTCAAGGAGTCAAGTTGAAGGTAATCAATCAACAATCCATACTCCATATAGAGTGGATAAACATCATTTTCCTTGCTGAACAGGTTTCTAGAAAAACGATAGTTTCCCTTCATTATTGGCGCCTTAGACATCAAGGAATAGAACCGTCCTATTCTAGTTATCTTCTTGTGTTCGGCAAACTAGCTAAGAACTGTGCGGAAAGATTTCCATATGGTCTCTAAAAATTCCATCAATTTCGAGTTTTACTCTTCGACTTTTTTTTCTAAAATCAACTAATATTCCGGATTTCATGAAAAACGAAAATATATTTAATTTGAAATTTCAACCTTTTACATGCACAGTGCAGTCGGTGATGAGAAGTGTTATACGTTATACAATACATCATGCAGTGTTAATAAGATAGCATGCAAAGAAAGGATTCCTTTTGAATAAAATATACAAACCCAAAATACAAGAGATACCGAAAAGTCGATGGCAATAATCATCCTCCCCAAAATCATACCCGGGGAACCCAGGAAAAATGATCAAAACTAAAAATGTTGAATCTTCTCCTTCTTCAAACAGCTTCTGATTCCACCGATTCATTTTTGGCATTCTTTGCATATTTTTGGTTTTCAATTGAATATATAGTTCAAATATAAACAATCCAGGATTACGAATTCCCCTAAAGTAATGTTTAATCGGTTCGGGGGCAAGATGTAGCACCACGGAGGATGGGTTTTTAGTGGGTCGGTGAAACAACTCTATATCGTCATAACATCTTATACATTATCCCCACACTCCTCACTAAGGCTCCCTTTGGTGGACGTCTCTATGAGGATTTTCTTCTTCTGCATAAAAAAAATATTTTACACAACACCAGAATCATTTGTTTCAAGGAGGCTATGATATGAGTGCATGCCCTTCATTTGGGAAATAAACATATAAACAATTGTAGCTAACGATGAAATTTTCAGTGTGTTGTTATTAACCGGATAGTTCACCTTTCTCACAACAAGTTATGTTACATTTTGTTAAAACAAACATTCAATGAACAATCTACACTCCAGATGTTACGCCTGATCAACATGAATATCAACACAGAGTTGACTCAGTCTGTAGACAACATCTTAGAAATATGTTAAAGACAGTTAGGAAGGTAATAAACAACAACTCTAAAATACTAGAATTTTTTTTCTTCGAACTCGTAGAAAAACTTACAGAGAATCGACTCGTGTCTTGACTTAAAGTCATGATATTACGGAAACCGTACGGGGCATCGCAGCTTGGACATGGTTCCTTCAAACTGTTTAACACATAATTAGATATTAGCGAATCGGGTTAGCAAATGGCGTTTACACATTATAGCGTTTACACACGTAATGTGGAGAAGGAGACAATGGTGACATTGCAACAAGAAATTAGTGACGTGCTGGATCCCCCTTGTTCTTCAGAGGATGAGAGTGATCAGAGAACCTTTGGTTTGAATTGAAAAAAGCAAAAAAAGGACGCAGGTACATAGGTAAGTAGGTATAAGAAAAAAAAATAGCCAAATTCACCCGAAATTAATTTGACAACCTTATTTTTGTAGCAGTGTTCCTCTTCAAATAAACTGATCTCCCTAAATTTAGGTTTGAAAATTAAGTTGAGGCGTTTGCTTTGTAATCCAGGGATCGCGGGTTCGAAATCCAGCCGGGAATTGGTCTGTTATCCTCTATATGAGATTTGATAACATACTAATACGACATACAAGACCCTTAAGGGACTTAGTGAGGCAGTATAATAGGTCTATTATTATAATCAGGTTAGTGAATTTTTTTGATGGTCCTTGGCTCGAATTATGATAGTATGCTTTCCAGGTCGTCCCAGTGCGAGGAACCGGCCATCATGAGGACGATGGCTGGTTCGAAACCTCTAACATACTACTCAAGTGTATAAGAAAAAAGGGTAAAACGTGTTCTCACGATGCGATGGTTGGGTTGAACGCCGGAAAAACTTGGAGTTTACTTCACTCATCTAATGTTGTTCACTTCCCTTGTCGCAGGAGCACCTACCAATCGGTCTGCTCCTAATGATTGGGATTAAGTCAAGTTCGGGTTTTAGAGTTCGGACCCACAGGGACTGTTCACGTGGATTAAATTCGGTGATAATGTTTTTGTTATTCATAATTTAATGTCAGTGAAAGATAATTCATTGAAATTGGGAGGGGGAGGAAGGAGACGTCTCCCTCAATTTTAAAATTCAAAATGTCAAATTTTCATATTTTTCTAAAGGTCAGATATGTACGCCTAAGGGTAATGACATATGTTCTTTGCGCTTCAACAATCCTTCAAAATAATTTTGTGCACAAGGATGGTTCCAAAAGTTTGTGGCACCACCAAGAAAGATAAATAGTTTGTAGTTATGACAATATTTTTACACGTCTTACATTCTCTAATGATAAACCAACGTAAAATTATCCAAATATTTATATTAGTTTAATTTTGACACATCATCTTTGTTTAGGTTTTGAGTGCATTTTTACGATGTGTTTTGGTTCATGTCCATACCGCCGCGCCGTCATTGCAAAGGCTACTGCGCGTGAGTTTGGTTTCACTGGGTTATCTCACTCTCCTAGAGTTCACAACTCAGCGACTATTACCTGTTCAAAACTCAAATATAAACGGCGTGAAGGGATTTCTTTTTCCGATCACTAATTTCTTGTTGGCAATGCTGTTGAAGAGACAAATTACAAACTAAAATGACAAATGTAATAAAAAAAGAGCCCCAACACAGACACCTTTACTTGCAGAAGAACATAAAAATAAAAAAGGCAAAATATCTCTCCCATCTGTGCTTCTCTCAGAAAGCAATTCTTTAACCATTTTTTAAGAAAAAACGCGAAAACGAGCAGCTACATGAAAAAACATCTCATGATGGCATAAAATTGTGCGTGAACGTGAATATATTAAACAATTGTTTTGTCTAATGAGGAAAATCTTTTGTCAAACAATTTCCTCATTTAGAGATAAATAAGAACACTCGCTGCAACGGTTATCTCCAATAATTATTGTAGATCCGCTGGTCTCACTAAAAATGTCGAAGCATAGACAGAAAAATGGAAGATACTTTGCAAATTCAAAAAAGAAATATTATTGAGGATGTTTGAAATATAAGAATTTCTAATTAATATATTGTATCGACTACAAGTAACTTGATGAGTCACGACATCTGGTGAAGATGTCGTAACAGACGAAAGTGCTCGTGACTCATCAATTTACTTACAAAGTTAATTAGAAATTTTATACTTTGTAAATATTAATATTGTAAATAACAGACTTGTAATCTAGAGCTCACTGACATTATATTAGAGTGTTAACATTTTTTTTCACTATGTTTTAATGCAAATATGGTCATTTTTTTGTTATGAATAAAAAAAATCAGATTTTATTGGGAGAGATATTGTGCTTCTTGAATTAAGACTGATCAAATGTAAAAAAAAACAATAGTATTAATATATAATAGGACACAAAGTGAACTGAATACCAACACGGGGGAAATAATAGTGATGTCTTGCTAGGGACTATCGAAATAATAGTAATGTCTTACTAGAGACTATCGAAATAGTAGTGATGTCTTACTAGAGACTATTGAAATAATAGTGATTTCTTACTAGATACTATCGAAATAAAGAGTAATGTCTTACTAGAGACTATTGAAATAATAGTGATTTCTTACTAGATACTATCGAAATAAAGAGTAATGTCTTACTAGAGACTATTGAAATAATAGTGATTTCTTACTAGATACTATCGAAATAAAGAGTAATGTCTTACTAGAGACTATTGAAATAATAGTGATTTCTTACTAGATACTATCGAAATAAAGAGTAATGTCTTACTAGAGACTATTGAAATAATAGTGATTTCTTACTAGATACTATCGAAATAAAGAGTAATGTCTTACTAGAGACTATTGAAATAATAGTGATTTCTTACTAGATACTATCGAAATAAAGAGTAATGTCTTACTAGAGACTATTGAAATAATAGTGATTTCTTACTAGATACTATCGAAATAAAGAGTAATGTCTTACTAGAGACTATTGAAATAATAGTGATTTCTTACTAGATACTATCGAAATAAAGAGTAATGTCTTACTAGAGACTATTGAAATAATAGTGATTTCTTACTAGATACTATCGAAATAAAGAGTAATGTCTTACTAGAGACTATTGAAATAATAGTGATTTCTTACTAGATACTATCGAAATAAAGAGTAATGTCTTACTAGAGACTATTGAAATAATAGTGATTTCTTACTAGATACTATCGAAATAAAGAGTAATGTCTTACTAGAGACTATTGAAATAATAGTGATTTCTTACTAGATACTATCGAAATAAAGAGTAATGTCTTACTAGAGACTATTGAAATAATAGTGATTTCTTACTAGATACTATCGAAATAAAGAGTAATGTCTTACTAGAGACTATTGAAATAATAGTGATTTCTTACTAGATACTATCGAAATAAAGAGTAATGTCTTACTAGAGACTATTGAAATAATAGTGATTTCTTACTAGATACTATCGAAATAAAGAGTAATGTCTTACTAGAGACTATTGAAATAATAGTGATTTCTTACTAGATACTATCGAAATAAAGAGTAATGTCTTACTAGAGACTATTGAAATAATAGTGATTTCTTACTAGATACTATCGAAATAAAGAGTAATGTCTTACTAGAGACTATTGAAATAATAGTGATTTCTTACTAGATACTATCGAAATAAAGAGTAATGTCTTACTAGAGACTATTGAAATAATAGTGATTTCTTACTAGATACTATCGAAATAAAGAGTAATGTCTTACTAGAGACTATTGAAATAATAGTGATTTCTTACTAGATACTATCGAAATAAAGAGTAATGTCTTACTAGAGACTATTGAAATAATAGTGATTTCTTACTAGATACTATCGAAATAAAGAGTAATGTCTTACTAGAGACTATTGAAATAATAGTGATTTCTTACTAGATACTATCGAAATAAAGAGTAATGTCTTACTAGAGACTATTGAAATAATAGTGATTTCTTACTAGATACTATCGAAATAAAGAGTAATGTCTTACTAGAGACTATTGAAATAATAGTGATTTCTTACTAGATACTATCGAAATAAAGAGTAATGTCTTACTAGAGACTATTGAAATAATAGTGATTTCTTACTAGATACTATCGAAATAAAGAGTAATGTCTTACTAGAGACTATTGAAATAATAGTGATTTCTTACTAGATACTATCGAAATAAAGAGTAATGTCTTACTAGAGACTATTGAAATAATAGTGATTTCTTACTAGATACTATCGAAATAAAGAGTAATGTCTTACTAGAGACTATTGAAATAATAGTGATTTCTTACTAGATACTATCGAAATAAAGAGTAATGTCTTACTAGAGACTATTGAAATAATAGTGATTTCTTACTAGATACTATCGAAATAAAGAGTAATGTCTTACTAGAGACTATTGAAATAATAGTGATTTCTTACTAGATACTATCGAAATAAAGAGTAATGTCTTACTAGAGACTATTGAAATAATAGTGATTTCTTACTAGATACTATCGAAATAAAGAGTAATGTCTTACTAGAGACTATTGAAATAATAGTGATTTCTTACTAGATACTATCGAAATAAAGAGTAATGTCTTACTAGAGACTATTGAAATAATAGTGATTTCTTACTAGATACTATCGAAATAAAGAGTAATGTCTTACNTATATATATATATATATATATAATGGACTGAGCACCTGAGCAGGTAAACCAGGGTTTATCTGGTTTATTCAATAACAAAAAAATATACTTGAATTTTTTTTAAAAAAAAGTTGAATTGTTTTCTGGAATATTCCCAAAAAATGAAATCAACTTTTGGTTGCCACTCACACAGTAAGTAGCTGCTCTTGTACTCACGAGACTGATAATGTTCCGCGATGCATAAAAAACAAGAACTTTCCTTTCAGAAGACTGTTCGAAGATGCAGGGCCACCGAGAGGGGAGGGGTGACGGGGGTCGTCTCCCCCTCCGGAGCTTTTGAAGGGGTCCGTAATTTTTTAGTCCCGGTTCCGGATTTTCTTTCGGCGGCCCTGAAGAACTATCTACTATCCACCGTGGTTATATTAGAATGTTGAAATTTGTGAAGATCTAGGAGGGGTATTTCTAGGTCTATAGCAGCTGTTTACACAGTTTTATCAACTTCTGGACTGTTCCAATCGGATCTCTGAAACAAGCGTTGCAAAGAGTATTCAGAGGAACTTTAATTTTTAAAAAATCCAACGGTAAAGCTATAAAAGGATCATTTCCCTTGCGTATTATTCCGTGCATTTTATAGTAAAAGAAAATTCATGGAAAAATAAAAAAAACTTTGAAAAACCATCCTTTATTGAGCATTTGTCCCCACATTTTAAAGCTTGAATAGCTCTAAAAACTTACAGAGAATCCTGATGTGTTTAAACTGAGAGGCATAACATTACTAAATCCATAAGGTGCTACACAATCGTCACACGGGGATATCAATCTAGTACACAAAATGGGGAAAAAGACAATAAAAAGGGAACATGAAAGTGTGGGGGAAAAGAGGTACAAATGTTAACTATTTTTCTCTGAGCAAACATTTTAAAAACACTGAGGCGTAACATAACAAAACTCTGCCGATTCTGAACATAGGTTTATTATTTACCCCCTCAAAAAAAATGATATTTTACGTTTCAAAGTAAGATAAGCCAGCGTCTATAGCACGTTGAATACACCAGTTCTCGTCCGATCACTGGATTTAAGCAACGTGTAGCGAGGTTTTACCAAGTGGGTGTTCATGTAGGTTCTCGGCCTCTTGATGCTGGCTATTTTTCAATAGAAACAAAGCTGGATGAGGTCAATGTGGGTAGCTGGTTTGTAAGTTTCCAGTGAATGAAAGGTAAACCCCCCGTTTCAAATGATCAGTTACAGAGACGTTAAGCCAAGAAAAAAAAGATACAAAATTTAAAAAAAAAAAAAATCTGTTCACACGTCGTCGTCCTAAGTTTTAAAGGGTTGGGTGGAAGAGAATTCCTCACGAATTAACCCTGTCCTTTGAATGAACTTTTTTTTTTATTTTATATTATTTACGTTCTTATCTTATTTTTTTTATTTTTTATTTTTTGATGTATCTTCTCTTCTTCTTATCTATTTCTATTCCCCCCCTTTTTTTCTCACTAATTTTGTAAAAAAAAAATGTTCATTCAATAAAGAGTTCTATAATAATATAAGTGGCCACTCGCGAATGACCGAGTTTAATGCTATGTAGACATCGCTCAACGCTAATTGATAAAAAATACAAACTAGCGGCGTACAAACGGATATTTTATTCGAATTTTCCGTAACTGAATATCAAATTTTGAGGATGTGCTTTGTTTTTATTGAAATGCTGTGATCATTTAGGGTTTCACTCAAGAATATTGTTTGTTCAACCTGGTATTACTGTGATTACTTTTTTTATTTTGGAGTTTCTTATAATTTGTCGCGGTTACAAATATACCAATAAACATTGAGTGAGATAGGGAAAACGCTGTTACAGAAAGACATCGTATGTTTAGTAATAGTGTCTACATTTTACCCGCCGTCGGCGTCGGGTAAAATAAATCAGTCAATTGTCGTATCATCGTTGCCGATGGTAGCCGGATGTAACAGACTGCATAAAGTAACTTCTCAGAATCTCAAGTATGAACTCTTTAGATGTAAGAGACAGCAT
Source organism: Pachypsylla venusta (assembly GCA_012654025.1). Classification (NCBI taxonomy): domain Eukaryota; kingdom Metazoa; phylum Arthropoda; class Insecta; order Hemiptera; family Aphalaridae; genus Pachypsylla; species Pachypsylla venusta. The sequence continues at coordinate 28,886,867 of CM022875.1, forward strand.
GAAGTAACTTCTCACAATCTCAAGTATGAATTCTTTAGATGTAAGAGACAGCATGAAGTAACTTCTCACAATCTCAAGTATGAACTCTTTAGATGTAAGAGACAGCATGAAGTAACTTCTCACAATCTCAAGTATGAATTCTTTAGATGTAAGAGACAGCATGAAGTAACTTCTCACAATCTCAAGTATGAACTCTTTAGATGTAAGAGACAGCATGAAGTAACTTCTCACAATCTCAAGTATGAATTCTTTAGATGTAAGAGACAGCATGAAGTAACTTCTCACAATCTCAAGTATGAACTCTTTAGATGTAAGAGACAGCATGAAGTAACTTCTCACAATCTCAAGTATGAATTCTTTAGATGTAAGAGACAGCATGAAGTAACTTCTCACAATCTCAAGTATGAATTCTTTAGATGTAAGAGACAGCATGAAGTAACTTCTCACAATCTCAAGTATGAACTCTTTAGATGTAAGAGACAGCATGAAGTAACTTCTCACAATCTCAAGTATGAATTCTTTAGATGGAGGAGACTGCATAAAGTAATTTCTCACAATCTCGAGTATGAACTCTTTAGATGTAAGAGACTGCATAAAGTAACTTCTCACAATCTCAAGTATGAACTCTTTCTCACTATGAAAGTTGCAAAGTCATAATTAATTTGGAATAAAGTACGCCTTCAGAACTTTAGTTCCAAACCCTAAAACTTTTTAGGGTTCTTTAACTTCCAGGACAATAAAGAAACCTAAAGAACAATCAATAATGGTCGCCGATATTTTTGAACAATCTTTGAATATAATGAGGTAGATAAAATACTATATCTTCACTTTTTTTTTGTAAGGCACTTTAAACGATAGCAGATGCTATGAAACAAAGTTTCAAATTTTGTAAAAAATATTCAGGACTTTAAGGTATTTCAGTAAAGAAACCAAACTTTGCTCGTCATCAGTCGAAGATATTTTGACCGAAAGTGAACGTATCTTCCCTATATCTACCTTATTATGGATTTACTTGACAAATGTAGTATCTCAATGTTACAATAACAAAAATAAACGCCATCTTTCATATTTTTTCAACACAGAATAAATAAAAACAATAAAATAAAAGTTGAACCATCGACTTACTTTTTAGGCACAGTGCTAACATAGGGCATAACTACTTTATCCACAAAAGATCCAAAGCCAAGTCTAAAATTGCTCGTAATGTTCTGCATACTCTCAGAGAGAAGTTCTCCCAAGGAAGATAGTTTGTCTTTGTCATCCTCCATAGACTTGGACAAGTCCATAAGATAGTAAAGATCTACGGGATAGTCCTCGGCCTGGGCGTAGTTGATTTCCATGCGATAAGCTTCATCTGAAAGTAAATACACAAATAGTAGTTGTAGTTGCTTTTGTTGTCATCGTCATTCGGGAGGTATTTAGAACAAAGAGGGCCACAGTCCAAACTGGATGTTGTTCTTAATGACTCTCACTGTGTCTCCAGACCGAGGAAAGTGGCCACTCCAACAGGATCTATCCATAATGCTGGCGGCTCTAGTTATCTGTGATTTACAAATGATCTGCTGGCTGCTTTCTGAGCGAACCAGTTTATATTGTATTAACTTTAATTTTTCGACCGACATTATTTTTAGTTCATAAAATTTATTCTGAATTATTAAAATATTTTTTCTGCACAAATTGCAATTTATTGTTACTATTCTAATAGGTTATGGAGAGCCCAGGACGCAACTATGATTTTATATTGGATTTCAATTAAACAATTATTATTATTTTAATCTTTTAGTCAAAAGTGACAAGTGATATTTCAGTGGAGTCAAAAGTGACTGATGATTTTGTTTCCATGGGGTCAAAAGTGAAAATGGATAAATTAAATGGAAACAATTATCATTTATAGAAATTTAAACTGGAATTGATTCTCTGTGAGATGAACTTATGGGATGTTATCGAAAATGAAATACCGGCTGTAAAGAGTCCGGAATGGGAAATTAAAAATAGAAAAGCCAAAGTAAAAATTTGTTTAGCTTTAGAAGATGATCAAATTATTTATGTCCGTGATAAAGTGCAAAAGAAATGTGGGAGTCTCTTGCAAAGACATACGAACGGAATACTTTGAACAATAAGTTGTATTTTTATAGAAAGTTATATGCTATGAGAGTTGATCATACGAAAGAAGAAAGTATTAAGAAGCATATACATGATATGTTGGATATTGTTATAGAAAGTTATATGCTATGAGAGTTGATCATACGAAAGAAGAATGTATTAA